>CM018681.1:71882435-72232435 GCA_009363875.1 Mikania micrantha | reverse complement strand
TTATTTATTATTACTTTTTATCATCTTAAGATGTATAATTTTTACAAGTTGCACTATATGATATAACAACATATATTAAAAAAAACAGTTTTAAATGCACCTCAGTCTTCAGTAACAATTATATGTTACTTTACTTAATGGGAAAAACTAAGGTGGTGTTTGTTTTTGCCAAAAAAGTCGGTAGGGGCTCTTTTTTCTGTGTCATGTAGATCATGCGCAAATGTTGAAATCTGCAGACAATTTGTTTTTTCGAAAATGTTTCATTAAAAAACGTACGCGCGTGCCCTTCTTGGTGCAGATATGACCCAGTCACTTCTATGATCTTCTAAGGTCTGCAGAGACTGCCACCACCGTCAGCCACACCACAACCACCGTATTTATTTTAATTATCAACAAACGTTAAAAAACAAACAATTTTCTTCTTGTAGACTCATGTTTTGTAATAATCAAATTTTCATATTTTGACACCTAATTCTTATACTTAACATTAAGAGGTGCCACTCCCTTGGATTTACTCACAAGTAATAATCAAATAAGCAACAAAAATTATGACTTTTATAAAGTATACCACGTTCCACTACATAAGGATAGGATTTAAACACAATACCTACACTAACAGATAGTCTACCGAAGCCAGTTGTGCTTGAGCGCCTCCTATCTCATCCTAGTAGAGACTTCACCCTTACATTATGTACATTGCTAAAAGGTCAGCTTATGTTGTTGAGTTTTAAATTTTCGATCCCTACTTGCCATACGTTCGTAAAAATTTTCAACAAGCAAGGTTTCTAAAACATATTTCAAAGATATAATGTTTTGGTAGAAAAAATCATACCACATTTTGCAATCATACTAAAGCAATATTAATGTGAAGTCGCATTCACATCTATAGGTGATAGTCATCGCCTCCCAAAATACAACCAACCAATGTTGCCTTCTACTTGGAACATTCTTTTGTTTTTTCCCCTACTTTGAGACCTAGTTGTCTTGTGGTAGTTATCCAAAAACCCTCTTCCACCAACACCGTAGTGTACGATAGGTGTCAAGTGGAAGCGCAGTGATGTATGCAGCTGAGGCATCCTAACAGACCTGTAGACTTGAACCTTGTTCCTACATGACCCGATCAATTTGAAACCGTTATCAACTTGTTTACTCGTCTACTTTTGGTTTCATCAACATATGTGAAAAACACACGTGTGTCAGACCAAATTGTTTTCACCATACTCCTAATCAGGCTTGATAGTGTGTAACAACCGAATAATTAGCACATTTGATCCTGTATAAAATCTATGTTGAATTGACAATGGTAATTACTACAGATTGATAGTACACGAGAAATGATGAACGTAGGCGAAAACCGTGCGCAAAACGGAGTTACGGATTGTCCGGAATCACGAAACGAAGAAATTTTTCAAAGTATTGAACTTCTGGACTCGTCGCGGTACGCGACGGAGATTTGAGGATCATTCGCGGTACGCGACGGACCTAAAATATCTAAAATCCTCCGGATTTCTTCGCGGTACGCGAAGCCCTTTTTGGCTTCTGGTCGCGGTACGCGACGGGTGTGGCGGTGCAACAATCTGATCTACTTCATCAGATTTCATGCAAAGTTAATTATTTTTACATTTTCGAACTCAGACGATCTACAGACGAAGAACACAAGCAAAACACCCTCCAAACAACCTGTTGAAGCCATCAGATCGTATATTTGAAGCCAGGGAACGTGTTTACAAGTCCTGATCGTTGTTTTACCCGCAGAAACCTGTCAGATTAGGTAATGATTTGTTCTAACCTTCTAGTTTGATTTTGATTGATTAGATCTTGATTTTTGAACTTAATGATATAGTTAGGATTGTTGATTATTGCCTAGATGATGGCTAGGATTGATTAGAAATGAAGAACACGATGTTCTAACGGTTAAATCCTTGTTTTGATCCGTTGTAATGCCCGGTTTGCATGAAATCACAACTATGGTTATAATGGTTTAATCCATTTGATTATGACAATGTAGATGGTTAGTTTGATTAATCTTTGAAATGCAAAGGTTAAATCTAAGTGTTTCAAACTAATCACAATCATTAACATACTTATTGAACGATTATCTGATGTTTATGATAACAGTCAGATTAGTATGTTAAACATGGTTATTAAACCTATTCTAAGATTACATTGTGATATTTCATGATATCTGGGTAATCAATTATAAGGATTTATCATTTCTAAGCCATTAATCTGTTTAAGAACTGTTTTAGCATTATAATCAACAACATTAACTACTTGATGACTTTTGAGGCAATGTCTTTGACATTGAACGTTCAGAAAGATCTAATCAGTAGGTTAAAACATAAATGACTTATTAAGTGTAAACGAATGCAGAAATTCACCATTAGTACCAGTTTGTGAGTGATCTTGCTACAGTAAGACATCAGGTGAGTTCTATGAGCCCTCTTTTACTATTTTAACATTTTAGGGCTGATATGCATGTTATAAAGTTATTTTAGGTAAATGATTGTTTTATCTGGCTATGGTCAGATAAGAGAATATGCTAAAGTAAAGAATGTTTCAAGTTGTAAAGTTAATGTATGAAAGTGACACTAACCTGATTAAGGTCATGTAAAGAATGTTTTCAAGTAAAGAACGTTTTAAAGTAAATAATGCTTTAAGTCTCAACTACAGTTGAGAAGTAAATGATTTTAAGAACCTCAGCTGAGATGTCAAGGATGTTTTAAAGACTCAACTACGGTTGAGAAATGAATGATTTTAAAAGTCTCGGCCGAGGTTAATTAGAAAATGCGATTTTGAAGTCCCGGCTGCGGTTGGGCAAATGTTGAGCACTGCGGTGCGGATAATGATTTATGATTATGATGGTTTAAATGATTTAAACCATGTTATGTATGAATGATGTATGTCAAGAAGTCTTGTACCGGTATGAGCCGTCAATTTCGGTTGATGGTTTAAAAAGTCCTGTGAAAGAACAGGCAGAAGTTCTGTGAAAGAACAGGCATAAGTCCTGTGAAAGAACAGGCATAAGTCCTGTGAAAGAACAGGCCTGTCGACTGTGTGTCGCCAGTTGAGGAAATCTTATGCATGCATAACGTGTTGACTTCGGTCAACAGAACATGCTACATTTATGCACTGTATGATTGATGTTATGATGTCATGTATGTTATGTATATGAAATGTTTTGTGTTTAGTATGATTGAGACTGTTGACTTCGGTCGGCAGTGAAGGCTAATGTTTTATGTATATTAAAGATTTAACTTTTATGAAAAGTAAACTTAGAACTCACCAGCGAAAGCTGACTTGTTTAGCATGCATATCAGGTTGAATGGTTAGAGAAAGGAGACCAGGAAGGCTCATGGCATATATTGAAGACTACCCCTGGCATAGATTGGCTGTATTATGTGACTGTTAGAAGAGTGGGTTATGTTTAATGTGTAAAAGTTTGTTTAGATCTGTATGATATTTATGTTGTTACCCTACATTCCGCTGCTATGATAACGTAAATATGATCTAAAGAATATAGGTTTGATGTTTGCCAACTGAGGGGTTTGGGGCCTCTCAAGTTGGTATCAGAGCCATAGTTTGAGAGATCCGGTCATTCCTAATGACTGGACTTAAACTGAAAATGGGACAGAACGATAAGAATGCCAGTCAAGGGTAGTTTGATGCCATGAGCTGAATGTTATGTACGAGTTAAGACGTAGGTGTAAGGTTAGAAAGGTAGTTAGAGTCATGCACGTTGGGGTGACGGGATGGGAAACGTTTAGAGCCTATGAGTTGGGTAAATGGTTAATAACACCTGATCAACGTTATTAACGATTTACGAAACTTATTTCGTGCTAAACTAAACCTGTACTGACTCTTCAATTGTTGCATCCTGTAGGTAATTAAATGGCTGGACAAAGGGGTAGACCACGTAAGCAACCACAGGAACCTGAAGAACCACATATCGAGAATGAAGAACCCGTCAATGAAGACGACTACGAGCACAACGAGCAACCGGAAGATGAAAACGAGTTTACTCTAGAGCCTATCGTAGTGAGGGCTATTTCTGATGAGGTCTGTAAAGTTTTGAATGATAAGCTACCAGCTTTGGTTACAAAAATACTGAAGGATACTTTGAAAGACAAGTCTGAAGAAACTAAGGAGAGCACCAAAGAAGAGGAAGTTGTGATCACCGGAACTAAGAACGGTGATTCTACGTCAGAGAAACGGAAGGGTTGTGATTACAAGGCCTTCAAAGGATGCAGTCCACCATCCTTTGATGGTAAGAAGGATGCCGTGGCCACCTGTCACTGGGTTTCGGCCATGGAGGCAGTGATCGCTATCAGTGAATGCCGGGAAGACCAAGCTGTAAAATTTGCAGCTCATTCATTTACTGAAGAAGCTCTACATTGGTGGAACACCATCAAGCAGTCAAAGACCACTACTGATGTGGAGGGCTTAAAATGGGAGGAATTGAAAGAATTAGTTATGAAACACTTTTGTCCGAAGAATGAAATTGATAAAATCGAACGGGAATTTCTGACGTTGAAAGCTGGACGTATGAACCATCGGCAATATACGTCAAAATTTAATGAAATGTCAAGACTGGTTCCTCATATGGTAAACACGGAGGAACGCAGATTGAAGTTATATGTGGAAGGACTACCGCCTAAAGTCCGAACACATGTGAAGGCGCATGCTCCCAGAACTTTTGAATCAGCCGTAGAAATTAGCGGCATTGTCTGGGATGATGTTGTTGAAGCTGAACCAACAAAGGAGGAACCGAAGCAAAAGTGGTCACCTAAATTTAAAAGAAACAGAAATGACAAATCCGGACCCCCTATGAAAAGGTTTAGAATCGAAGAATCAGAAAAATGTCTTAAGTGTGGAAAGAGGCATAGGGGAGAATGTCTTACGGGGACTACTTTGTGCTATCGTTGTGGAAAGACTGGACATCTTTCTTATGATTGCCCGAATATATCAAAATGTTACAATTGTGGTGGAATCGGTCACGTGAGCAGGAATTGTTTTAAACCAAAGATAATGCCTACTGAAGCCATCAAACCTGAAAGTAGCAAGGGAGGTGAGAAGCAAAAGGCAAAAGCTCGTGCCTTTACTATGACTAAAGATCAGGCAGCCAAAGACCCGGATGTGGTGATAGGTAGATTTTTGAGTAATGATATCCCTGCTTCAGTTCTATTTGATTCTGGTGCAAGTATGAGCTTTGTGGCCACTACTTTTTGTGACAAGCTGCATGCTAGTGTTAGAAAGATAGAAAATTCCTTTAACATAGAAACTGCTCTTGGTAAATCCACTAGAGTAACGGAGGTCATTGATGATGATTGTTATATTGATATAGAAGGTCATAGATTCCCTGTTAAGTTGTTTCTGATTACGTTAGGAGGTTTTGATGTAGTTTTGGGAATGGATTGGTTGGCCAAACATGAGGCTAACATTGTCTGTCGACGAAATATGATTTTTTTAACAGCTCTCAATGGGAGATCAGTAACGGTTTACGGGGATAAAGTGTTTAATGCGCCTAAAGTCATTTCAATGATTAAGGCGAGTGAATTTATGAGGCGAGGGTGTGGGGCTTATCTGGCTTATGTTATTGATAAAGAAATTAAGGTAAAAGAATTGAAAGACGTACCCGTGGTGTGTAATTTTCCTGATGTATTTCCTGAGGATTTGCCAGGAATTCCACCTGATCGGGAAATCGAATTCCAAATTGATGTTGTGCCAGGAGCTCAACCTGTCACCAAGGCACCGTACCGTCTGGCTCCAACGGAAATGAAAGAATTAATGACCCAACTACAAGACCTTCTAGACAAAGGTTTTATACGACCGAGTGTGTCACCTTGGGGAGCACCAGTGTTGTTTGTAAAGAAAAAGGATGGAAGTATGAGAATGTGTATTGATTATAGGGAATTGAATAAGCTCACAATAAAGAATAAGTATCCGTTACCAAGGATTGATGATTTATTCGACCAATTGCAAGGGGCAAGTTGGTTTTCTAAAATAGATCTCAGATCAGGGTATCATCAATTAAAGGTGAGAGAACAAGATATTCCGAAGACAGCGTTTCGCACACGTTATGGACACTATGAGTTTCTTGTGATGTCTTTCGGATTAACAAACGCTCCTGCGGCGTTTATGGATTTGATGAATCGGGTGTGCAGACCTATGTTAGACCGATCAGTGATTGTGTTTATTGACGATATATTAATATACTCAAGGAGTGAAGGTGATCATGCGTGTCATATCCGGGAAGTTCTTGAAATACTAAGACGAGAAAAGCTTTATGCTAAGTTCTCTAAATGTGCCTTTTGGCTACGGGAAGTACATTTTTTAGGTCATGTTATTAGTCCAGAAGGCATAATGGTGGACCCAGCTAAAGTAGAAGCGGTAATGAAATGGAATTCTCCGAAAACACCAACGGAAGTTCGTAGCTTTCTTGGATTAGCAGGTTATTATAGAAGATTTATCCAGGATTTCTCCAGGATTACTACACCATTGACAAAATTGACGATGAAGGAAGTAAAATATGATTGGGGTCCAACTCAGGTCCAAGCTTTTGAAGAACTAAAGAAGAGGTTAACTGAAGCTCCTATTTTAACATTGCCGGATGGTAATGAAGACATGGTTGTGTACTCAGATGCGTCTTATCTGGGTTTGGGTTGTGTACTTATGCAAAGGGGAAAGGTAATAGCATATGCCTCAAGACAATTGAAAACCCATGAAGCTAATTATCCAACACATGATTTGGAATTTGCTGCTGTGGTATTTGCTTTAAAAATTTGGAGGCATTATTTATATGGAATTAAATGTACAATCTACACAGATCACAAAAGTTTAAAATACTTCTTTGAACAGAAGGATTTGAATATGAGACAAAGAAGATGGCTTGAACTGCTCAAAGATTATGACTGTGAGATCTTGTATCACCCGGGCAAGGCCAATGTGGTGGCTGATGCTCTAAGTCGTAAGACAGAACACTCTGCTATACAAATTAAGTCTTACAGTTTGGTAATCACACCAGATTTTCTAAATGAACTCAAGGATGCGCAGAAGGAAGGATTAAAGGAAGAAAATGTGGGATTCGAAAGAATATTTGGTCAGGTTAAAAGTCTAGAAGAAAATGAATGTGGTGTTAAGATTCGATTTGGTCGAATGTGGGTTCCACGAAATGGGAACATCAGGTCAAGGATTCTAGACGAAGCACATAAGTCACGCTACTCTATTCATCCTGGTGCAACAAAAATGGATCAAGACCTTCGAAAAGACTATTGGTGGCCAGGTATGAAGTTTAATGTAATGCAGTACGTAAACAAATGCTTGACATGTGCACAAGTAAAAGCTGAACATCAGAAACCATATGGTTATGTGCAACCTTTAGAAGTCCCAGAATGGAAATGGGAACACATCACGATGGATTTTATTACCAAGTTGCCTCTTACAACGAAACGTCATGATGCTATTTGGGTGATTGTAGACCGGTTAACGAAAAGTGCTCATTTCTTGCATATACGAGAGACTTATACTTCGGAGAAACTGTCTGAATTATTTGTAAAAGAAATAATTACAAGACATGGAGTTCCAGTTTCTATAGTGTCAGATCGTGACACGCGATTCGTATCAAGATTCTGGAAACGGTTTCATGAATCAATGGGTACAAGGCTCAATATCAGCACTGCATATCATCCTCAGACAGATGGACAGTCTGAAAGGACTATCCAAAATTTAGAGGATATGCTCAGAGCTTGTATTATTGATTTCGGTGGTAGTTGGGATGATCATTTACCATTGGTGGAATTCTCGTACAACAATAGCTATCATGCTAGTATTGGAATGCCACCATACGAGGCATTGTATGGACGGCGTTGTAGGACACCGGTATGTTGGGGAGGTGTAGGACAGAAAGAAGTAGGAAGTAAAGCTGCAGTAGTTGATTTGACCGAAAAGCTTCAATTAGTTAAAGCACGAATGAAAGCTGCACAGGATCAATAAAAGTCCTATGCCGATAAAAGACGGAGGCCAATAGAATTTGAAGTAGGGGATCAAGTATTGTTAAAAGTTTCACCATGGAAGGGAGTTATTCGATTCAGGAAAAGAGGAAAGCTGAGTCCGAGATTTATTGGACCTTTTCAAATAATAGCACGGGTCGGTAAGGTAGCTTACCGATTAGATCTACCAGATGAACTGAGTGGAATTCATCCGACATTCCACGTTTCACATTTGAGAAAATGTCTAGCAGATGATGTAGCATATGTGCCGTTAAATGACATTGAAGTTGATGAGAAATTAAACTACATAGAAGAACCAGTTGCAATTGTTGATACGAAAGAAAAACAGTTACGTAACAAGGTGATTAGGCAAGTTAAGGTTCAATGGAAACATCGAAAAGGATCTGAGACGACATGGGAGACTGAAGACGAGATGAAACGACTCTACCCACATTTGTTAGAAACGTAACAGGTTTCGAGGACGAAACCTATTGTACGGAGGGTAGATTTGTAACAACCGAATAATTAGCACATTTGATCCTGTATAAAATCTATGTTGAATTGACAATGGTAATTACTACAGATTGATAGTACACGAGAAATGATGAACGTAGGCGAAAACCGTGCGCAAAACGGAGTTACGGATTGTCCGGAATCACGAAACGAAGAAATTTTTCAAAGTATTGAACTTCTGGACTCGTCGCGGTACGCGACGGAGATTTGAGGATCATTCGCGGTACGCGACGGACCTAAAATATCTAAAATCCTCCGGATTTCTTCGCGGTACGCGAAGCCCTTTTTGGCTTCTGGTCGCGGTACGCGACGGGTGTGGCGGTGCAACAATCTGATCTACTTCATCAGATTTCATGCAAAGTTAATTATTTTTACATTTTCGAACTCAGACGATCTACAGACGAAGAACACAAGCAAAACACCCTCCAAACAACCTGTTGAAGCCATCAGATCGTATATTTGAAGCCAGGGAACGTGTTTACAAGTCCTGATCGTTGTTTTACCCGCAGAAACCTGTCAGATTAGGTAATGATTTGTTCTAACCTTCTAGTTTGATTTTGATTGATTAGATCTTGATTTTTGAACTTAATGATATAGTTAGGATTGTTGATTATTGCCTAGATGATGGCTAGGATTGATTAGAAATGAAGAACACGATGTTCTAACGGTTAAATCCTTGTTTTGATCCGTTGTAATGCCCGGTTTGCATGAAATCACAACTATGGTTATAATGGTTTAATCCATTTGATTATGACAATGTAGATGGTTAGTTTGATTAATCTTTGAAATGCAAAGGTTAAATCTAAGTGTTTCAAACTAATCACAATCATTAACATACTTATTGAACGATTATCTGATGTTTATGATAACAGTCAGATTAGTATGTTAAACATGGTTATTAAACCTATTCTAAGATTACATTGTGATATTTCATGATATCTGGGTAATCACTTATAAGGATTTATCATTTCTAAGCCATTAATCTGTTTAAGAACTGTTTTAGCATTATAATCAACAACATTAACTACTTGATGACTTTTGAGGCAATGTCTTTGACATTGAACGTTCAGAAAGATCTAATCAGTAGGTTAAAACATAAATGACTTATTAAGTGTAAACGAATGCAGAAATTCACCATTAGTACCAGTTTGTGAGTGATCTTGCTACAGTAAGACATCAGGTGAGTTCTATGAGCCCTCTTTTACTATTTTAACATTTTAGGGCTGATATGCATGTTATAAAGTTATTTTAGGTAAATGATTGTTTTATCTGGCTATGGTCAGATAAGAGAATATGCTAAAGTAAAGAATGTTTCAAGTTGTAAAGTTAATGTATGAAAGTGACACTAACCTGATTAAGGTCAGGTAAAGAATGTTTTCAAGTAAAGAACGTTTTAAAGTAAATAATGCTTTAAGTCTCAACTACAGTTGAGAAGTAAATGATTTTAAGAACCTCAGCTGAGATGTCAAGGATGTTTTAAAGACTCAACTACGGTTGAGAAATGAATGATTTTAAAAGTCTCGGCCGAGGTTAATTAGAAAATGCGATTTTGAAGTCCCGGCTGCGGTTGGGCAAATGTTGAGCACTGCGGTGCGGATAATGATTTATGATTATGATGGTTTAAATGATTTAAACCATGTTATGTATGAATGATGTATGTCAAGAAGTCTTGTACCGGTATGAGCCGTCAATTTCGGTTGATGGTTTAAAAAGTCCTGTGAAAGAACAGGCAGAAGTTCTGTGAAAGAACAGGCATAAGTCCTGTGAAAGAACAGGCATAAGTCCTGTGAAAGAACAGGCCTGTCGACTGTGTGTCGCCAGTTGAGGAAATCTTATGCATGCATAACGTGTTGACTTCGGTCAACAGAACATGCTACATTTATGCACTGTATGATTGATGTTATGATGTCATGTATGTTATGTATATGAAATGTTTTGTGTTTAGTATGATTGAGACTGTTGACTTCGGTCGGCAGTGAAGGCTAATGTTTTATGTATATTAAAGATTTAACTTTTATGAAAAGTAAACTTAGAACTCACCAGCGAAAGCTGACTTGTTTAGCATGCATATCAGGTTGAATGGTTAGAGAAAGGAGACCAGGAAGGCTCATGGCATATATTGAAGACTACCCCTGGCATAGATTGGCTGTATTATGTGACTGTTAGAAGAGTGGGTTATGTTTAATGTGTAAAAGTTTGTTTAGATCTGTATGATATTTATGTTGTTACCCTACATTCCGCTGCTATGATAACGTAAATATGATCTAAAGAATATAGGTTTGATGTTTGCCAACTGAGGGGTTTGGGGCCTCTCATAGTGTTCAAATAATAAACGAATTGTTTAAATACACTCAGCACTAACCTACCGGTTAGTTTCTCAGGCACTCTGACTATACTAGACTTTCATTGTATTGATCGTGCCTATATATGTAATTTAGTATCCTAGTTACCAACCTATTTCTCTTTCAATGTATGAAACCCCACATTTTATCATACTATAATCTTCACACTATCATATACCTAGAGCAATCCCATCCTTTATTTAGACATTATAAAGCATCAATATCTAAATCATTTTAATAAATGACATAAACATGTTTATACATAATAGCACTAATATATTTATCAAACAAGGCATACTAGCATAAAACAATAGAAAGAAGTTAATTTAAAACAAGACTCAGAGAACTTAACTTAGCCAAATCAAAACACTACCAGCTATTGTCAAGTATGTGTGTCTTATTTTGTATTAGCTATGATCCCAACTAATTGATAATTTTATCTTTAAACCCCTAATATTGTAAAGTCGGCCTGCTTCGTTTATATGGCATTATTTGGCTATCCTTACGTACACGTTCGTTTGTATAAAACCTTGTCGTTTTAGGCAATTTTTTAAAAACCAGACTGAACGTCGAACCGTTCTCTTTACTAGTTCGACCACCCGGTTTCCCGGTCCAACCGCTGGCCCACCGATTTGACCGGTCGGTTCCTTCAAAAATGGTTCCAAGCACTAAACCGGCCTATCCTTGGTAGGGGTGTTCATCGAATCGAATTCCGAATAACTCGAATATTTCGAATCGAATGATTTCGAATTTTGAATTTTTTAAGAGCATTCGAATTCGATTCGTATTCGTATTCAGAATTCGAATTCGAATCGAATTCGATTTGAATTCGAATTTGTTTGATTCAAATTTAATTAAAAAAAGTTTTATACTTGTTACACATGTTTATGCGTTCAAAATATCAAATATACTATAAATATATAAATATCAAATAACTAACATTTAAATTGTAATATTAGTGATAACATTCAAACTAATAAAATTATAGGTATATAATATTATAATTTTATAGTAACTACTTGTATATATATAATAAAAATATACATATAAATAATTATATTCGAATTTCGATTCGAATACGAATATTCGAATCGAATTCGACTTGGTGATTTTCGAATAAAAATCGAATCGAATTTCGATTTTTTCGAATCCCATTCGAAAACTGAACACCCATAATCCTTGGTACCGAATTCCGGTTCGACTTGCTGATGTGGTCCGGATTTATAAACATTGGTTTTGGGTGTACAAATCAAAATACTTTTATACAAATCCGTTTACTCGTGATATGTATATGTTTATATTTAATAAATTTATGCGATTTTTGTCCTTTAACCGTTACTAACTACTGGAATTAGTTTGGATAATATTTTTGTTCATTGCTCACGTTTTCCATCATCACTATATGTATATAACTTTCTTTAATCAAAATCATATACAAATAATTTATCTACTTATTCTAATAAATTAAAATTTATATAGTCACAAAACATGTTTTTAGATCATTTCAACTTTGATTGTTCGCATATCTCTCCTATTATTAAATATTAAATATATTTTTTATATATTATTAAATAAAAAAAGATTTTTTATATATTAAAAATATATTAATATTAAAAAAACAAACTTTCTAAAAAACTAAACTTTTATAAAATATAGAATTTTCAAAATGCATGGAACAAATTTTGAAAATTTAGTATTTAAAGAAACAATACAATTATTTTATTGCTTAAAATATTAAAATAAGCATTTATTATATTATGTTTTACCTGTGTTTTATGTGTGTGTGTGAGAGAGAGATGTATATGTCCAAAACAATATTGCGTTGTAACTTTCAAACAGGAGTATACACTTTTTGCTCTTAATGCAACCGAGGGTCGGGCCCGACCGTCCCTCTCTTTTTTTCATTGGTGCTGTTAATTATTCAACAAAAGATTATTTTTTTTGTTTTAAGTATTGGTTTTGTTCCCTCGTTTTAGAAAATTAACATATATTACGAGTCACGTAAATTTCCATCATATCTTTCAAAATGTTCAAGTTCCGCAACTAAATGTAGCGTATATTCTTGCAAACCCATGTCACGTTTGAAATCCTACTATCATTACATTTGATGTTGTTAGCAAACACGTATCCTTTACATATTCTCACGTTAATCGTCTGTCTCACATGCATTTATTTGTTTTCAACCGATTACCAGTATTACTAATAATTTACTATTTAACATTACCATGGGTTTGTTTTAAATTAGTTAGATATATGACTCTATAACGGGTTATGCGCAATAAAAATTGGTAGTGATATACGACAATAAGTGTTGTGCTTGGAAATTACATATGAGGAATGATAAACACAACCAAAATCTTTAAAGATATCCATTTATGAATATTATCTCGAAAGAAATGCAGTTTGATAGAGTAACTGAGAGAACAAAACTGAGAGAGCAAAAGGTGAACTCACATAACATTTTTATCAACCATAAAGCAACAGGACCCTCACAACATGTGCGTCATCAAAGGTATATACAATACCTAACAAAAGATATATATAAAAATAAAAAATAAAAAAATAGGTGAAACTCTAATATAGGTTTTGAAAAACCTATTGTATTCTAAATAATACGTTTATTATACTAGAAGAGATCCCGCCACAAATGTGAGATTTGTCAATGAAAATATAATCTCATGAGGGATAAACTTGAATTAAATTTTTGAAACAAATAAGATCAAGACAATAGATTATTAGAGACAGATGCTACTAACTCAACCATGCTACTCAGTTTCTCTAACTTTCACCTTAGGAAAAGGTGAGTGGAGAGGAGGTAGTTGCGGACTCATGGCTAGAGTTGGGCAAACCGGGCTTTTTTAAACCGGTTCCAGTTCCGGTCAGCACAGTCAATAACCAGTTCCGGTTTCGGTTCCGGTTCCGGTTCCAGTTTGTCCGGGTAAAGATGGAACAGGTTCCGCTTTTTCGGTTCCAGTTCTGATTTCACTGAGAATCAGAAACCGCATGTACCCACCGGTTCGGATACAACCGGTTTCGGTTCCAGTTCGGGTTGCCGGTTACAGGTTTTTTGCCCACCTCTACTCACGGCTACAACTAGTGGTTCTGGACCTCTGGTCCAACTACCTCAACTCATGAGCCCAGTTGTAGAATCAAGCAAAGGCCCAAGTGATTCCAAGATTATGTGATGTACCCTCTCCTTCTTCCTTATTTCTCATCCTCTTCTTAACAGTTGAACCATATTTCCTAAGGATTTTGTAATTTCAACTTTGTTGACTATTATTAATAGCAATTATAGTCTAATTTGGGCTGACTATAGAATTCTCCCTTTGTGTTCTAAGCCTAACCATTACAATTTCTTTGGTTTTTGGGTTGTAATAACTTGTAATTAAATGTTTACCAACCTAATTTGCAGTTACTTGATTGTTCTCATATCTATAGTTATTGTTTTTGGATTATTTTATTGATGTTTTTAAATAGTTTGTTATTTCGAACTACTTAGTTTATGCGTTTGACTTTGGTACAACTTTTCCATTTGATATTAAATGCATTTTTCATACAAGCTTTGTAAACCTAACCATGAACCAAATCTAAGACCAACTATTACTAATGGTTTGGTTTCAAATTTTCAACTGTTTGGTTTCTTTTTTGATGATCAAAAACCATAACTAAAAACCTGATCATGAACACCCCTATATGTTTGTTGAGCACAATAAGATATGGAAACCTAAACATTCTCCGATTCAAACGCTGTCTTCGACTTCATGATCCCCATCTTGAGCAAATGAGTTGCCCCACTAATGTAGAATCACCATTAGCCAGAGTAGCTCTTGTTTGTGCCATAGCCAAGAAAGAATTCGAGGGTCCAGGATTTCATATGGTGCCCATTTTTAGCAAGTGGGAGTTCTTTCTGAGAGGGGTTTTCGGGTGTTATTTCTTCCTTATAGTCTTTATCACCACCATATTGATATTGAGTGATGGGCACACTTGTTAGTAGAGCTAGCAAGATAGGCGGGTTGAGTTGGGTTGGGTGATGGGTTAGAATGGGTTCGGGTCAAGATGACCATTTTTAAAAAAATGACCATTTTGGTTCGGGTCAGAACGGGTTTTCTCAAAAAAAATGCATGGGTCGAAACGGGTCATACTAAAAAATACCCAACTAATGCAAAAAAAATTAAAAAAAAACCATGCAAACGGTTAACTTAGGTATGCCAGACCCTTTTATAATCTCAGAGCTGGTCATTTTTATTAAATTAATTTAGTTTGAGACTACTAAGTTAGAAGTGACTGATTTAAAAACAATGAAATTAAGAAAATAGGTTCTGAGTAATTTATACAATATAAAAGAAATAAATAGTAATTAAAAAAAGCAGTACAAGATAAGTAAATCACTGCAAGGAAACCATTTGTTTAATTGTAACGAAAAGGATTACCAAAAGCAAGATCATCAATTCGTAGATAGCGCATATCGCTCTTTCACCGCTCAAGTCTCCTACATGTTTTCCAGTGAATATTAGATTTAAGCGTGTAAACGAACCGAACAATTCATAAATTGTGTGGCTGAAAATTCGTTTATGTTCGTTTCTTTAATAAACGAATAAACACAAACATAAAATTTGTGTTCATTTAATTAAGTGAATGAACATGAACACACCTAATGTTCGTTTATTTATGTTCGTGAACTGTTTTTCGGTTATGTTTGTTTATTTATGTTTGTTTATTTGTGTTTGTTATTATTCATCTATGTTCGTTTGATATCTAATTTAATTATTTACGGATAATACGTATTTACTTTTAAGATACTTGTCGTTTATATTTGTTTATGCTTGTTCAATTATATTCGTTTATATTTGTTCATTTACATTCAGTTATGTTTGTTCGTTTATTTAGGTTCGTTTGTGTTCATTTATGTTTATAAGCAGTCCGTTTAATTTTCTAACGAACGAATGCAAACCGATCATGAACATATTCATTTTCTTAGCTAACACACATAAACACAAAATTCATGTTCGTATTCGTGTTCGTTTACAGGCATATTAGATTCTCAATCAACTTAAAAAGATTTGAATATCAATGGGATTAAGTTGGCAGGTTCTCAAGGTTGCTTTCTTGTTAGGTAAGTTTTTTTTTGCTTTCCGGCGATCAACAAAAGTGCAACCGTCTAGCCCTTTATGGCTTTATCACAAATTCACAACCCATCTTGACCCACTATCAAATTTAGTTTGTTTTTATTTTGCCCAAAGCAACCCGTTAAATATTTTAACCTTGCCCAGAATTACCCACAAGCTCATTACAAGGATCCATTAAGAACCCAAAATTTAGATGACGGGTTGGATTTGTCAGGTTTGCTTGTTAAGCATGGAAAATGGTTCAGAAAACCATTATTTCATGTTGATTTGACATCCCTCAAGAAATCTTTCGACTTCTAGAAACCTTTAAAATTTAGATATAACGAGCAACAAGTATCTTTTTTAGGGCTAAAGATTAAAATCTAAAACTAAAAGGCGAAATGTAAATGATGAAAGAGAGGCATAGAACTAATGGTTCCTTTATATCTTGGTTTAATGAGAAGGGATATATTTTATTATTTTTCATTTAGCTACACAAATAAATAACAAATTCAAATGAATGAGAAAAAAGAAAACAAAAAACAAAACAAAACAAAACTACTTTATATATGAAAATTCAAAGCTATTAACTAAATTTACTATAAATTTCTACTTGAAAATAATTATGGACTTGACCTTGATAATGAAGGGTGGTTTACCGCTTGGTAAACATGCCCTGCGTTAGCGACGAGAAGTCGTATTCGCCTCCTAACCGAGTCGGGATGCTTAATGGTCCCTTGGAGGGTCTATTTGCCCCTATAGGTTTCATGCTTGAGGCAACACGACTTGCACCATTTATGCTGCAAAAACAAGAAACACAACCAGATTGTACATCATACAAGAAAATTTGTCCTTGACCACCAAGAAATAAAATATACGAAAGTAGGGGTATTCATGATCCGATTTAGCGAGTTTTGATATTTAAAAGAAAAGGCTGAACTTCCAAGGCTCCCAAAATGATCAACCGAACCGACTACCAATCGGTTTTAACGAGTTTAAACTGATTTTTTATAATGTTAGTTCATATTAGAATATTTAAAAGATATGGTTCATGAATATAAAACATACATAATAGCATGTTCTAGAAATGAAAAACAAAATAAATAAAAATAGGCTAAGAGGCCGGTTCAAAGTTCTAAATCGTTGACCGGACCATTAGAACCATTAGACACAAACCAAACAGCATAAATCCCAAGCCCGCTTTACAGCCAAACATGCTTCTGTTTGGGTGGTTCGATCATTCTCAATGGTTAGTGAAGACCTACTAACTGAAAGTACAACAAACAACACATAATGCAGATAGAAGTTTACCTGGATGGTGTGTAAACGCCAGGATTACCAATAGGTCGGTGGAATCCGAACCCGTTCATGCCATTTTGTTGATTACCGATGAGCTTGAACTTAGATTGCGGTTGAGTATGAACTACTAGTTGTTGTTGAACGGGGCATGGTGACACCACGGCTGGCTGTTCAAAAGTTCACAGAATGAGTTCAAATATTGCAGCTAGAACAATTTGATTAATTCGGTTTAAACATGTATATCGATGAGCATACCTTTTCGGAGGAAAGATTTACAATGTCTTGTTCACATGGTTGTTGGATTGGGGTGACCCATTCTAATCCATCAAATAGATCCTCAAATTCAGATTTTGTTTGTACTTTGTTACTTAAGTTTTTTTCTTCTGCCACCGGTAACATTGGACCAGATGCTGCAAATATTTGTATTAAGTAAATCTTATAATCAATAAAAAGCAGAAAACAGTATCTTTGTTTCCTGGGTCCCTGGGATGTAAAAGACTATATACCCTTAAGATTGAACTGATAATACACTAGGTACTAGGGGTTTTCAACTGTTCACAGTCTGCTTCAGCATGTTTTCACAAATATGAGTCAAACCGCTAACTTGCTAACTACAGTTTCAGAAACTACAAACCACTCCGGCCAGTTTTAGCAGTTTGCGGTTTGAACTAATTTTTTTCTTTTATCCAAAATTGTTAGTTTGTATAATAGTCATAGTTGTCAAAAGCCATCAGGCGCTCGCCTAGGCCCGAAAAAAAAGCCAGGCGCATGAAAGGCGCCTTGTGGTAGCCTAGGCGTACTCCGGTGACTTTCCGGCTAGATTCCGGCAAAATTTTGTAATATCCGACAACGTTCAAAAAAATCCAACCATAAACCAATCTAAAATAACCATAAAAATGTTTTATATTTTAAAAACTCTATATAACTAGATTATTAATTGTTTTATAGTTAGACTTTATGTATTTTTCTAAAATTTTTAAGCTTAAAACATGTCAAACGTCTAAAAATGGTAACTTAATACTATACGCCTAGTTTAAAAAAGCCGTCGCCTTTTTTGCGCCTTATGCCTAGGCTCCGGGCGCGGCTTATGCGCCTTGAGTGCGCCTTGTGCCTTTGACAACTATGATAATAGTATATTATATAATAAAAGATATTCATGAATACAACAAGTATATATAGCTGCACTCTCCAAATAATAAAAAAATAAGGCTAAATGGCCAGTTTGGTTTCACACAGCTGGTTCCAGGTTCCAAACTGCTAGTCAAACCGGGTAAACCATCAATACAGAATTATGATCTGAACCACAATAAATCTCAAACCAGCCAAACCAGCCAACTTACTTCGGCTTGGACAGTTGTGTTGGTTTCAAAAATTTAGATTCAGCCTAGAACAGCAAAAGGATCTTACTTAGATTTCTTGCTTGTGGAAGATCAAATAGATCAGTTGCATGATAGTTATCAACCTTCTGATCCGATACAATCTCAGCAACTTTATGTTCCACTATTTTTGATTCAGGCTCGATTTTTTTTGGCTGAACAATGACCTACACACAGCACGGGTCACCTGATCTTACTAAATTCGTTAAAGATACATGGCTAAAGCATATTAAAAGCTAAGTGACATCATTAATACCTGCGGCTCAAGAGCTCTTGGAGGAAGAGAAGGTGTGATTTTATTCATATTGTAAAGTTGAGGGCTATGTTTTTGGTCGGGCAAAGGAACGATGACCCGAGTTGAAGTATTAACCAGGGGGTTGACTTTATAAGCCGGGACATGCTGTTCTCGTGTTATACTCGTATGAGGTTCAACTTTTTGCTCTCGAGAAACCCATCTCTTGTCTACATACCTGATCAAAATCATTTACAAATTTACTTGCCATGTGAACAGATTTTTTTATTTTACAATTTAGATTGTTCTTGTGAAAATGTTGAAGAAAACTGCAGCTTGAAAGGGAAACATACTTCGCACGAATGAAATTTTCAATTCCAACTCTATCGTATTTAGGAGGCAACAAAGCTTCCCAATATTTATTCGATTTATTATTTCCCATGGCTGCAATAAGCAAAAATCATTTGTTAACAAGATATTACTTTATTTATTCACTATATTTGTTATATTTAAATTATAAAAAAACCTTCTAAAAGTACCAAAGTAAACCCATGGTCAAACATAAAACTCAAGATTGTAGTTTCACAATAATCAACATTTCAAGGTCCGAATCAAGCTTTCACTTGTTGAAGGCCACCTACCAAGCATAAGTTGCACATTCTTAACAGGTTCTCACAATTACTAAAAAATTAACAATTTTCGGTGACTCGTCTACCTATAATTCTATTGTAGCTGCCGAAAATTCAAAGAGAGAAGAAATTACAAAAACAGAAAGGTTCAACAATCGTTATAGATTTTATAAATCCAGATGTTTTTGCAGGACTTTTACAACTACAATGGTTGTTTTGAATGCTAAAGTTAAATAAATTGAATATTATATTCAGTAAACAGGTAAGTAATGGATGGTTTAAAAAATGATAGATGCACAAGATCCAACAACTCACCTTGTACACACGCAATCTGATCTGGTAGCCATGTATCCAGTGTAGCCGATCTCACCTAAAACAACATAGAAACAAAATCAACAAAAATTCAAACAATTTTTAACATTTCATAAATTCTTTATCAACAGAACCTTTGATATGTGTACTCCAAGGCCTCTATGAACACCAGAACAATGCATACATATAAAAATCCCAAGATTCACGCTAGCCCATCTTGGACCCCTGAAATTATAAGGCATATATTTGAATAATATGCACAAGTTAACAGTTGTCATGAAAATAACAATCAAGTTAATCTTTTTATTAAGCTAAAATACCATGCCACCTACTTGCTTTTGCAGTCAGCACATTCTCTGTTCTCTGGTAATTTAAGTAACCCCTCGAGTATCTGCAACACGAGTCAGTAAGCATATTTCCTTACATTGTCATTTTTTAAAGGTATTTATAACTAGGGGCGTGTTCATTACAGAACCAATTTTAAGCAGATTACCACTATAACTGCATAAACATAGTGCTTTAAGAGCATAGAGAGAGAGAGAGAGAGAGAGAGAGAGAGAAAGAGTTACAAATAACTGCCATATGTATCACGGTTATAGAAATAGGTACAAATGTTCATGCAATTCTCGCAATTCTTGGTTCCTCATTGGACGACTTTGAAAGTTCCAATTTTTTTTTTTAAAAGAATGTAATATTCTGTTGAGGTTCCATGACTCTAAAGGGCAATTATTTGAGGCAGAAACAGCAAGTTACAAGTGTCAAACAACTGAACATGGAATTTTCATTAAAACTATACTATCAAAAATTATGTTATAATATGTCTAACAAGATTTACAACTCATAAAAGTAGGCCCAGGAACCAATGAATCATCTTGGCATTTACAAAAATGTCCAAACCCTCCTTTGACAGCTATGTCAACTCATAGAAGTGAATACAAACATACAAAAGGTCTTACAATTGTGTGATTTAACTTATAATTTCTCTATTTGTTTTAATATGCCACAGCATCATATCACATCTTTTCGTGAATTTCTTAATATTGCCATTTTCCAGTTTACAAATAAATGAAACGTTTATTGATATGAATTTCTTGATATTGCCAGTTTACATATAAATGAAATGTTTATCGATATCTCCTAAAAAATTTTGTCTACCATTTAGATTTTTAGAAATGAGTAGCTTGTAAACGAGCTGAGGCGCTCATGAACTACCAAGATTTTGGCTCACCAAAATCTCAAGTATGAGCCGAAAGACCTCAAGCTTGAATTTAGCTCCTAACACTCGGGAGTCCAGACTAGTATATTATTTGTGTAACATTTATGAGGTTTTATTTGATATAAGAAACATTTAATTGCATAAGAATTATTAACGTGTAATTATGATTAAAAAATAAATAAATAGTATTTATATATATATATAATTAAAGTTATAAACATATACAAATTACATATAACTAAATAAATAATAAATAATAAATAAAAATTTTGAGAGAACCAAATACCCGATTACTTAACCTTTTATTGCACAAAATATAATTAAACTTCGGCTGATAAATAAATTTGGCCAACCGCTCAACAAATTATTTATTGTTTAAGTATTCAACCACCCTGTTAACTTTCAAATTATTGAAATCACTCATTTATGCTTCAAGACTTGCACACACTGCATGACTAGTTGTACTTCCATTAGAAGAAGCTGACTACCTTGATAAATTGTCAAATAATTCCTACCAAGTATTCGAATAAGATAACATGCTTCAACAATTGTACATCGTGCAGCAAAAGTTGTAAACACAAGAAATGCAAATTTTAGCCATTTGACCCTTCAAACAACTTTAAATATACCCGTATGTAACTTGATGAACAACAAACGATATGGACGGCATTTAAAATCATTGATAACAATTTATGGTGACAATCAACATAAATTCGAAATACCAAAACTCACTGCAAATTTGAAATTTGAACAGTAATTTTGAAATTTCGACTCGAAATTAAACTTTTTTTGGGGGGATTTGCTAATTCGTTGCGACATCTGGAGCCAACTCATGTAAATAACCATAGAAAACCAAAAACAGCATCAATTTGAATCCGAAGTTAAAATTCTCAAATCAATTGTAACGTTATCAACCAACAGGTGCAATTAATCAATGAATCAAAAACCTAATCGATGATTTCAAACCATTGTATAAACAACAAATGGCATGGAATTGGGTCTCGGCAATAGAATCAAACTATTGTCAAAAATCAAAATCACATAAAATAAAAAAAAACACGGAATCAATCATAAATCATCCACTGAAATTTCATAATTTTGTTACGAAACAGAAAAAACCTCAAAAGGAGTTGATTGAAAACAAACCTTTCTGTGTTTTTCATCGAGGCCTTTCGTAACACGTGATTTCTCGTTCATGTCGAAGAAAATCTGAAAATAATGAATCCGCAGAAAATATGAATCCGCGGGTGAGGTTTTTGTAAAAGATTGAAGATGAAGAAGATGATGAGGATGGAGGTTTTAGAATCGTGTGTTTGATTGGAATTTTGACTTTTCGAATTGTGTTATAAAAATAAAACAACGAAAGATTCTTTTTTTCTGCTTGGAGCCTTTTGGGCTTGCGTAGATATGCAGGCCTCTCCTTGTCAAATATATTTGTAGTTTTGGTCCTTGGATTATGCTCAAATTATTTTTGAATCCCAAATAGTTGGGATTCTTGGATTAGAGTTTACAAAAATTATGTTGGTGACTCGAACTAGTACTGTAAACGAACTGAACATACATCAATAGGGTCTGCTCATTTTGTTTGTGTGACTTATGAACAAACGATTGAGCATGGACATTTAAAAACAAGGTTTTATGATTGTGGCTGTTTGTTAAGAAAATAACTATGTTCATGTTCGTCTGTTAAGAATAAAAATGAACAACTCATGAATAAAATAACTTAGGGGCTATTTGATAGGATATGAATGAGTATGGATATGTTTATGTCTTAATCAGTCAAATTCAGACCGTTTATTTCAAACATCTAAATGAAAAGAAATGTCTGAATGGTTCGGATCTAAGTATATGTTTGAATAAGTCTGAATGAAAGAGGTTGGCTCCTTTCCACCTCTCCAATACTCTCCAACGGCCTCCTCTCCTCTCCGGCAAAGACCACTCCTCTCCGACGATATCTCTCCTATGCATAGTCATTCAGAGTCTCTTAATCATTGAGACATCTTACTAATTCAATACTTTATGATTCATATTTAACCAAACGACCCCTTAATGAATGTAAACAAGCATAAGTAAATAAACACAGACTAAAAGCTTAACAAAAATGTCTAAGTAGAGTATAATAGAGTGTTTATCACCACTAAGTAATTGTTGGAAAATGCTTTGTTGTCTTTTTGCAAATTTTAGTGTTTTTCAACTAAGATGCACCTTAATATTTACAATATATCAGTTTTTAAACAACTCTGTCAAGAATTAAAATGAAATATTTTCAGATGCAATTTATTATGTTTTACTTAATGGAAGTTGATTTTCTACTTATGTCATTGGTTGAAACTTTAGTCATTGAAATTGGTTTTGTTCATTCATATTAACTTTGTACATAGTATAACATGAATACAAAATATAATAACTATAATAACTACATTACAAATATATAAATATTTGACTAAAAAATTGTATTTACTTTTTTAGAAAAGAGAGGTTTGTAGTTGCATGAATAGCATCACAAAAGAGAAAAAGGTGCCGATGCCCGAGAGAGAGAGAGAAAGTTAGTGAGTGTGTTTAACACTAACAATAGTTTGTATGTATGTGTGTCATAAGATTAGGTGAAAAAAGACATATATATGGTCAGTTGGTATACAAACCAGTCTGTTAGTCAAAAGTATCAACCAAACCATATATAATTGATTAACAATAAGTGTCATGATTATAACACCCCTAGTAGCGGTATTCAAAAAAATCCGTATTTGAATCCGAAAAATCGAATATCTGGAAGTTCGGATATCCAAAAATTACGATTCGGATTCGAATACCTATTTTGAAAATTTTCGGATTATTCAGATATCTGATATCTAAAATAGTTTTTTTTCTGGATATTCGGATACTTTTTTTGGATATTTGAATATTTTTGGATATTTCGAATAATGCAAGTTCAAGAAGTGATCAAAGTTTCGTTGGTGTTAGTGCTAATCTTCAAGGGACTAAACCATTGTGAGGATTAAACCTTTCATGAGGAACATAAAGCTTTTTCAACAATTTTAATAATTAAATATTAAAAGGTATAAATCTTCTTATTCTAATCCTATCCTGGTAGTTACTAATTTAATAAAATATAATTTTATAATTACTGAATATTATTTTCATTTGTTTTAAAAATTTAGATACTTATATTTCTTATTTCAACAATAGCTAATAAATTTAATATATATTTTTTTACAAAAATTATTCTTTTTAACATGTTATATTTATTCAACTCATGTAATACACATGTTTGTAATGCTAGTTATAAAAATAAGAGTAAGTTATCAAATATGGTTCTTGTGTTTTGCTAGTATTTCACTCTTGGTTCTAAGTTTCTTAAATTACCCATATGATCCCAAACTTTAGATATTTGTAACACATATAGTCTGTAGTTCACCAAATTTCTCTAACATAATTGACCAGAAAATTTCATACAAATGTAACCAACTTTTTAAAGTGTTCTAATTAAGTCACTCAAACTTTTTTTGTTTCAATTTAGTAACTAAACTTAGATAAAGTGTTTTAATCATATACTTTTGACCTATTTAAAAGGTTACCATGCTCACATGCCTTTATCCTGCTGACGTGGCATTTCTTTATTTATTTTCATATATTTTTAATGCTGACATAGAAAATGACGTGGATTTTTTTTATTTTATGTTTTTTATTCTGTTTTATTTTTGATTTTCAACTCTCTTTTCTGTTTTATTATTTTTATTTTTAAATAAAAAACACCATTCCCTTTTACATATTTAAAAATGAATTTTTATCTCTCGATCTTTTTGTTATTGTTTTTTTTTTTCGATTTTTATCCCTCGAATATTTTTGTTATGCTTTAATTTTTATTAATAAAATGTATTGTAATCCTTGAAATAAAAAGCTTTCATTCCATTTCACGTAGCTTTAAAATACTTTTAAAATATAAAACTTGTATTCCTTTTTATGTATTTCATCCGACGTAAACCAAAAGAACGAGAAAAGAGGTCATAACCAAAGGAAGTGACGCCAAAATATAGACATAAAAAAACTTTCTCAGCAAGTGTAATTCATGACGAGAATGTTTAGAACAATATTTTTGTTTTGATGTTGCTTCATATGTTTTAAACAATAGATTTTTGAAATCTGTTTGATGAAATATGGCATTTAATTTTGCATTTCGAGTGATAGATGTTTGATGTTTTCTTACATTATGTTCATTGAGTTGTAAATTTTTTTAGAAAGAAATTTTGGTCGGATGAAATACGTTTTAATTTAAAATATTTGAAAGTAACGTAAAAGAGTATTATTATTTTTTTTAGTTTTGAGGATTACAATTGAAATTTTTAATATAAATTAAACCAAAATAAAAAAATCAAGAGATAAAAGTAGGAAAAAAATTAAACCGTAACAAAAAAAGCGATAGATACCTAAATGGGAATAGTGTTTTTTAATTAAAATTCAAAAAATAAGACAAAAAAGAGAGGTGAATATCAAAAAAATAAAATGAAAGAAAGAAATCAACGTCATTTTTGATGTCAGCATTAGAAATAAATGAAAATAAAGGAAGAAATGCCATGTCAACATGATAAATGCTATGTGAGCATGGTAACCTTCTAAAGAGATCAAAAGTATATGATTAAAACACTTTATATAAGTTTAGTTACTAAATTGAAACAAAAAGAGTTTGAGTGACTTAATTGGAACACTTTAAAAAGTTTGTTACATTTGTATGAAGTTTTCCCATTATTCAAATATAAGAACTATATGTGTTATAAACGTTTAAAGTTTAGGATCGTAATTTCTTGGTAATTTACTTTAAAAATAAAAGAAAAATATTAGATTGTGAATAGGGCTGTAAACGAACCGAACGAACACGAACGAGCCCTTGTTCGTGTTCGTTCGTTTAACTTTTAACTTGTTCACGAACGGTTCACGAACGCTAACCGAACGAAAATTCTTGTTCGTGTTCGTTCATTAAGGAATTTTGCTTGTTCACGAACGATTTACGAACACTAACGAACACATATTATTTAAACAATAAAAATCAATATTCATAATTTCAAGCATTGAAGATAATCATTTATAAATATATTATATTTAAAATAGTATAGTATTAAACTAAAAATAACTTAAATATTATGGTATTAAACTAAAAATTAAAAATATACAACACATTTAATGAGTAAAAATAATAAATGAATTTAACCGAACATAAACGAACGTAAACGAACACGTTACCGAACGTTCACGAACACAGATGAACGAACACGACCTTTGTTCATGTTCGTTTATTTAACTAAACGAACGAAATTTCTTGTTTGTGTTCATTCATTTATTAAACAAACGAACATAAACGAACTTCCCGTCGAACGGTTCACGAACCGTTCGCTGAACGTTCTGTTCGTTTACGGCTCTAATTGTGAATCCTTTAATTGTATGTTATGCTTCGAACTTTGTACGTTCGCTTTCAGCCTGTTTATTTCCATGCAACCCAAGCGTGTCTATAGGCACTTCATCCGCTCATTTGAGCCAGTGGACACACGTCGATCCATACAGGTAAAAATATCATCAAACAACTGTGTTTTTGCGTCAATTTTGCATATATTACGGTAACACTTTCATTAAGATCGTCGTCTTCATCGATATACTGATCACTTGCGGATCTGATTGTAATATGAATCGAAGAACAAACACCTGTTAATTGGTGTAATTATGTTAGGGAAATCGAAGCGGGAGCAATTGATGTTTAGTTTTGAAGCGTTATTGATCATTTGATTATGTTAGAAATCAAATTGGAGCTAACCTGCTTCGGTTTCAATTCAAAACCCTAATTTATCATTATCTGTCGAGGAAAGCTTTGGAATTGAAAAGAAAACTGATGAATTTGGGTTTTGAATTTGAATTCATCAGGACTAAGCTTTTTTTTTTTTACTTTGATTTAGCTTTCAATTTAATGAAGAAGGCATTTGTATCTATTCCTTTTGCAGATAATGATAATAGAGTGGCATGAGTTGTATGTTTCTATGGTTTTGATAATGCTCTGTTTTTCTAAACCCTAATCCCAAACTAAAATCCCTAATCCAAAATTATCATCTAACTAGAAATTTATTAGATGTTAAAGCTATGATTAAACTCTTTGATGCTCACTGTCACCTACAAGACCCAAGAATCTTTAACAAGGCCCCGAAGCTCATCAAGACGGCTCTAGAACATGGCATACATCATTTTGCAGTCAACGGGGTCTGTGAGAAAGACTGGCACTTGGTGAAGGAAATGAGTGACAACTATACTTGTGTGATTCCATCATTTGGGCTCCACCCATGGTTCATCATGGACCGAACCCCCAACTGGCTGACATCTTTACGGGAATTGTTTGATGCAAACCCTTGTGCTGCAGTAGGTGAGATTGGTCTGGATAAAGGGTCACATGGAAAGACGATTGATTTCACAGATCAGGTTCAAACTTTCCGGGTGCAGCTTCAACTTGCTAAAGAACTGAAGAGGCCTGCTTCTGTGCACTGTGTGCGTGCTTTTGGTGATCTTCTTGATATAATGAAGGCTCTTGGGCCATTCCCGGAAGGTGTAATCTTGCACTCTTACTTAGGATCCGCAGAGATGGTTCCTGAGTTGGCTAAACTCGGGGCATATTTTTCATTCTCGGGGTTTCTTATGGCAATGAAGGAGACCAAGGCAAAGAAGATGCTGAAAGCCGTACCTTCGGATAGATTATTGCTGGAGACTGATGCACCAGATGCAGTACCCAAACCGAACTGTTCAGAATCCATTTTTTTGGTGGAAGAACATGATAATAATGGAGACCCAAAAGAGATGCTTAATCATCCAGCCAATATCCAGTTTGTGCTTTCTTATGTTGCGTCTTTGCTTGATATGTCTAGAGAAGAAGTTGCAGATGTAAGCTACAGAAATGCAGTGCGTTTGTTTTCTTTTCAAGGATCTAAGCTAAATCAAGGTTAGTTCAGCATTATGTCATGTCCTAATATGTGTATCATACTTGGGGTCTCTCAGAATTTGTGTTAAATCTTAATTCCAAGAAAATGTGACATAAATGTTCTTTATTTATAATTTTGTACCAGATTTTTTTGTGGCTTAAATAAGTGGTGATATTGGAGGGTGTTACAGGTGTGCATTGGCTAGGAACCTGACCAAAACCAGATAATATAAGATAATAGCCAATAACCAAACATGAATAAACCAGTCGGTTCTTTGGTCTTGTTGATCTAGACGACCTATGACAAAATTCCACCCAACATGTCTTGCATGTTTTCCAAATAATTCATTGATGGTCCGGTTCTACTGTTTTGAAGAAAAGTTAGGGCCAGTCTTCTTACTAGTGACTAACCGCTGAGTTTTCAAACTGTGTAACCATATATGATGAGGGGGGGGAGGGGGGGTTTAAAACCCCGTTGCCCTGGCTAAGCTTACCAAGTTAGCCAGGAAACCAGGATAACGAGGAGTGCCCTTCCAAACTGGCTAAACGCCGCAAGGACATATATAATGACCGTAAAAACGTAACATAATAAATAAATACGTAAAACAAGTTAAAAAGAAAAATTAAAAATTAGCAACATAATAATAAACGTGCAAAATGTCGGGAACCGTTTATGTTCAAAATTTATATAAACGTTCGTAAAGTAATTATGATCAAAAGGATATAAACGATAAAAATATCTGATAATGTATGGACACGTTATAAAGCCTATAAATAACGTGCATAATTTCTGTGACCGTTTGGGTTCGAAATTTTTATGAACAATCCTGAAGTAATTACGATCACATTGATATAAGCCAGACCGTTATACGATAATGTATGAACAA
This sequence comes from Mikania micrantha, assembly GCA_009363875.1. Lineage (NCBI taxonomy): Eukaryota > Viridiplantae > Streptophyta > Magnoliopsida > Asterales > Asteraceae > Mikania > Mikania micrantha. The sequence continues at coordinate 72,203,590 of CM018681.1, read as the reverse complement.
GATATAAGCTCGTGAATATTAAAATATATTATTTTTGACCCTGCTCCGTTTTCAACGAAACTTGGGTAGAAATGTAGAGAATAATTAGTAGATTTCAACGGCATATTCGAAAATTTTTAAAACATCAGATGCAAAAAGTTAAAAGAGAAAAACAAGATTTAAGCTAAATTAATTATAATAATATAATAATAATAATAATAAAATAATAATAAAATAATCAATTAAATATATGTCAAAATTCGAAAGTAAATACGTTGAACTTGAACCATATATATATATATATATATTCTTTCTTAATGACGAAGGAAATTTAATCTATAAATAGATGTAGTTCGACGATCAAATTTTCATTCTTTTTAAGTAACAAAACTCTGTCAAAATACTCTCCTAAAAACCCCTGAGCGTGTACGGTAGTTACTAGAATTTCGTTCAAATATAAGCGAGCCTTGGTACGAGCTACTTTGAGGTAACCACCTATTACACTTTTATTTTAAAATAACTATTTAATTAGTATGGTCGAGATATTGTTTGTTTAAAAACTCACTAATATTATGCGTGGAGGTTATTTTCAATATTTTTGAAAAACACGGAGTATGCAGAGATGCTGCCCAAATATTTTATAAAAATATATAGTTATAGGACGAGGCTCTGTCCAATTTAAAACTCTAAAATAAAGTTTTATAAGCCGAAATTCTGCCCACGTATTTTTAAGAAAATCAAAAAGCGTAAGCCGTTATGCTGTCCAATTAAAAGCTCGAATCAATACCTGAAAATAAAAAGATACGTTAAGTAATTCCACTAGGGTACTGATGTTATTAGGAAATTGACGGTAACGTGAAATTTCAACAAAAACACAGATTTTTGAATCGTCGGGGATTTGTATTACTCGCTTATTTTTCTGATTACTGCTGGTTAAATTAGTAAGGCCAAGGTACGGATTCTGTTTCTTTAAATCATAGTATTTTCTGTTCTGTAATCTGTTTTGTAAACCGTTTCTGTAATCATTAAATTTCGTTTATGTATTTTTTTTAATTTCTGATTAATACGATATGATATCGTGTTTCTCTGTTTCGTTTATTATGCAATAGATCTATATTATATTGTACTCATTATTGCATGATCCGAATATGACTGAACTTGGTAGTTTATCTACCCTACTGAACCTACTGAACTTTCTGAAACTGTATTCTGTTACCCGAGCATGCCCCTACCTGTAAGGATGACTACAAGCCCATTAAGGCGGCAACCATAATGTGGAACCATCCGTGACGGTTAGTTGAGTTCACGGCGTCTCCATTAAGTACTCTGATAGTACACTGTGCACCTACTGAATTTTGGGGAGGCGTATGGACTGGTCGTAGGATAATTTTAAACTGTACTTTCTGATTCTGGGGGATAGTGACGTGTATGCCAACACTCACTATCTCATGTGTCTGGTAAGCGGGAGTAGCTACCCGTGAACCTTACACTTTTATACGTACAGTCGGCTCGTGGTATATTCTGATTCTATTAATTCTGACTTATAATATAACCTGTGTTATTGTTGCTGAAAGGTTATATTTTATCAAAGTCAGACCACTGTTTACTGCTCTGTTATTGATTTTTGTTTCTGACCATTATTCGGATTATCTTCACCACCTTTTGAATTTCTTTTAATTACTATTGTTTATCCGTTACTGAGCATTTTTGGCTCAGCCGTATTTGTTTTTGTGGTGTTTATCTGTATTGTGTAGGTAATCAAGCAAACCAGATGGGGAACTTTTGAGAGTAAAATCGGAGCTAAATCTGAAAATTTCTGTTACTGTAGTAAATGTAATAATCAATACTTAAAACTTAAATATTTGTTTTGTTATGTTTAATTATCAACTTAAGACTTATGTATTTATGTTTTAAATACATTTGAGATTGTTGCATTTACTTCTGATTCCGTATGCGTGACACGTCAGCCCTGAACCGGGTTGGGGTGTCGCAACATAGGTCTCAATAAGCCATTGAGCAGCGCCGGAGCCGTCTGCCAAATTAGGGAGATGAAAATAAAGGATCCGGATAGCCAGGGGAGGATCTTTCCACTCCTGCATAACCGGGAGGTCAAATCCTATAAAAGAAGGCCGACACCAGAAGGTAGTCAGGGTGTCTAAAAGCCTACAGTAATCAAGTCTTGGCATGAAAATGGATATGCAAGTGCCAAGAAAAGAGAGATTTGCGAGAAGGTGCAAGACTCTAAAAGAGGAAGAAGGAAGGGACGAAGCTCTGGTATAAATAGACGAGGGTTCAAAGCACCAATGTAAGACCAGACTGAAACAACTCTTGCATACTCGTTACCCTTCACTCGAGACACAAACTAATTCTCACGCCCGAGTTGGATCACACAAGGTCTCCTCTTGTGGTGACGCTAACGGTGTTTCTTTGGTGATCTTAGCAGGGCTACACTCAAGGAATGGAAATCCCAATTCGTTGAAGCAACAATATAGTCTCAAACTGGTCAAACCTGCCAATTTGATTTGGTTTGGATGGTTTGCTCGGTTTCAATGATTTATGAACAACCATATCAACAAGAAATCAGTCTAATCATCTAATATTGACACTTAGATGCATGAGGCTGACCCGAAGCATGACAACATGAACATTTGGATAATCTGAGCAATTGATTTCTCAAAACTTAAACATGAGTTAAAATACACCTACAAAAATCATCTTTAAACATGAGTTAGAATCTTTATATTATATAAAAAACACCTACAAAAATCATCTTTAAATTACATTCATAAATTGTTCATACAAATGATGAATCCTTGCAACAACAGTTCTAAAGCTACCAAGAATTGAAAAGAAAATCGTACTATGATGCTTTTGGAAGTCGAATTACAAAGCAAAAACAAAACATCACGAGAAACCCGAATTAATCACCAAATTTTACTCCAAAATCCGTCCAAATGGTAATTTGATTGCTAGTACAAAATCCAGTTTCTAAAAATCATATGAAGTTATATCAGTTGCTATGCCACAAGTTTTTTAGGCCATGTGGATTTGTGAGGTTAGAGTTGATTTAATATTAAATATTAAATATTTCAACATTATTATAAACAAAAAGCTATTTAATGTTATAAGAGTTTTTTATTTAATTTCGTTATTAAAGAATCTTTCCAATTTTTCAAGAGCTAATAGCCCACCTACACTACTAATAAACAGAGGCAAAGTATTATATGGACAAGGGTGACCACCCCTGATTTTTTGATCCACAGTGTATATTTTTCGATTAAAGGGAATATTGTTTCTCCTCTTACTTTAAAAAACTAACATCTACTGTGTATCTCGTAAATTTTTGTTCCTTCTTTTAAAATTTTCAAGTTTCGTCACTGCTAATAAACTTTATCTTTTTTCTAAGTTAGACCTTAAAAAAAGGCTTTAACCCAAAATTTCCAAGTTTTGTCACCGCTAATAAATTTTATCGCTTTTAAACTGGTTCTCCTTAAAATATGTTTGCCTACCAATTAAATTAAAGAATCTTTGTATGACTAGCATTTATTTATTTTTTTTCAATGCATTCATATTTATATACCTTTATTTAGAAGTGTCGGTGATTTTCTCTTTTCTTTTTCCTATTAAATTATATAATTGACTTCCGCTTCTTTAAACAAACGTGAGTTTGCAGAGTTGGTAAGTTGATGTGATTTATTTGAAAGGTTGCGTGTTTGAACCTTGGAGATTGATTTTCTATATGCCCAATCTCTATCACTGCATTGGTTTTGTACAACTATTGAACCATATGGTACAAGCTGATAACGTCACCAACGTGTGTGACAAAGCTCGTCAGCACATCACATTATTGTTCCTACTATACATTTTAATCTTTATAACCGTTCAGTAGCAAATTCATATTTTTTTAATTGTCCTGTCAAACCATAATGCAAAATGGTATATATGATTCATTAAGACTTTATATGGTTTTTAATTGTACCATCAAACCTAATGCATAAGTTTTAATCGTATCATCCCGCCACAACATTTGGGTCACTCTACTAGGTATTTACTTAACATGCTTGTGCCCATACGTATACGAATAATAGAATGTGAGCCATATCAAAAAAATAAGATTGTCCTTTTTTCTTTATATTTTAAGAGTTTATAGTATAAGACATTTCAAACTTTTTTAATAAAATAACTTAATGACCACCTATATCAAGAATCACTAGTATTATAATTTGACAAACAATTGTGACCATAGATAAGACTAATTATAGACATATTACATCAACCAATCTTGTAATTAACTCTAAAAATAAAAATAATATGGATTGAGGGTCATTTTTAAATAAAACTAGTTATTTTCTTAATTTTACTTTTTAAAACTCCACCAGCTCAACGGTTATATATATGTCGATTTCCTTCATCCTTCCCTCGAGTTCTCTACACCAACTCATCACGCTCGTGGATCACAAATGGGTGCCAAAAATGTTTGATGACATAGACTTTGGCCACTTTTAACCACGCCTTGGTTCCAAGCCCCCACACTTCCATAGTCTCACAAAAGAAAAATTATTAATAAAACATATAACACTTATTAACGCTAAATTACGTTACAAATAATTTTATTTGACTTTTTTTAGGTACTTATGTTATTGTCAAAGTTTCAAGTCTAATTCCAATTTGTTTTCTGAATTTGGTTTGTAGGGTGATTTTCCAACTAAACTTCTCACAAAACAGGTTTTAAATCGGGTAAGATTATTTAAACACTTGTAATCTATATCTATATATTTATTTTTATACTATATAATAAATAAATATTTAGATGTGACACATGTTATCTTTATATACTATCTAAAATTAGTTTTCCTATCTCTTTCTCTTATTAAATATTTGTATAACACATTTTTTATATATTGTATTTTCTTTTTTCTCTTTATTAAATAATAATGATTTTATTGAATATGATAAATAATATGATTACAAGAAAAGTCGTATTCTTAAAATTTTTATAAAATTATATTTAAGAAATATATGATATGTTTAAAAAAAATAATTTCAAAATTTATTTATTTAACATGTGATACTACATAAAAAATTTGGCATGTATTGAAAGAGAGAAAAATAGTTAAATTTTTATAAAATTAAATTAGATCACGTGTATTATACGGGTTGAATAAATAAAATGTTATATAATTTACAATAAAAAAGTTATGTCTTCAAAAAGCATATGTTTTATAATAGTTAAATAAACATGCGTATTGCATAAGTTGAATAAAATATTCAAATTATTAATACTTAGAGTCATTAAAATAAATCATTAAAGAAATAAACTTTAAAGTGAAAATTATAAATTTTGTTAAGCTAATTCTTAAATCTATTACGTTTAACTATGTAATAACGTTTTTATGTAATTGATAAATATTAACTCTATTAAAATATAAATAATCATATAAATAATTTTGTTATCATAGTTAAATGAACTTGAATTGCAATTAAATTTAATTTAATACATATAATAAACTAAGAATTAATACTTGGATTTTTTTTAAGAAAATTAATTACTATTATAATTGGTCAAATTTGTTAATTATCTATGTAATATAATAAGCAAAGTTTTGTGATGCCACATGGCGTTCATTGAGCCAACTTTTAGACACAAAATCCCGCCTAAGGTATACTCTCTATTAGAACACGCGGATCTTAGAATCCGTGGATCTATTTGATAACACATGCATATAACATGTGTGGATCAGCAACTCTGTTTGACCCCTTTTTTCCAAAAACCCTAAAAATCGTCATGTGTTCGTAATGTGCGAACTAATCTAGGAGATCGGATATGGCAACCAATGATGATTAACAATGTTCTATGTATCCTAGCATCAAACGAAACATTCTGGTCATCATCGTACACGATTTGGAGCGAGATCTAGGATCATCTTTCAGTACATCAACGAACGGTACAATCCACTGCATTATCGTTCAGAAGGTATTTCATTCTTCAAGAAAATCGATATAATCGTAGTAATTTCATACTATATTTGCTTAATCTTCATCGTATTGATTTTCTTAAACATATTTACGATTTAATCTGTATTTGAACATTGAATCTGATGATTCATCATTAACATTCAACATGTAATCTTCACAAAATTTATTTCTTTTAAAATAATGTACTGTTAACAAGTAAAAAATTGAATCCACAAGCACCTAACGGCAATATGTGTATTTGCAAGTTATAAACCCTAATTTATTGCTTTTCAATGATGATGACACATATGCATGTGTTTGATAAATATTTTAATCCGATGATCTTCTTTTGTGAAGCACATTGTTGGTTTATAATGATCTTTTATGCGTTAATGTTGAGGATTTCATAAATTCGGAGGTTAATTTCGTTGCAAATTCTGTTTTATAAGACTTTCTGCTGTTGAAGAGGTTGAATTAGTTGCTTCTTTCATGGAGAATTGAGGCTCATCGTTTCTCCCACTTGAAGGTGGAATTATTTCACAAATTCCTGCTATAATGTTTCAATTTCTTATGGGTTATTGTATTTATGTTAAAGATATTGTTTTCCCCCAATTAATTTGATGATTGATGTAGTTTTTCATATTTAATCTAATTCATGCTAATAATCTAAATTTTTTATATAGTTGGTTGTTCATGTAAGTTTCTTCATCTTCTTCAAATTTGATTATGATGTTGTTGTAAATTTTATGAAGATCCTCTCTATAAAGAGTTATGGAAGGCTTGTGCAGGCCCCTTAGTGGATGTTTCTAGAGATGGAGAGAGAGTGTTCTATTTCCCACAGGAACACATGGAACAAGTAAGTAGTTTCTTGGCTTAAAAGTTTCAGATCTATGTTTCTTGAAGTTTTTCTTCAAATGTAAGTTTTGTTTTGTTAATTATTATAAATGGTTTTATTTGTGTATAATTGGGTTTTTTAGTTTGATTCCCTAATCCTAGATTAGTATACTTTACATGTCTTTTTAGAGCTCATTTATTACTGGTATATATGTATGTTTAGTTTCATTCTTTTATTCCATTTATGGGTTTTGTTCAGCTTGAAGCATCCATTAATCAAGAGTTAAATCAGTGGATTCCTCATTTTAACCTGAAATGTAAGATCCTTTGTCGTGTTGTTCACACTCAGCTAATGGTATGCAATTTAATGTTGTTCATCATATTTTTTGGATCAGTTGAGGTTTTAAACTGGGATTATGTTTAATTTCTAAAAAAGTGGAAGCATACGCATCACGACATCTGAAGGTGCACGAGAAGAACTACACAACCTATGATCTTGAGTTAGGATCCGTGGTGTTTGCCTTAAAGATCTGGCGACACTACCTATACGGCACAAAATGCACTATCTTTACCGATCATAAGAGCCTGCAACACATCTTTGATCAAAGGGAGCTAAACATGAGACAACGAATATGGGTCGAACTGATAGGCGATTACGATTGCACTATCAAGTACCATCCCGGAAAGGCAAACGTAGTGGCCGACGCGTTGAGCTGGAAAGAGACAACAGAACACGTGCGTGCACTACAACTTACAATCCATTCTGAGTTGCCACAACAAATCCGGAACGCTCAACAAGAGGCTCTGAAAGTCGAAAACCTCCCTCAGTAATCCTTGCGATGCATGGAAAAGCACATGGAGGTGAAGACCGACGGAGCATACTACTTCATGGATCGGATCAGGATTCCACACCACGGAGGTATTGAGGAATGTGGTGATGGATGAAGCACACAAGAGCCGGTATTCGGTACATCCGGGCTCTGAGAAAATGTACCATGATCTGAAGATGACCTATTGGTGGCCAAACACGAAAGCTGAAATAGCAACTTACGTAGGTAAGTGTTTGACGTGCTCGAAAGTCAAGGTCGAGTACCAAAAGCCATCAGGTCTACTCCAGCAACCTAAGATACCGGTGTGGAAATGGGAGCAAATTTCAATGGACTTCATCACTAAACTGCCAAAAACGGCAAGTGGTTGCAATACCATCTGGGTTATCGTAGACCGACTAACGAAGTCTGCACACTTTCTACCCATCAAAGAGACTGACAAGTTGGACAAACTAACTCGAATCTATTTGAAGGAAGTGGTCACTCGACATGGAGTACCAATCTCGATTATCTCTGATCGTGACAATCGATTCACGTCGCACTTCTGGAAGTCCTTGCATAAGGCATTGGACACGAGATTGGATATGAGTACCGCTTACCACCCGCAGACTGATGGGCAAAGCGAGCGAACTATACAAACTTTAGAAGACATGCTTCGGGCATGTGTCATTGATTTTGGCAGTAGCTGGGAGACTCACCTACCGCTAGTTGAGTTCTCGTACAACAACAGCTACCACACTAGCATACAAGCTGCACCATTTGAGGCACTCTATGGACGTAAGTGCCGATCACCTATCTGCTGGGCGGAAGTTGGAGACAACCAACTGACTAGTCCCGAACTTGTGCACGAAACAACTGAGAAGATCGTGCAAATACGCAAACGAATGGCAGTAGCTCGGGACAGACAGAAAAGCTATGCTGATAAACGTCGCAAACCAAGAAGGCATCTACTAACAACAGAATGGAGTACCTTTGTTAGTAACAAGAAGTTATTGGCTGGGGATTCATCTGTATTTCTCAGGTATTATAGTTTATTTCAATCATATTAGTTTTAAAATTTCTAAATTTGACTATATTTTAATTAAAGATTTCTATTTATAGGGAGATAATGGTGAATCGCGTGTTGGAGTTAGACGTCAAGGTTGTCAACAAAGCTCAATGCCGTCTTCTGTGATTTCGAGTCAGTGTATGCATTTGGGCGTGCTTGCAAGTGCATCACATGCAGTTTCGACTCAAACTCGGTTTGCAGTTTACTACAAACCAAGGTATGATACTTAGGTTACTTGAAAGAAAGTGAATCTTTGACTGTTTTTCCATATAAAATTTAGTAAATGTTGAATTATTTTTAGGACAAGTCAATTTATCAGCATTGTTAAACAAGTATATAGAAGCTGCAAATAATGGTTTTACTATTGGAATGAGATTTAAAATGCGGTTTGAGAGTGAGGATTCTCCTGAAAGAAGGTAAATGAATATTTTATTTAATATTTTTGGATATTGATCATTTTGTTGCTCATTGTTTATAATTATTCTTTGGAGCCGGTTTACTGGTACCAAAGTTGGAGTTGAAGACATATCTCCTCACTGGGAAGACTCTAAGTGGCGATCATTGAAGGTTAACATTTACTTATATGAGATAAAAGATTGATTGATTTCTGTTTAGAAATGTGATTGGTAATAAACTAAAAGGTCAAACTGTGACACCCCGTAAATTTCAGCTCAGCTTCTATTTTATTTAAATGTTTATTTAAATGATTTTTGTACACGTGGCACTAAAATTAGTTTAATTTAGTGTGACACGTGGCATGACGGTACAAACACTGACACAAACATGATAATTCGGTGAATTATCGCAACACGCACTTACGAGTTTAAGAAAATACGAACATTGGTGAACGTTTATCACATCGTGTAACACAACACTCGAAACATCGTGAAACGCTCAAACGTTGAACTTGGAAGTTCAAACGAGGCCGAATGATAGTTCGTAAAAGTGAAAACGACGACGAACGGATCAAACCATTGAAATTAGGCCTATTGGACTCTTCAGGGGCCCATCGCGGTACGCGATGGCCCATAAGAGGCCCCATAGCGGTACGCGACGAGTTTCGGGAGAATTTGAATCCCGAAATCCATCGCGGTACGCTGAGAGAATCTTGGACCCTCTCAGCGGTACTCGACGCCGCCCAGTCGACAATATCTTTATAAAACCAAGACAATCATACCTATGCTACCACATTTCATCATTTTAATCGTCTCTACACGCCACTCTTCGATTCATATCCGCCATTTTCACCTGCAAACATAGTTGGAATCCATTTTTGAGTGTTTGGAGCTCAAGACTTGAACATTTGAAGACCCAAGAAGCCCAAGGAAGACTTTCAAGCACCATTACCCATTTGCACCTGTTGTGAGGCTGTTCTCAACCATTCCAGAAGCATTAGGGGTTGTTCTTGTCATCATCTCTACGGTCAACCTTGGTCAAGCACGGTCAAACACGGTCGAACACGGTCAATGTGGACCAACTTGAGCAAACACGGTCAATGTGGACCGACACGGACAAACATGAACAACCGAGGGTTGTTGAGCACAAACACGAGCACTAACACGAACACGAGCACGGTCACTTACACAAACTCACGTATGGTATACGATATAGGTAGCCGGTGGCCGAAGCGCTTTCTACACGAGGAGCTTACGCATTTATTCCGAACATCACTAAGGTGAGTTCACGGCCCCTCTTTACTCTTTTCAAACTTTTCAAATAGGGGGAGAATACTAGTTGAATCGAGTCAAACAATTATGCTATTACAAACCTTTTTATGTGTATGCTGGTTTATTAGACAAACATTAAGTGTTGAACTCGTAACAAGTGTAAAGACGTGATAGGACCGGCAATTTCACTTTGGACGGAAGGTTAGGGTTTTGACACATGACGAACATGAAGATGATGAACAAAATCAAATGATATATTGATAGAATCGAATGATTACATGATTGTATTCACATCATAAAAGATCATAGTGTTGCCGGGGAGAGATCGAGCATGATCTCTCCCCCTCTCGTGCTCAAACCCAAGAACACCCAAAAAACCTTAAACCCTAAATCTGGAAAACTGGTATTTATAGGGCCTGTAGCCCATTCGGCCGAATGAAGCCATTCGTCCCTTCATTCGCCAAATGGGTCCCTTTACATAATATCCACTCGCAGATGCTCCTGCGAACGACTCAGTTTCCAGATTAACAACATACAAACACATACAAGTGATTACAAATAAGCAAATACAAATCTAATCTATTCGAAAAGCAGCGGACACCAAAAATATGCACCAACATACTCCCCCTTGGACGTTGCTTTCGAATTGCTGAATGACTTGTATCTTCAGTCAATCTGCAATGATAAGTTCAACAGTTCCTTTCTGCAGATGCCCCCTGACTGATGTCTTCTGGTTCTGAACTCTTTAACCTGAACAGTGGTAACAAGTCTGATTCCCTAATACTTCCAGCTGTAGACTCCTCCTTCGATTAAGAATATCCAATTGACATTGAAGCTCAGTTCTTCTAGCACAGCTCCTCTAGCATTGCTATTCTTGTACGGCATATAATAAGGAGTCGTCTTCAACTGTCCATAAACAAAGTACCAGTCTTGATACACTTATCAAACCAAAGAGTATGCGTTAAGAACAACTTGATAAAGATCCACTGAAGTGTAGAAGATACGAAAGTTGCTTTCCTTTCTTCATTTTCTAGTTGATAATGAAGTCCCTTTAGGTCGTAGGATCGTACTGAGGGGAACTCTTTTCGGACCGGTCTTGACATGCGAGAAAATGATAGTAAGCAAAACAACTTTCCATACTGAGAATATCTTCAGGACAGACCATATCAAGCGAACCCAATTAATCTTCAACATGCGGAATATAAATTTAACTCAATAGGCCCAAATAATCAGATGCTCCTGATTACCCCACAAAATCAACAGTCTCTGTAGTCTCTGAAAAACACCCATGACAGCCGCAATACCCTCTTGACGGGGGTCCGGGGGCAGCGCCCCTGGAAGCGGGGTCCAAGGGGCAGAGCCCCTGGCTGGGGTCGAATGAGGCTCCAGAATGAGTCACTTGTGCGAATGAGGAACCTCTTCGTGCGAATTAACAGGATACCCGAATGAAGATTGGCGAATGAGTTCAAAGGTCGAATGAATGAATCTGTCGAATAGGGCCATTCGGCGAATGAGTTGGCGAAAAGGTTCATTCGGCGAATGGGTTCAGCGAAAAGGTTAATGAGTTCAGCGAAAAGGCTCATTCGGCGAATGAGTTCAGCAAAAAGGCTCATTCGGCGAATGGGGGGCCATTCGCCTGAACTGATGGTCAGAACGAGAAATCTGCCAAAATGAGTTTTAGCTTGAATTAGGTCACCAAATTTTGAACGAATGACCTAATATGAGCGACTAAGACATTGCAAGAACCAATTTTGCAAAAACCCACCAAAAAACGAGACCAATCGAAGCAAACAGAGACGAAGTTTAACGTCCAAAATCAAGAGCTTGGTGTACTAGATCGGTTGTTAGACCTTTCTAGTGGTAACCTCGCTCTGATACCAATTGTAAAGACGTGATAGGACTGGCAATTTCACTTTGGACGGAAGGTTAGGGTTTTGACACATGACGAACATGAAGATGATGAACAAAATCAAATGATATATTGATAGAATCGAATGATTACATGATTGTATTCACATCATAAAAGAACATAGTGTTGCCGGGGAGAGATCGAGCATGATCTCTCCCCCTCTCGTGCTCAAACCCAAGAACACCCAAAAAACCTTAAACCCTAAATCTGGAAAACTGGTATTTATAGGGTCTGTAGCCCATTCGGCCGAATGAAGCCATTCGGCCCTTCATTCGCCAAATGGGTCCCTTTACATAATATCCACTCGCAGATGCTCCTGCGAACGACTCAGTTTCCAGATTAACAACATACAAACACATACAAGTGATTACAAATAAGCAAATACAAATCTAATCTATTCAAAAAGCAGCGGACACCAAAAATATGCACCAACAACAAGCCCTCACAAAGTCTTACCGTTAATGTACGAACAACGTGGTAGGTTTGAATGGGTCCGTTTGGGTGTGACTAACCCCACGGGGCACAATTTTGACTGGAGGTCATATCCCGTGAAACTCTGACCTAACTTGTAATCATTGTAAATGACTGAAGTCAACAACAACGACACACGGAATTGTGGTAACCCACGTGACAATACATGTGATCATTGAGGATGACCGAAGTCAACAGCAATGTCTCATGGAGTTGTGATAATCCAAGTGGCGATACATGCAATCATTGCGGATGACCAAAGTCAACAACAACGACTCATGGAATAGAGATAATCCGTGATAATCCATAAATAATGAAAGTCTCATAATATGAATATCATAATGATAAACATGTGTCATCCATGTGTTATCAAAATAATATTTAAATTGGTATACATGTTTCACCTCCGAGTTTAAAAACAAAATGATTAAAAAGGGAGGTTATCAGAACTCACCTGAGTCCTTAGATTCAGTGTTCTTGTAATATGCGCGCTCGCGTAAGAGAAATCAAAACCAACTCAATTAACCTGTAATTATTGTGTATTTGTACTCATAAGTATATGCGTTCTATTTTGATTAAATATTCGTAGGTGTTCACTTTTAAATCATTAAGTGTTTTGTTAGCTCCGTTCATTTAACCTAAGTTAAAATGAAATACTTAAGATTTTGTAAATGATCATCATTACAATGTGTGTCAAAATTGTCAGTTTTCACCATCCAAGTGTAACAAACAAGTATTGAGATATTATGTGTATCCTCTTCAATAGGTATGTTATGTAAAGTGATGTCCTTGATCACAACATATCAATACATGCATACATGTTTGTTCAAATTAACTACCATGCCTTAATTTATCAAAATCTAAATTTAGTTTAAGAGAATTATCCTTGGGTTATTCACTTAAGATATTCAAGTTATGCAAATTCATAATTTAAACTCATATATTTTAGGAAAGGTGGTAGCTTTTTGAACACCCATGCATGCACTCACATTTCCTTGGTTTACACTTAACCCTAATTTAAGAGTTTGGTTCGAAAGCCCTAGTTCCGGCTCTAGGCCTAGGTTCATGGCTTATTAAGCTTGGCAAACCCTTAGGTTCGTTCAGCACTTAACTCGACCAGCACCTTGATCCAGGGTTCGTTTAGGGTTTGTTGCAGTTATGGTTTTAATAGCCTAGGGTTCGGCCAAGACTTGTGGTCCAGCAGCTTGTAGGTTTGCTGGCAAGGGTGGTTCGGCCCTATAAGGTTCGCTATTCAGAAGGTAGGTTCGGCTAACAGCTTGGTCACCCTAGGGTTCGTCCAAGGTTCGTAGGCTGAAGATAGGTTCGGCCAAATCAAACTTGCAGCTCTCAAGGTTCGGCCCAGCTCCCAATCTCATCAGTTAGGGTTCGACTACATCGCAGGTTCGCAAGCCGACATGCCCACAGGTTCGTGGCTCTTGGGTTCGCTGGATTAAGAGGTTCGCAGCTGTTAAAGGTTCGCACCATTCTGAGGTTAGTGCTCCATAGGTTCGGCCAAACAGTAGCTTCGGCTAAACTAAGAGGGGTTCGCCCAAGGTTCGTGGATCTGGGTTTTCATGGACAAAGGTTCGGCCGATCCTGTTGGGTTGCGATCCACTGCTCCCCATTTTCTTCTTTGCATAGATCTGTTACAAGTTCATTTCTAGGGTCTCCACATGATCTACAACTGTTTACTTCAATGATTCTAAGTATCTAGTTCGGTTAAAACATCAACATGTTATAGGTTTCGAGGTTCACAACAAAACCGAGAATAAAGCTTTAGATTTACCTCAAAATGTCGACTAAACTTGAGATTTCTTTGTATCTTCTTGTTCCTCTCGATCACCCGAACGTTTTGGCACCAAGATCTCGCGAATCCGTTGAGTAACGAGCGAGAAAAGCTAGAGAGAAGGTAGAGAGGGAGGAGAGTGACGTTTTTGAAGCTTAGAGAGAGAAAGAGATGGTGGAAAGTGGAGGAGAAGATGAGATCTTCTACTTTAATACACCGTGTAATCCCCGTGTGCTCGGTCTCGTCTTTATCACGATAAAATCCATTAAATACTCGGTTTTGCTCGTAAATGTATATTTAAACATAAAAAGTTTAAATAATTATGTTTCGTTTTTAATAAAACAATTTCTTTAAATAAAGTTGTTTCGTAAAGGATTTCATTATAATATTTATTTACGTAAACGGTTTGTTCAAATTTGTATTAGATTGTGATTCCTAATAAACGTTATTAATTTCCATTTATTAATTTGATACGGTTAAATATTATTTCGTTATCTCGTCGAAACGCGTTACTTACATACGTATTCGTAAAGATCGTCACCTTTCCGAATCCAAAGCTCGTATCGTATTTCGATTCGATTTACGATTTATGGAATATCGTTTCAGAATATTATTCTTAATAATTATATTCGTGTGAATCGTCACCCACGCGAATACATTATTAAGTTAATATTTCTGAATTAATATTCGCGTTTAAGTTATGTTCGTAACCTCACCATCACGTAAACAACTCCCATAATATTTTCGTTATTTAATTATCTTGAATATTATTGTTTCCCAATCCAAATCCCACTAAACCATATCACTGACACATCCATGATAGACCGAAATATGCATATGTATAGGGCATATGCAGGGGTAGGTCGCAACCTCCCCAACACCGTCCCACCGCTATTTCGATAAACCATGACCATGTGTCCTTGACTATGTTTAGTAACCACACAATAACAACTCCCAACTCCTTTCCATTCCAATCCAATAATCATAATACGTGAATTTAACTACGATAAACTCTCTGGCTCGGTTTAGTTGTGTTTCAACTAAACTTCTCATGGTTTATGCATATATTAATATGTTCTCAATATGTATACCAATTATCAATAATAACATCCAATAATTCATTATCATTAATAATTACCATATCAGATCGTAACAGTACAGTCGTACATGTACGAACAACATGAAATACAGTGATGTTACAAACTATGAGATGATGTTAGATATTAAAATGTGTTTCTTGATGATATTGGAAGTATATTGCATGATTAGATTTTGGTTAGATGGTTAAAATATGAGTTTTTGACGAACTTGCTAAATATAGTAACTTTTTAGTTACATCTTGATGATATAGGATGAATCATGATCATGGATGTTTATGAAATTGATATTTGAATGATTAAATGATGATTAGAAGATTAGGATTGTGAGTTGTGAGTTGTGTTTTGATTATGGTCATATTTGACCAGGTTACTATTATTAGTAACTTTTGGAAACCGATTCTTGATAAACAATGATTTTGACCATATGTGTATGTTTATACGTTGTAAAAGGATATAAAATGATGATTTGATATATAAAAATGGGTTAGAAGTGTTTTGGATAATCACTTTTATGTAAATTGACAAAGTTACTATTTTTAGTAACTTATTATCTTTCCGCTGCTTGTATTATACTTATTATCTTTCCGCTGCAATAACATTTATTATTCCGCTGCTAAATTTTAAACTATTTGGTTGCGTTTATGTCAAACAATGTAATTTGAAAAGGCATATAGAGGTATTCTATATGACCTTGAGCTGTGATTCTGGCCACGTCACACCCACGTGGACCGACACCACGAGTGGGAAATTGGGGGTGTGACACAAACCTTTTGTTGACCATACCAGACGAGAGGCAAGGAGGAACCATGAGCTGGTGGACGAGGTCCGAGTTCTTCGTGGGAAGAACCAGCGCCTTGAGGGGCGGGTTGATAGTCTGCAGGAGCAGGTAGGACCCTGCGGACTCAGATGGCGCAGTTGATGGGCCAGAACGGACAGATCGTTGAGATCATGCAGGAGCATGACGGACGCATAGCCGCGACAGAGGTCACTACTGAGGAGAATCAGACCATGATACAGGCCAGTGACGCCATACTCAATGCATGGGCTGAGCAGTTCATCGTGGAACCACCTCCCAAGGAGGACCACAGTTCGAGGCTGAGGACCTCGAGGGAGGTGACTTCGACGAGGATCCCGAAGAGGATCCCGAGGAGGATGGAGACGACGAGGCAGCTGAGAGTGATGACTCACACTCCACTATAGACTCTGACTAGTAGATTATTTTATTTTGTATTTCATTTTGTATTGCCTAGACGAGAGGGATGTGCTCGTATGGACTCGTAGTATTGTTATCTTTTTAAATGTATTGTACTTCAAAGCTTCTATTAATGAAAATGAAATTTTGTTGTATTTAACGCACATTCTGACTATGGTTGTTTGCTAACATAAAATCTAACATGACATCTGACTAACACTCTAACTCATGATGACTAACATTCTACCCTTTTCCATATAGCAACTCGCTATGGTTGGACGGGGAGCACACACACGCGCTGGCAAGAAGCCAATTGGAGCGGCGACCATGAAGATGATGGTGGACCGCCGAGTGAACAAGGCGATTGCCGAATACGAGGCAAGTCGTCAACACAGCGAGACCAGTGGAACAAAAAACGGATCGCACGGCAGCAACAACAAAGGATGCTCATTCAAGTCCTTTCTGAACTATCACCCGCACACTTTCAAGGGAACCGAGGGAGCTGTTGGGATGCTCCGTTGGATTGAAAAATTCGAATCTGTATTCGCCATGTGCGAATGTGCTGAAGAAAACCGGGTCAAGTATGTGACCGATACTCTGGAAGGACCAGCCCTCACTTGGTGGAACACTCATGTTCAAACACTGGGATTGGACGGAGCCAACTCAATGAGCTGGGCTGATTTTACCAGACTGCTGCAGGAGGAATACTGTCCTCGTGATGAAATCAGAAAGCTAGAGGCAGATCGGAAATAGAGCAGTATTGCACTCGATTTCATGAGCTCTGTAAGCTATGCCCGGCTATGGTGACGCCGGAATACAAAAAGATCGAGCAGTTCATCAGCGGGCTGCCCGAACAAATTCATAGCATGGTGACAGCATCTGACCTCACCACCATCCAACCGTTAATCCGACTGGCCCATAAATTGACCGATCAAGAGATGGCTCAGGGCAAGCTACCCAAACGAGGCGAACATCTGAAGCCTCAGGAGAGCCACAAGCGAAAGTGGGAGCCCAGCCATCACCAATCTCAACCATCCCATCATCAACAACAAAGGTCTGCACCAGCCCGAGCTTTCACTGCCACCCAACCCGATGACAAGGGGAAGGGTGTATATCAAGGGAAATACCCTTTGTGCAATCGATGCTCATACCATCACTTTGGGCAATGTGATAGGTACCGTTGCCTGAAGTGCAGAAGATATGGCCACATGGCCAAAGACTGCAGATCTAAGATCCCTAACAACAACCCCAACCCCAACCACAACCTGAACTACAACAACAACCAGAACACTCTTAAGGGATGTTACGAATGTGGAAAGCCGGGTCACATGAGGAGGGATTGCCCTCAACTGAAAAAGGCCTGAGGTGGAGCGGCAAAAGGCCGAGCATTTGTGATTGAGATCTGCTCTCCACTTGGCAATGTAATTCGTACAATCTTCTCGTTACATACGATCTCGGCATGGTTAGCAGATAACCAATCCATTCCAATCACCATGTCGAAAATCCCGAGAGTTACCGGCATCAGATCGATTTTCAGTTCGTGGTCTGCTAGCATCAAGACACATCCTTTGATGATATGTTGCGTCTCGATCAGCTTGCCGTCCGCTAACTCTACGGTGTACTTATAGTCTAGTGGTGTTGGGGTCATATTAAGCAGTTTACTAAAATCACTAGAGATAAAACTATTATCGGCACCGGTATCAAATAATATGCTAGCGTAGACATTATTTAATAGGAGTGTACCAGTGACGACATTGGGGTCATCTTTCGCTTCCCCCGGATCCGATCACAAATGCCCTGCCCCTTGCTGGGTTTCCGCCAGCGTTCTTGTTCTGCGGGCAGTCTCCGCGCATGTGCCCTGGCTTCTCTATCCAACGGAGCAGTCCCACCGCTCCCTCAGTTCCCTGGAATTTGTGGGGATGTCAACCCAGAAAAGCTTTAAATGGGCATCCTTTAGTTGCGCTCCCATGAGATCCTGTGTATTGGAGTCCAATGTTACGTGTTAGTGGCAAGGTTGTCTATACTAAGTTAGTCGGGTAAGACAGATGTTAGTACCGTTGTTAGTCCCGCTAGTTTCACTATGTAACCGGTTAGCTTCGTACTCGGCCATAGCCTTGCTAACCCGTCGTGTAACATCAGTGCCGGACGTGTACCGGAACAGTGATCGCAACAGTAACTCGTACAGTAACTCAGGTACACATTACGTGAAACCATGTTTATGCTATTGATATATAATGTTTGACACGAAACTATTATGCGATTGTCTGAAATCTGATTTAAAACCTTAGGGTTTAACAGTCAGAAACATATCAGACAACACATAATTGACACACAAATACTTGATATGATGCTATTATGTGTAAGCGTATGTGAGGATAGACAAAACAAAACCATAACAATTGTTGTTACGGAATGCTAAACAGACGAGTTATTCGTATAGGTGACGATCTGTACGAATGATTCTGAGAGTTTAACGTTCTGAAATAATGACTGAAAAGTAGAAAACAAAAGTTGGAAAGCCAAACCATCGTCGTGTTCGTTCGAATGACGATTCGAACGAATACGCGCGATGGAGACGCGTTCTGACGAAACGAAAACAAAAACGAAACAGACGACAATAAATTTAAGGAAATATAATATTTCCTGTTTTACAATTTTGAAACTCATCAGAAATAAATTAAAAAGAAACTATTCCAAATTAAAATACGTAAAACTACGCGAAAGAATTACGAAACGCGTAAAAATATTAAATTTCGACAAATAATTCAAGAAAAATAATATAAAACTGTTTACTAGAAATAACCACCTTCCAAATGTTTAAAATAAACTCTTTTTATTTAAGTTACAAAACACGCGCGTAACGTGCCGAAAACGCGACGAAAACGAGAACCGAGCAACCAAAACGAACCCGAATACCATCGGGGTATTTAAACCCTAAATGAAACATTTAATTCATTTCTACATGTTCTCTCTCTCTCTCTAAACCAACCCAAACCTTCCACCCTCTCTCTAGATTCAACACTTTGAATCACCATAACTTCCTCAAATCTTGATGAAATTTGATGATTCTTGAGCCTAAACGACGATCTTGAAGTCCTCTACACGGAAGTACAACGGATCTACGAAGTTACCCAGCCATTATCGAGGTATTGAGCTTAAAACGTTCGAAATACTAGGGTTTTATACTCATGGGTCAACACACACACAAAAACCGGTGTGGAACCATCGTACACACGCATCCTACACATCGGGAGGTTGGTACTTGCACCACAACACCATAGGAACCACCAAAGCGGGGCTTAGAATCTCGATGATGAGGCTGAAATGCAGGGTTCGTGGGTTTCACGGGTGGCGAACCAGTGGCTGGGACGAGGGTTGGCCGAACCCTTTGGATGGCCACGAACCTACTGCTCCTAGCCGAACCCTGCAAGAATTAGAGTGCTAGCCGAACCTAAGCACACATGGGCGAACCCAGTGGAGACGAACCTTCTTGCCACGAACCTTTGGCTGCCAATACCACCGAACCATGCAACTGAAACACCTCATGCGAACCTGAACCTTGAGCGAACCTGCGTAGGGTCGAACCTTCATTTGGGCGAACCTAGCCATCCTCATCGACGAACCTTAGCCAATTATTCCAGCTGAACCCATGGCGAACTGGGCAACAGACGTACCTTGACGAACCTGTATGAACCAGGGGAACCGAACCCTTCATGTTGTCGTCATGAGGACCGGCGAACCCTACTGTTTCATGCTACGCGAACGTACTTCATCAGCCGGGCCTTTGATCATCCGAAGCCACCCATGCGAACCTTCCATGCCTTGGCCGAGCCTTTGGTTTTGCCGAACCCATGGGTGATACTACGAACCTAGGTCCCGCGAACCTAGGGATGTGCTGCCACTACCCTACACCCTTGGGGCGAACCTTCTTGTTTCTGGTTGTAGCCGAACCCTTGGCCCAATCCATCCTTATTGCACCGAACCTCCTGCACCACATAAAAAGTGACGGACCTAGATGTGTTTTGCATGCAGAGCCGAACCTTGGTTAAGGGAGCCAATAGGTTCGCTATAAACTAGAACTTTTCGGAATCACACCCGAGCTAATTGGCCCAAACTCCCTCGGCCCAGAATGCTCTTGCATCGGCCCAACGCCGTCTTAGCCTTGTGGTTCAATAGTTGGGCCACACACACATACCTCCGGTTCATAGCCCACTTCGGCCCAAGTGTAGTTATACAACCAAAAAGAGCATTCGGTCCATTTGGATTGCCCATGTTATTAGGCCCAAGTAGCAAAACACGTAATTCATATGACTTGGCCCAAAACCCTTTCAACATCCGGCCCACGAAACCCCATAAGGCCATACAAATCTCCTTCGGCCCACACAGATAACTACATGGCTCAAAGTACACATCACTCAGTCCAATATATTATCCGGCCCAATGAATTCAAGAGATTAAGGAAAACATGAACGGACGCTTAACAATCACATAAAAACTCGCATATGAATTATCACCTTAAATACTACAAAGGCGATGATAAATTTCTAGACAAACTATGCAAAGGCTTAAAATCTTATTGAAAAGCTATAACTTGTAATCTAATGGTAAGTATGAAATTTCAAACAATGAAGGAGATTCAACACTACAGTACATAATGTAGTGAATTACGGGCTGGATAATGAACAAGACTTACGAGTGTTAGCCAAATTTAGGGCTAACACTAACACCTACACGCACAACGAATCCTTACAAACTTATACTTATAAGCTACAACACTATGAAATCAATACAAGATCGTGAACATCACACAAGTGCAAACAAAGAGCGCGTGCATTCTTATTTTACTTAGTCAACCACATCAACAATAAGGTGAGTTCATTTGTCCCTTTTCAAACTTATTTGTTTTTACTTCGGGACTGAGAAGCATGTTAAACAATTTAAGAAATTATTGAAATGTTATTTAATGCTTTTAAACATAATCATGATGATTACAATAAAGCTTATGCTTGGAAACTATTATATTTGAGAAGCTATATACTTGATGCTTAAACTTGATGCTTGAATGCTTATGCTACAAACTAGAAGCTTGAGACTTGATGCTTGATTGCTTACACTACAAACTAGAAGCTTGAAACTATATGCTTAGTACTTATGCTATAAACAGGATGCTTAAACTTGATGCTTGATGCTTAAACTTGATGTTTGATGCCTACACTACAAACTAGAAGCTTAAACTATATACTTGATGCTTTGCTATGAACTTATGCTCAAACTATATGCTTATGCTTAGAACTATATGCTTTAAACTATGATTGTGTGCAAAATGCTAAGCTAGTATCTAATCATGGGCTACGTAATTGCTAAACTTCTGCTAGAGCAGAGCTTGTACCCATGCATTGAGATAAGTGAAAGCTAAACTATGACGATGCTAAGCTGTTATCTATATAAGAGACACATAATTGCTAAACTTCTGCTATAGCAGGGCTTGTGTCTGCTTATATGAGATATGTAAATGCTAAACTACTTGTGTATGCATGGCTTGTGTCTATGTATGAGATACGTAATGGCTAAACTTCTGCTAGAGCAGGGCTTGTATCTTGTACAGGAGACACGTAATTGCAAGACTATTCGGATACTAAGCTTAACTAATTCCTAAGATACGTAATGGCTAAACTTCTGCTAGAGCAGGGCTTGTATCTAGCCGTGGGCTACGTAATTGCTAAACTTCTGCTAGAGCAGGGCTTGTACCCACGCATGAGATTAGTGAAAGCTAAACTATGATGTGTGAAACTATGAAGCTTGTTAAACTTATATTGAAGCTAATACATATGAATGCTATAGACTTGTAAACTTTGAAACAATAAACTAAAGCTTGAATGAAGACTGGGTTGAATGGTAGGTAAAAGACATAATTATTATTAACAACAGTGTCATATGCAGATTAGTATGTGGTGGGACGCCATCTGGGCGGGTTGTAGGCTCGACTCAGGGGTATGCCCTATATATAAGCATACCGATTTGGATATTACATGTGGAGTTAATGAGGTTAAGGTTTTACCGAAAGAGGTTTGTTAAAGCTATTTTTAAACTTATAAACTATATGAACTCACCAACCATTGTGTTGACTTTGTTTTCTTACATGCTTGCTCAGGTGATGAACAGGTTTAAGCTAAGGCTTCAGGATTTGCATATTAGGCTGCCCAGATAGAAACATTTGATTATTTTGATAGGTTTACTTAGTTAAATTACTGAACATTGATGTTGTAATTTAACTTTGTAATCCTAGTTTAATGCTTGATTGTGCTTTAGTTATTCTTAACATTGATGCTATGTAAACAATCTGATCATCACGATTATCACTCACGATATCGTGCCCTGAGAACCTTCCGCCCGACGGGGACTTCGATCCAACCCCTCCAGCTCGGGGTGTGACACGTCGTTCTACCATCGCTCGGATGGCTGCCGAACCGGTCGGTCGCTTGTGTGAACGGACGTATGTTCCCTTTCCAGTCATAGTCGAACTCTATACGGAAAGGATAAAGTGTTATCATCATGGGTTAGGGTATTAGTCAGGAGTTATGTTAGATTTTATGTTAGCAACAACCATAGTCTGAATAAAACAGAACATCATTTTCATTAATAGAAGCTTTGAAGTACAAAAATTTTCAAAAGATAACAATACTAGAAGTTCATACGAGCACATCCCACTCGTCTAGGCAATACAAAACGAAATACAGAAATAAAATAAACTGTCTAGTCCGAGTCTATAGTAGAGTGTGAGACATCACTCTCGACTGCCTAGTCGTCTCCATCCTCCTCGGGATCCTCTTCGGTATCCTCGTCGAAGTCACCTTCCTCGAGGTCCTCAGCCTCGAACTGCAGTCCATCCTCTCGAGGTGGTTCAACAATAAACTGCTCCGCCCATGCATTGAGCATGGCGTCGCAGGCCTGAATCATAGCATGATTCTCTTCCGTAGCAACCTCAGTCCCAGATATGCGTCCATCATGCTCCTGCATGATCTCGAAAATCTGCCCATGCTGGCCCATCAACTGTGCCATCTGAAGGCGCAGTGTCTCCACCTGCTCTTAGAGGCTATCAACCCACCCCTCAAGGCACTGGTTCTTCTCACGAAGAACTTGGACCTCGTCCGATAGCTCGTGGTTCCTCCTAGCCTCGCGTCTAGTGTAGGCTACGTGGGCTGTGAATGCCCGCTCCATCGGTACTCCAAGAAGTGGTAGTCGATGGCCAGTAGATGTATCTCCTGGATATCGGGGTGGAGGTACTCTTTCCCCCTCAATCCACCCTCAAATGGTCATGGGGTACCAACCTCAAAACATGTCATGCCTAGCCCGTCGGGCTTGGCGGTCCATCTCCTCATCAACCTGTGCTACAATGTCTTGGACTCTCAGACGGCTCTCCTACGTCAGCTCATCGTTCACCGGGCGCTTTCCCGGGTTCCTTCTAGCATCTTCATTATTGTCGGCCATCCTGTAAGTCTTAATCAGTAAGAGACAGTTTAACAGTAATAATAACATCATCAGTGTGCAAGTTCTAAGTGTAGTGTCTAATGTTAAGCAATGGCTATAGTCTAAGTTTAGTACATGCAAACCTAGTTCTCTATAACCAAGGCTCTGATACCAGTCTGTCACACCCCCAAATTCCCACGTGCAGTGTTAGACCGCGCGGGTGTGACGTGGCCAAGATCACAGCTCATGGTCATGTAGAACGACTCTATATGATTTGCATAAACGCACAGTTTTGTAAAATAAACATGTTCTCAAAATAAAGCAGCGGAAATGTTTGATAACTAAAGCAGCGGAAATATAAAGTTGTACAGCGGAAAGATAAATTGTTAATGACACTACAACATCAGTATTGTTTTAAACGACATAATTCAAACATAAGCCTAGGACTGGAGTCTATATGCATGCCAAACTCCTTAATGTGTCCTTATGCGCATCCTAGCATGCGATCCTTCAGTTACCTGAGAATACAAACGAAAAAGTGTCAACTATAAAGTTGGCGAGTTCACAGGTTTAGACAGACAGAAATAGTAAACAGACATATACTGGGTATGTTAAGTTGTTTTGTTGTTGGATCTACGATCCGTGAGTGTGTCAGTTCATCTTACCGAAACTCGACTGTTTCCGTTTGCCTCCTCGGGTTATCGCTGAACTCAAGTTCAACATCGATATTACACTCGTTATGACCTCCAGTCAACATTGGTGCCGAGTGGGGCTAGTCAAACCCAGTAGTACTACGTAATAACGACTCGCTTGTTACACAACTAACGGTAATGATAAGTGAGGGCTTAATGTGATAATAGTTACACTCGAAAATGGTTTTACAACATACCAGTCATATATCTAAAACAGTTGCATAGTATTCTCACCCCAATAGTTAAGTAAAACAGTTAAAGAGTAAAAGTGGGGCTGTAAACTCACCTGAGTTTGAATAGAGTGTTCGTACGTGAACGGAGTAGCTCGCCGGCTAGTAGTTACCTATATCACATAGGTGTTATAAGTTCGTGTTTACATACGTGTGGGTCTCACAAGACCGTGTTCGTGTTAACAACTCTAAGTTGTCGTGTGGGTCATGTTGACCGTGTTTGACCTAACGACCCGTTGGTGACGGTTTTTAGTTCAAGTGATCGTGCAACGTGCGATTTAGTGACATGTGATGTGTGCGGATACCAAAGTCACTTCCGTGAGGAAACTTACTATTTATAGTAAGTTTCTATTTCAGGAAAGTTTCCAAATTAGGCAGGTCATGCAAGAAATCATAATCCGATTATTCTACTATGCATATTTATCCTAAGTGAGCATGTTATCACATAGCACATAGTCATACTTAGACAGTTAAGCATGTTTGGCGTGTAAAAGTTACTATTTTTAGAAAGTTGTAAAAATAGGCATTTTTCACCAAGTTTAATAATCAATATCATCTAAATATCAATATCTTAGTCCTAAATAGTCATTTACTCATAACTGTTACGACTAGCCTGTTTCTATTCACCTATTTGTGAAAATAAAGTTACTATTTTTAGTAACTCCTAACCATACACATATTTCATTCATTCAAGTCATAAAATCAATTATTATCATCATAATAACTTCAACTAAGCGTGTTAAACCTACAACATTATCAAACTCATCATTCCTTAACAATTTTGTATCAAAAAGTTTCTATTTATAAGAATAATGGTGCTAATCACATGTTTTGACAATTCTAACAATTCCAATGTATCAATAACCATCCCATTGGTTTCATATCAACATTTTAGACATAAATCATAGACCTAAATACATGTATGTGACTATTTCATCAAAGATCATCATTTCATACCATTAAAGTTTCTAAATATGGAAATAATGTTATAAATCAATACTTTTGACTACCAATATCATCATAGATCATCCATATGATTCCCCATATCATCAAGATTCACATATTCATACTCAAAATCATTTGAATCCATATAGATCATGCATGCATGTGATTGGAAGTACCCATTTTATAACAAAATCACCAAATAACCATAAAATCAAGTCAATATCATGATAGATCATCATTAAATCATCAAATCAGTAGTATTTATACAAGATAACAGATTCATAAGCTCAAAAATTTGTGGTTATGGTGGAGCTAGTGATGCATGTGGCCAAAATGGCTTGCATGTGTGTGTTGAACTGGTTTTAAGCTAAAATGGGTATGGGTACTTCCTCACAAGGCTTCAAATCACTGAGATGGTGCTTGTAGGGGTCATCATTCCTTCCGGTGGTTGTCGAGGAAGCTCCAACAGCCGATTGAAGGGAAGGGGTGGGGTGGTCGAGCTCCTCCAATGCTCCAAAGCTTCAATCTATTCAAGAAAGAGCCCAAGATAGCTCCTAGATGGCTCCAATGTGGTTAATGCTAGTGCAACAGAGTGATAATGACTGGATAGATGGTTTTCAGTCGAGAGTTTGAGTGTAGAGTCGACAGAAATGATGGCATCTTGGTTAAATAAAGATTTTACGTGTTAGGCGTCGTCGCGTACCGCGGAGTCTGGAAAAAAGCTTCTCCGCGTACCGCGATGATTAAAATAATCATTATGTTCCCGAAACACGCCGCGTATCGTGAAAAGGGAAGATGATCAGTCGTCGCGTACCGCGACGATTTTTGGAGAATTCAAATTCTCCCGCCTATGCATCGCGTACAGCGAAGGCCCATTCGGGTGCCCATCGCGTACTGGGATGGGTCCCATTTGAGCCCAATAAACCCAATTTCATTGTTCTGAACCGATTTTCGCGAATTTCTCGATTACGATCATCATTTCTCGACATATGAGCATTTTTCTAACTAATTTAGGTTCCTCAGAACCTAAGTGCAGTGAAAGTGTACTGTGGTTTGATTCGTTCACCAACGTTCGTTATTCAAGACACGTGTGAGTGTTTTGCGATAATTCCTCGAATTATCGATGTGTTTGGACTGTTGTGACACGTGTCACACTAAATATTAATAATTCTAGTGCCCCGTAAGTAATAATAATACACATTGTTATTAAAATAAAGTAATTGCTGACCTGGAAATTGCGAGGTGTCTCAGAAGCACCCAAGACACCAACCGAGGTGCGACAATTCCTAGGATTGGCAGGGTACTACAGAAGATTCATCGAAGGATTCTCAAAGATCGCCCAATCACTGACATCACTAACTCATAAAGATAAGAAGTTCGATTGGGGAGACAAACAGGAATCTGCTTTCAACTTGTTGAAGCAAAAACAATGCACTGCACCAATCCTATCCTTGCCGGAAGGATGTGATGATTTCGTGGTATATTGCGACGCCTCGAAACAAGGACTCGGTTGCGTGTTGATGCAACGTGAGAAAGTGATAGCATACGCATCACGACAACTGAAGGTGCACGAGAAGAACTACACAACCCATGATCTTGAGTTGGGAGTCGTGGTGTTTGCCTTAAAGATCTGGCGACACTACCTATACGGCACAAAATGCACTATCTTTACCGATCATAAGAGCCTGCAACACATATTTGATCAAAGGGAGCTAAACATGAGACAACGAAGATGGGTCGAACTGATAGGCGATTACGATTGCGCTATCAAGTACCATTCTGGAAAGGAAAACGTAGGGGCCGACGCGTTAAGCCGGAAAGAGACAACAGAACGCGTGCGTGCACTACAACTTACAATCCATTCTGAGTTGCCACAAAAAATCCGGAACGCTCAACAAGAGGCTCTGAAAGTCGAAAACCTCCCTCGGAAATCCTTGCGATGCATGGAAAAGCACATGGAGGTGAAGACCGATGGAGCATACTACTTCATGGATCGGATCTGGATTCCACACCAAGGAGGGATTGAGGAATGTGGTGATGGATGAAGCACACAAGAGCCGGTATTCGGTACATCCGGGCTCTGAGAAAATGTACCATGATCTGAAGACGACCTATTGGTGGCCAAACATGAAAGCTGAAATAGCAACTTACGTAGGTAAGTGTTTGACGTGCTCGAAAGTCAAGGTCGAGTACCAAAAGCCATCAGGTCTACTCCAGCAACCTGAGATACAGGTGTGGAAATGGGAGCAAATTCCATGGACTTCATCACTAAACTGCCAAAAACGGCAAGTGGTTGCGATACCATTTGGGTTATAGTAGAACGACTAACGAAGTCTGCACACTTTCTACCCATCAAAGAGACTGACAAGTTGGATAAACTAACTCGAATCTATTTGAAGGAAGTGGTCACTCGACATGGAGTACCAATCTCGATTATCTCTGATCGCGACAGTCGATTCACGTCACACTTCTGGAAGTCCTTGCATAAGGCATTGGGCACGAGATTGGATATGAGTACCGCTTACTACCCGCAGACTGATGGGCAGAGCGAGCGAACTATACAAACTTTAGAAGACATGCTTTGGGCATGTGTCATTGATTTTGGCAGTAGCTGGGAGACTCACCTACCGCTAGTTGAGTTCTCGTACAACAACAGCTACCACACTAGCATACAAATTGCACCATTTGAGGCACTCTATGCACATAAGTGACGATCACCTATCTGCTGGGCGGAAGTTGGAGACAGCCAACTGACTGGTCCCGAACTTGTGCACGAAACAACTGAGAAGATCGTGCAAATACGCAAACGAATGGCAGCAGCTCGGGACAGACAGAAAAGCTATGCTGATAAACGTCGCAAACCAAGAAGGCATCTACTTACAACAGGATGGAGTACCTTTGTTAGTAACAAGAAGTTATTGGTTGGGGATTCATCTGTATTTCTCAGGTATTATAGTTTATTTCAATAATATTAGTTTTAAAATTTCTAAATTTGACTATATTTTAATTAAAGATTTCTATTTATAGGGGAGATAATGGTGAATCGTGTGTTGGAGTTAGACGTCAAGCTTGTCAACAAAGCTCAATGCCGTCTTCTGTGATTTCGAGTCAGTGTATGCATTTGGGTGTGCTTGCAAGTGCATCACATGCAGTTTCGACTCAAACTTGGTTTGCAGTTTACTACAAACCAAGGTATGATACTTAGGTTACTTGAAAGAAAGTGAATCTTTGACTATTTTTCCATATAAAATTTAGTAAATGTTGAATTATTTTTAGGACAAGTCAATTTATCAGCATTGTTAAACAAGTATATAGAAGCTGCAAATAATGGTTTTACTATTGGAATGAGATTTAAAATGCGGTTTGAGAGTGAGGATTCTCCTGAAAGAAGGTAAATGAATATTTTATTTAATATTTTTGGATATTGATCATTTTGTTGCTCATTGGTTATAATTATTCTTTGGAGCAGGTTTACTGGTACCATAGTTGGAGTTGAAGACATATCTCCTCACTGGGAAGACTCTAAGTGGCGATCATTGAAGGTTAACATTTACTTATATGAGATAAAAGATTGATTGATTTCTGTTTAGAAATGTGATTGGTAATAAACTAAAAGGTCAAACTATGACACCCCGTAAATTCCAGCTCAGCTTCTATTTTATTTAAATGTTTATTTAAATGATTTTTGTACACGTGGCACTAGTATTAGTTAAATTTAGTGTGACACGTGCCATGACGGTACAAACACTGACACAAACATGATAATTCGGTGAATTATCGCAACACACACACACGAGTTTAAGAAAATACGAACGTTGGTGAACGTTTATCACATCGTGTAACACAACACTCGAAACGTCGCGAAACGCTCAAACATTGAACTTGGTAGTTCAAACGAGGCCGAATGATAGTTCATAAACGTGAAAACGACGACGAACGGATCAAACCATTGAAATTGGGCCTATTGGACTATTCAGGGGCCCATCGCGGTACGCGATGGCCCATAAGAGGCCCTATAGCGGTGCGCGACGAGTTTCGGGAGAATTTGAATCCCGAAATCCATCGCGGTACGCTGAGAGAATCTTGGACCCTCTCAGCGGTACTCGACGTTGCCCAGTCGACAATATCTTTATAAAACCAAGACAATCATACCTATGCTACCACATTTCATCATTTTAATCGTCTCTACACACCACTCTTCGATTCATATCCGCCATTTTCACCTGCAAACATAGTTGGAAGCCATTTTTGAGTGTTTGGAGCTCAAGACTTGAACATTTGAAGACACAAGAAGCCCAAGGAAGACTTTCAAGCACCACCACCCATTTGCACCTGTTGTGAGGCTGTTCTCAACCATTCCAGAAGCATTAGGGGTTGTTCTTGTCATCATCTCTACGATCTAGAAGCTTTGGGAGGTAGTTCAACACTCCTTGTAGCTTAAAAATACTCCTGCACACACTTGCAATCTCTAAAACCCACATGCAACCCACTTGATGTTGCATGCACGAATTTTCTTTGTTTGA
The DNA here is from genome assembly GCA_009363875.1 of Mikania micrantha. Taxonomy (NCBI): domain Eukaryota; kingdom Viridiplantae; phylum Streptophyta; class Magnoliopsida; order Asterales; family Asteraceae; genus Mikania; species Mikania micrantha. Next base: position 72,172,965 of record CM018681.1, on the reverse strand, counting down.
ATCTGGGTTTGTTGCTATTCCTACTGTTATTAATGATCTAAGATGATTTGATGATGATTCATGATGATCTAATAGTAAGTGTCTGGGTAAAATGCATGATTTGAGCTTAAATGGGTAATATACTTGCATGCATGGATGATCCATAAACTATGAGATGATGTTAGATATTAAAATGTGTTTCTTGATGATATTGGAAGTATATTGCATGACTAGATTTTGGTTAGATGGTTAAAATATGAGTTTTTGACGAACTTGCTAAATATAGTAACTTTTTAGTTACATCTTGATGATATAGGATGAATCATGATCATGCATGTTTATGAAATTGATATTTGAATGATTAAATGATGATTAGAAGCTTAGGATTGTGAGTTGTGTTTTGATTATGGTCATATTTGACCAAGTTACTATTATTAGTAACTTTTGGAAACCGATTCTTGATAAACAATGATTTTGACCATATGTGTATGCTTGTACGTTGTAAAAGGATATAAAATGATGATTTGATATATAAAAATGGGTTATAAGTGTTTAGGATAATCACTTTTATGTAAATTGACAAAGTTACTATTTTTACTAACTTTATTTTTAGAAATATCGGTTTATGAATGTTTTGAATCATTTTAGCATGCTAAGTGATTTATTATAACTTAAAATGGCTAATGCATGCCAAGATAGATGGTTTATGATATCGCTCTTGCTAGAATTAGAAACTTTCCATTTTAGGAAACTTTTGTATGCAAACGTGAATTACGTGGCTATTTGACTCGCATTACAGTGTGCTATGTGTTAACATGATCACGTAGGACTTAACGAGCATGCTAGAACTCTAAAATCGTTATGCTTTGTGAAACTTGCCATAAATGGAAACTTACTATAAATAGTAAGTTGTCCATAGACGCGACTTACGCGTTTTGCACATGATGAGCACTTACACGAATGTTTCACGATTCACAACCGACACACGGTTCACCAACGGGTCGTTGACTTGACACGGTCAACCTTGGTCAAGCACGGTCAAACACGGTCGAACACGGTCAATGTGGACCAACTTGAGCAAACACGGTCAATGTGGACCGACACGGACAAACATGAACAACTGAGGGTTGCTGAGCACAAACACGAGCACCAACACGAACACGAGCACGGTCACTTACACAAACTCACGTATGGTATACGATATAGGTAGCCGGTGACCAACGCGCTTTCTACACGAGCAGCTTACGCATTTATTCCGAACATCACTAAGGTGAGTTCACAGCACCTCTTTACTCTTTTCAAACTTTTCAAATAGGGGGAGAATACTGGTTGAATCGAGTCAAACAATTATGTTATTACAAACCTTTTTATGTGTATGCTGGTTTATTAGACAAACATTAAGTGTTGAACTCGTAACAAGCCCTCACAAAGTCTTACCGTTAATGTACGAACAACGTGGTAGGTTTGAATGGGTCTGTTTGGGTGTGACTAACCCCACGGGGCACAATTTTGACTGGAGGTCATAACCCGTGAAACTCTGACCTAACTTGCTATGTATTACGAGACATAGCGGAGGCAAGGACAAACAAGTCTAGTTCGGTAGTGACGCACTAACACTTGGAGCCTAAGGCTCGGGGCTAACATATGATAAACAGCATGACACATGTTTTCTTACTATTATGTATATTTCAAAACCTATGAACTCACCAACCTTTGTGTTGACACTTTTTCTAAACTTGTATTCTCAGGTAACTGACAGGGTTGTGGAGATCAGGAATGCACACTTAAGAGACGAGCATTAGAATCTTCATGCATTTCTGTTTTATCTTTTTAAAACAATTTTATTCTTGTCATGTATTTCAAACATCGTAGCGTCTGACTTTTATTTCCGCTGCTTGTATTAAACTTATTATCTTTCCACTGCAATATCATTTATTATTCCGCTGCTAAATTTTAAACTATTTGGTTGCATTTATGTCAAACAATGTAACTTGAAAACGCATATAGAGGTATTCTATATAACCTTGAGCTGTGATTCTGGCCACGTCACACCCACGTGGACTGACACCACGAGTGGGAAATTTGGGATGTGACACAAACCTTTTGTTGACCATACCAGGTTCAATGGGATGAACCAACATCTATTATGAGACCAGAAAGAGTTTCACCATGGGAGATTGAACCTTTTGCTGACACAAGTATTGAAATTCCTGATGATCTTAACACAATGGATCCATTAGCGACTTTAATTCAATTTGTTTATCCGTCCATTCTCCAACAGTTCAAAAATCCCGAATACTTTCGAGAACGATCAATTCTGGCACCTAAAAATGAATTTGTTCAGGAAATAAATGATCAATTGTTCTCACTTTTCCCTGGGGATGAAGTAGAATACCTTAGTTCAGATAGCATTTGTCAAACTGAACAATTGAATGAATCAGTAAATGAAAACTTATACTCACCTGATGTACTAAATGGTCTTAATCTGGGTTGTCAAATCATAAATTAGTACTAAAGGTTGGAGTACCTGTTATGCTGCTAAGAAATAATGATCAACAAAATGGTTTATGTAATGGTACTAGACTTCAAATAATATCATTTGGTAAGCGTGTAATTGAAGCAGAGATCATATCTGGCTGTACTATTGGTACAAGAACATTCATTCCAAGAATCAATTTGATATCATCTGACAACAAAGTGCCATTCAAGTTTCAAAGAAGACAATTTTCAGTTTCTGTTTGTTTTGCAATGTCAATTTATAAAAGTCAGGGATAATCTCTTTCATGAGTTGAATTATATCTGAAAGAGTCGGTCTTCACACATGGCCAATTATACATGGCACTTTCAAGGGTAAAGAGCAAAGACGACGTCAAAATTTTAATACTAGATAGATATGGTAAACCTACAAATAAGACGACAAATGTTGTATACAAGTAAATTTTTAGAAACTTGTAATTCATTAGATCTTTGTATGCAATTTACTTTATAACTACCAGCAGTTCATCATGTTAGTTTCCATATGATATGTTCCAATATTTAAAACAATTTTTATAATGTATACTCAATGGCATTTTTTTACCCTTAATCCACCCATGTATCATATGGGTTATAACCTAGTTACTATTAATAAAGGAATGCTAACAAATGAATTAATGCTCTAAATTTAAAGTGGGAAAATAAATCGAAACATGCCTCATTGCATGACATGTGACAAAAAAACTTATTTAGTATATAAGATAGACTTGTTTTGGATATTCAATTATTATTTTTTTTGTGTATTTAAACACATTCGTAAACGAAAAATTTACTTTGTTAAAATCTTAAATGTTAATGAAAACACAAGCTTATCATTCTTAATTATATTTATTTAAATCTATACTATTTAATAAATAAATATTTTTGCTGACACATGTCAATTTTTATAGAGCACCTAAACGTTAATTTGTCGTGTCCCTTTTCTATTAGATACTATGTTAGTACCCTGTGTATTACACGGCTTAAGTAATTAATATAACGAATAATTATCAAAGCAAATTTAGAAAATATAAGATGATTTTTAATATAAAATACGATTACAATTTCGTATGATTTAATATTTTAAGTGTTAAAATAATAATATTATTTATTTAAACTCCAAATTTTGTTATCGTTTTTTTTATTTAAAGGTACATTGTGTTTCAAATAATTGTTTTTAAAATTTTTATAATTTATAATATTTTTTTTACAAAAAATGTGTTTTTAATATTAATAATATATTTAAATGTATTAAAAATCATTTTTATTTTGAAAATGTTTAAAAAGTATATTTAAAAGAAGAGATGCGGGAAATAAATGAGATGCTATATAAACTTGCCATATGGACCAAAAACCTTTATTGTAAGTAGATTTTTAATACACACTTTATTTAATTTTGATTTTTCCATCTCTTCTATTAATAACACTATTAATTTTATCTGACTGGTAAATAATATTAGAGTAAATTACATAAATCGTCCTTAATATTTACTCGTTTTATAGATGTCGTCCTTTTTTAGAAATAGTTACAAAAATCATCCTTAAAAATGAATATTTATAACGAATTTCATCCTTTTTGTAAAAGGACGTTAGTTGGATCTATTAAGTTAGGGGTAAAATTGGTAATTCATTTTTTCCTCCCATTTAACCCTAATTTATGAATGTTTTCGTGATGGTTGGGGATCTGATCTAATGGTGAAAAGATACAAGACACCGCCACCAGTTCCATCTCCTTCCCTTCTCATGTATGCACAAGCTGCTCACATAATATCCAAATTCAATATCTATTTATTTGTTTATACTTTATTCATCTTCTCTCCCAATTTGTTTTCTTCAGCTCTAATCTTCTTTTTCTAGGTGTGTCCAATGTCATCTGTAACAACTTACATCAATTGATGAAGTTTTTGCAGTACCTGAGCAGGATTGAGCTGCTGCTGAAGTCGAATTCGTCGGTACAGATGCAGATCCAACTGGATCGTTGATGTTGCCGGAGGAATTATTGTAACGGTTGTTTTCGTTGATTAGCCCCGACAACGACCAGAGCTCGGCGTCACTCGTTTGCCAAGGCTGGTACAACACCAAGAGATTGAATTGGCGATATGTGTCAATTTGAAACTGCTATTATGTGTCACCGTACATGGGGGCTGCTAGGTTTCCGGCGATCCAAAGCGTCACACCGAAAGGAAGACATGGATTTTATGATTCCAATTTAGAGTCAAACGATTGGGGAGCTGTTGTTCAATCGTGGCTGAATGTTTTCGCGACATCGTATCCGTTTCTGGAGGAGCTGAGGTTGAAGAGTATGTCTGTTACTCACGAGAGTTTGAAGTTTATAGGGCTGAATTTTGATGGTTTATAGGTTGAGTTTGGAGTTTATTTGTTGAGATCTGATGGATTCAATGCACTGTGAAACCCTTGATTTTGGGTAAATGGGATGAAAGTAGATAAATTACCAATTTTACCCCTTACTTAACAGATCCAATTAACGCTAGTTTACAAAAAGGATGAAATTCGTTATAAATATTCATAAGGATGATTTTTGTAACTATTTCTAAAGAAGGACGACATCCATAAAACAACTGAATATTAAGGACGATTTATGTAATTTACTCATAATATTTTTATATCGTTAGTCATATTCTATTTTTTTTCATAAACATCTTTAAAAAATACATGATATGCTATCTAAAATAAATAATTATAATTTATTTATTTAACATGTGTAGATAGGTTTTTAATAGTTATTATCTTATCTTTCTATTATAACAAACAAAAATAATTTTGATACTTGTCAAATTCTAATGTTTTTATTGTCACTTGTCATTTTTCTATCAACTTATTCAATTCTCTATCTTATTAATTAACTACATTCTCTCCTATTAAATAGTTGTAATATTATATAAATTGTACATTATCTTCTTGATTTGTAACAATTAGTTTTTGATAGAAAAGTAAATGAATTTTTAACGTCAATTAGTTTAAGAATCTTTATTCTTGCAGAACAAGCAGGTCACATATTATTTCTTTAGTTATTGAAAATTTTAATTATTATATTATTATTATTTAAAGTACTCATTAATACGTAATTTAATTAATTTATAACAAAATATTGTATAATTTTTATTACTAATTATTTAATATTTTATATTCAATCCGTGTAATACACGTGGTAATAATCTAGTTATTCTAATAAACAAAAATCTTAAATTATCACATGTCACATTCTACGACTATAATGCCACTTTTCAATTTTTTATGTACTCATTCAATTCTCTCTTATTAAATAAATGATAGTGTTTCTTTTATTAAATAAATTATATTATCTATCTTATTAAATAATTCTAATATTAATAACTAATGATATTATTCATCTTTTAACAAATTTGAAAATAGTTTTTCATATATTCAAAATCAAATCATTTTATTATAAAACATATTTTAAAATTTTATAAAATATAATTTTCCTAAAATCAATTTTTTTAGAAAAGAAGAAATATTTCAATTTTTTGTTTTAGAAAATAAAAGTTTTATAAGAAAATGAATTACAAACAGAACATTATAAAAATGATGATAAAAGTTATTTTTTTGTCTTGTATTTTTAACAGTAATTTCAAATTAGGTTCTTTAACTTTAATGATTAAAAAATATGAATTATGATCAACTAAATAGTCTCTTTATCCTAAAAAGCATAAGAAAGATTATTGATCATTAAATTATGAGATCAAATTTAAAAGGAAAAATTAAAAATTTTAGAGGGAAAAGTTGTTAGAGGGTAATTTAGTCATAACCACTTTCTCTCCACATTTTTTAAACATTCATAACTTTTACATACGATATTATTTTTTTTAAAAATATATATCATAAAGACAAGCATTTTTTTATCTTTAAAATGAGTATAATATTTCTACAAAAAATAAAATTTTTTTCTTATCATTGTGTCTTTTTAAACGTTTGTATATAATATTCTTTTTGTGTTTTTCTTAAAGATAATTGTGTCTTTTAGACTAGGTAATTGTGTTTTTTTTAAATATCAATATGTTATTTATACTCGTCGTTGTGTTATCCTTGCTTAACATTATGTATTATGCAACATCATTGTGTCTTAAATTGTTTAGAAAAACACAAGATTGAGCAGAAATACAAAAGACACAATTATGTACAAAAGACACAATGACATGTACAAAACACACAATATATATACAAAAGACAATATTAAGGAGAAACACAAAAGACACAATGCCTATTCAAAAGACACAATGCCTATTCAAAAGACACAATGCCTATTCAAAATACACAATGCCTATACAAAAGTTACAATGACTCGTCATTGTGTCTTTTTTACAGGTAATTGTGTCTTTTTTCAATATTATTGTGTTATTTATACTTGTCATTGTGTCATCTTTGCTTGACATTATGTATTATGGAACATCATTATGTCTTAAATTGTTCATGAAAACACAACATTGAGCAGAAACATAAAAGACACAATTACCTACACAAAAGACACAATGACATGTACAAAGGCACAATTACCTGTACAAAAGACACAATGAACTAAAAAAAACAAAAATTTTCTATAGCAAAAATTATATTAATTTGAAGATAAAAAAATGCTTGTTTTTATGGTATTTTTTTTTCAACAAATAATTCCGCATGTAAAAGTTATGAACGTTTAAAGACACAATTACCTGTACAAAAGACACAATGAACTAAAAAAACAAAAATTTTCTATAGCAAAAATTATATTAATTTGAAGATACAAAAATGCTTGTTTTTATGGTATTTTTTTCAACAAATAATTCCGTATGTAAAAGTTATGAACGTTTAAAGAATATGGGGGAATTTGATAAAAAAGTCAACAAAAGTAGGCATGACTAAAATACCCTCCAACAACTTGATTTAATTATAGTCATTGATTAATGATCTAATGGTTCAAGATCCTTCTTAGGCTTTTTAGGTTAAGGGGCTTATTTAGTTGAACTTAACCCTAAAAATATTACCTTATCATGTAATTTGAATTAGTTAGTTTTTGAATTAAAACTAGCTGATTAAATTTCTAACTTTAGTTAGGTCGGTGATCTCTTATTACAAATCAATATGGCTAAATGATATTGCTTTTGTTATTAAAAATTTTAGTTATTATTATATGATTTGAAGTAATTATTAATACACAATTTAATCAATTTATATGAAAAAAATTGTTGTTATAATTTTTAAATTTTCATTATTTACTACTTAATATTGTGTCGGTGTATTCGGGTAATAACATAGTATATTATAATAAAATACATTTACCGATTTGAATAATCAAAACCGATTTGACGAGGATAACAAAGAATGCAAACAGCGACAACAGTAACAGACGCGCTAAAAAATGGCGGGAAAGCAACATAAATGCAAACAGCATTGTCGTATCCGTTGAATCCTCGCAATTAACAATCTTGCAATCATCATCGACACGAATCAATTTTAGGGATCATCTATTCAATAATCTCAACAGGTATGATACAAAATCCACTCCATTTTCTGTCTTATTGTTTTTTTATTCTTCAATCCTATCTCAACAAATGTTACAAAACAATCGTCCACTTATTTCTACTATATAAATTCTTTATCTGCAATTAGAATTTTGATCGGAGTTCAATTCATGGGGAAATATGGGATTTTAGGGTTGATTTTGTTCACAATTGTACTTTACGGAGCTTGGCTCTGTGAATTAGGGTTTTCTGTGACAGTAACTTATGACAGTAAAGCTTTGGTTATAGATGGGAGAAGGAGAATTTTGCAGTCTGGATCCATTCATTATCCTAGAGCCACTCCTGAAGTGAGTTCATTTTCTTTATTTTATGTTTTCATCATGTTCGTGGTGATTTTGTGTTTGATGATTTGGTGTTTATTTGATTTGTTATGTATCTTATTGTAATTATATAGTGTAAAAAATATATGTCACTGTATGTACTATCAATGTATGCTGAGAAAGCCTCTATACTACCCTAACATATTTATCTGTCAATCTACATTTACACTTTGTGGTTTATCTTCGTATCCGGGCCAAGTTGATCCCTAACCCTTACAGAAACAACTTGTGCTCCTAAACCTATATTCTTGGAAACCATAGCTGCATATGTGTCTATCATTACTACAAACAAGATGACCGTTCACAACAACAGTAGCAACAACCAGAGTACCATATCTAGTATAAAAAAGCCATTTGTAAGGTCTGGGGGCGATATGTAGGCAAAACTTATTTATACTCTTAGGAAAACAGATGTTGCTTCCAAAGAGACCCTAGCTTTAAAACATACAATAAACAAACTGTATAAAACATACATGGATAGAAAGATACCAATAACAAGCAACGGTGGAAGTGTATGTCACAGCACATACACTATCAAACAACCGCACACTCCAGAGGGGAATTTGTTGTCTATTTGGGTTCCAACTTAATCTCAAGGACTACCTGAAATAAAGCCGATGCCTACTCTTGGATATTTGTTTCTTACAATAAGTATATATTAGTTATGCATTTAACAAACTCTATATATAGATCCCATAAGTGACTATATACACAATCGATATACATTATCCTTTATGATTTATCTTTGTTTGACTTATAAATGTTTAATTATAGATGTGGCCAGATATCATTGAGATCGCAAAGGAAGGAGGATTAGACGTAATCGAGACTTATGTTTTCTGGAATTATCATGAGCCTGTGAAGGGACAGGTATATATAGTACGGAATATGCATACACTGTTTATGTTTTACTGTGAAGATTATGCTTTCATGATATATGTTGAATAATATGCGAACAAAGAAGTATATAAGAAATTATCAAAGAAAATATGTAAAGTTCACAGAATTGGGTTGTTGTAATGACCATCAATTACTTTTTCTATGAGACAGTACTACTTTGAAGGGCGGTTTGACTTGGTTAGGTTTGTGAAGACGGTTCAGGATGCTGGCCTGTTTGTTCATCTTCGTATTGGTCCATATGCATGTGCCGAATGGAATTATGGGTTAGTTATTTCTTGCCAAGATCTCTAGTTTTTAGATTACACTTTAGCGCATATGCCTGTGTCAAATCTTATTGGTCTGCTTTTATCATCTTTGCTGAATGTGAAATATGTCCTTCATTTTACTTTCATTTATGTGTTTTGTTGAGCAGAGGATTTCCTCTATGGTTACACTTCATCCCAGGAATTCAGTTTCGGACAATCAATGGCCCTTTTCAGGTACCCAATGAATACATACAAAGTTAAAATTTTGTTCGCTCATGTTTTGATTCTTCATCCCACTATTACCTCACCTATGATGGGGAAGATCCGCCTCCACAGCCACTACCATCACCTATCGTCAGTGGCTGTGGGGTAGAACCAATTTTGTTACTTTTTTTCTTAAACAAAAGTTTTCAACTAGAGCATATCTTTATTAGACTGGAACAAAACTGATACCTTTCTCAGGTCCACCCGATCTGACCAGCTTGTTTTGCTAGGCTTACTATTATGCATTTATTGCATAAATGTGCAAATTTTAATATGAAATTTTGGTGCAGAAAGAAATGGAACTTTTTCTTGCTAAAATTGTAAATTTAATGAAAGAGGAGAATCTGTTTGCATCACAAGGAGGCCCAATTATTTTGGCTCAGGTTAGATTGCTGATTGGTTCTATATGAACCCTTTTGAAATTCTATATCAAAGCACGGTTTGTTCTTTAAAACAGGTCGAGAATGAATATGGAAATGTGGAGTGGGCGTATGGAGTTGGTGGAGAGCTATATGTAAAATGGGCAGCAGAAACTGCTCTAAATCTTAACACATCTGTTCCTTGGGTGATGTGCTCACAGAGCGATGCACCTGATCCGATTGTAAGTAAAATTATCTTACAACTTATAGATGCATGTATCGCAGAGATAAAAATATTTATAGGTGTAAACAAGACCAATGGAGAGCTTGGCTCATTTAACTTAAGAGAGCTCAAGCTCAAATTGTTTCATAACATAAAATATATTATTGAGATGCTTTTATCATTATTTTATTTACATTTATATTATTATTAAGTAGTTATATGTTTTATTATATTAAATAAAAAAATATATATTTATATACCCAACAAACTCGTTTAGGCTTGTGAGCCTATCGAACCTCAATATTTAAATCTTGGGCTCTAGCTTGTTTCTTAATTGACTAAATGAGCTCCAATTTTTAAGTTCGGATGGATTCGAGCATTAGGGAGCTGATCTCAAGGAGCTTACAAGCATCTCACCTTGTTTGTACACTTGAATGTATTTTTGGTCACCATTTAGAAAGTTTATCTTTTGTAAGATAACAACATGCCATCATAGTTATTGATAGCGAATAGCGGTAAATAGCGATAAGCTACCTATATGCTACGTAGCGAATAGCGGTAAATAGCGACCGCTATTTCGTGTTTAGCGATTAAATAATATAAAAACTGAATAAATATTATAGGCATCCAAAATAGCAACAAAATAAACATTTATAGTTTACACCACCAAAATAGGGCAAATATGTTATAAATTCTTACTACTAATCACTTAAATACACTTTATCAATTCACCAAATACCAATTATCAATTCACAGTGCAATAAAGAATAAAAAAAATTAGGCAGAATGTGCTTATAACGCCTGACAGGAGTCGGAGTCTCAAATTCGTCAATTCCTTCGGCTAATTGACCAGGATGAACTGCAGAAGTGCTTCCAGATCCTCAAATTCGTCTTCAATTTCAGTCATCACTCCATTTCAGTCGTCAATTTCAGTCGATTTCAGTCCTCCAATCTCCCGTTGCCGTTCAATCTCCAGTCGCCGTTCAATTCGCCCTCCAATCGGCCGCAATCTAATTCCCTATCGCCGTTCAATTCGTCGTCTCCAGAGTCCACTGTCGACTAAAGTTCCCGCCTATCCGCTATCAGCCGCTATTGTACCGCAAAACCCTAATAGCGGGCTCCTCACGCTTCGCGTCGTAGCGCGCTATAGCGGCCGCTACGACCGCTATCGATAACAGTGCATGCCATAATGCAGATAAACACATGTAACGGGTTCTACTGTGATAGTTTCAATCCAAATTCTCCTTCAAAGCCAAAGATATGGACAGAGGACTACACTGGATGGTACACATAACCTTGTGCTTTGCTCTGCTACTCTCCATGAATACATAAACACAAACGGTATCCTGTTTTTCTTTAATTTTGCAGGTTTCTTTCATTTGGGTACCCTGTTCCGTATCGACCCGTTGAAGATCTGGCCTTTGCAGTTGCACGGTTTTTTGAGAAAGGAGGCACTTTTCATAATTATTATATGGTACATTCAAATGATTCTTTTGCTTTCATGTCAATGGTTATTATTTAATAGCTGTGACCCCTCTCAGTATTTTGGTGGAACGAATTTTGGGCGAACGGCTGGAGGCCCTCTAATTGCTACTAGCTATGATTATGATGCTCCAATAAATGAGTATGGTAATTTTCTATTTTTAAAAGAACTTCTACTAGCTGTATTGAAGTATCAGAAGATTAATGAAGATAACTTTGCAGGATTTATAAGGCAGCCAAAGTGGGGTCACTTGCGGAACCTACACATGGCAATAAAACAATGTGAGGAGCATTTGTTGAATGGAGATCATGATCATCAATTTCTTGGTTTAAACTTAGAGGTATGAATCTTAATGAAAAGTTGAAACTGAGAAAATAGAGCATTTATTGGATATTTCTTGACAAAAAATACTTGATTTTGGATGCAAATAAGTTTTCGATAAATATTAAATCAAAATGTAGACCAAAAAGACAACTAAACAAAACTGTATATTTAGATTTATATTACACTGTGTATCTTATAAACATTGCTGTGATACTCTCACTGACACCATAAATTGTTTCACCAGGCAGATGTATACTATAAAACAGACGGTGACTGTGCAGCTTTTCTTGCGAATTATGATAGCATTTTAGATGCAAATGTGACATTTAACGGAAAATCGTATTTTCTCCCTGCATGGTCTGTGAGCATCCTTCCAGATTGTAAGAATGTTATTTTCAACACCGCAAAGGTAAGCTTATCTTTTCTATGTTGATGTATTTTTGTTCATTTAATTGCATAAGTTTTGAAATCTGATTTATTTTTATCTGTTTTTCATGTTGAATATGTATAAAGATTGTTGCCCAAAAAAGTATTGGTGATGCCACATTTGTTCCGGGTGCTAGTGTGAGTGAATTATCACTGTCAACTTCACCTTGGAGTTGGTATCTGGAAAAAGTGGGTGTTTGGAGTAACGATTCGTTCACGGAATTTGGCTTGCTAGAGCAGATCAATACGACAAAAGACAGAAGTGATTTTCTATGGTATAGTACAAGGTAATTGAATCAGATTGGAAGCACATAAGATAAAGACAATACTCTTTAAATGAAAACCTGATCAAATTCTGAATGATGAAACCCTTACATAGTTACATTGGCAAAATTTTAGGAAATTGAAATTGACAGCTTAAACGATTAAATCAATAAAAATCAATATTCACACCAAATCAATATTCACACCTTTTTACAATGCAAACAATATTAATTAAAATGACTAAAAATTGGGAAAACAGTTGAAAGTATAATCAGAGTGGACTCCAGATGAAGAAATTTGGGTTTGAGAGTCAGGTGACGGTTTACCACAACTCCCAAGGCTGTTGAAGCGTTTCCATTCATATATTTTGGGCCTGTAGCTACAGATGGAACAAAATTCATGTCAGTTTTAAGTTGACCCTATTCTAGTTTAAATGCTCCAAATAGGAAGCTACCAGCTCTTGGATCAGCTCTGTATCATTTGTAGCTAATCTGAATACTTATCTAACAAGTAATCAAAATTATCATACAAATGTACTGTGACTGCTTTTTATGATGATATTCTGTCACTTTGCAGCATTGAAGTAGATGAAAAGAAAGATGCATATTTGCTCATTCAGAGTTTGGGACATGCTGCTCTAGTCTTCCTAAACAAAAAGGTTTTAGGTACTATTTATTGAACCATCCTTGGTTTCATCTACAACAAATTAAATATTATTTTATTTTATCTTTTCTCTTTAGCTCAAAGTTTAAATATTTAGTCATTGTAGTCAAATGTATATCCCTAATAGTTCTCCTAAATTCACGTTAAATCTGTTTATGTAACTTGTATTTATATCATATCAATGGAATGGAAATAATTGAGTTTTCCTTCATAACTTTCTCTGTTGTTTACATGGTATCAGAGCTTGGTTCAAGCCCTAGCTCTCCAATCCAAACACCGCCTCCCTCAAACTCATCTTCCTCAACAACAATGAGTACCGTTGACTCAACCCTCTCGGTGAACACCATCAACAACCTCACAATGGTAAGTTTCCCCACAACCCTAAAATTGACATCTACAAATTATTTGGGCTGGAAAACCCAAATAGAGGCTCTCCTTCACGGCCTCAATCTCTACCGATTCATCGATGGTACCTGTACAGCGCCGACTCCCACAACAGCCGCAGATGGATCAACAACCCCTCACAAAGATTATGAACAGTGGTTCCGCCAAGATCGATTGCGCTTTGGAGCCCTTGTCGGTAGCCTATCTCCTGCAATCGTTCCCCTCATCACCGGTGCCACATCTTCCCGTGATGCCTGGCAGATTCTTGCATCTACTTACGCATCCCCATCTCGCGGGCACATCAAGCAGCTTCAACACCGCCTAAAACAAACCTCCAAACTACCCACCCAAACTATCACCGACTACATGCAGACCATTAAAACAGTGGTTGATGAACTCGCTATCCTGGGTAAGAAGATGGATGAGGAGGATGTCATTGACACCATTCTAAATGGTCTTGACCAGGTTGCCTATAAACCCCTTCTAGATGCGGTTCATGCTAGAGACAACCCCATCTCCTTCAATGAGCTTCATGAAAAACTTATAAATCATGAGCTCACCTTGGCTCAACAACTAGCAACCACAGGAATTCACCAGCCTGCTGCAGTTTTTCAGGTTCAAAACAGGAATCAACACTCCAATAGGTCCCCTGGTAAGCCTTGGCAGCCCCGCTCAAACACTCCAGGATTGCTTCCCAACCCTTCCCCTGGTCCTTCCAATCGCCCCTTCCTTGGCAAATGTCAATGGTGCCATGTTCGCGGCCACTCCCTCACCAATTGTGACTCCTTTAAAAAGGCTCACCCCCACATCTCCATTCCTTCCTTCAACAAAAACAATACCCATATGAAGGCCCAGGTCAACATGCTGAATACAAACACCAACACCACTGCTAACTGGATCTTCGACAGTGGCGCCTCCCAGCATGTCACGAATGATCTCACCAACTTATCCCACCATGCCCCCTATGATGGCACTGAAGAGCTTGTAATCGGTGACGGTTCGTGTTTGAAAATCACTCATATTGGCTCACTTGTTATTTCTACTTCTCCTATCCCTTTAATTCTTAATAATGTTCTTTGTGTTCCTTCTTTGTCTTGCAACATTATTTCTATATCTCGTCTTTGTTCTGACAACAACATTCTAATAGAATTTTTCTCCTTTTTGTTTCTTATCAAGGACCGAGCCTCCCGGACCCTCCTGCTCCACGGAACAACCACTCAAGGAATGTATAATCTACATTCCTCACTTCAGCCTTCTGCCTTCACTATGCAGCACACAGCCTCCACTCCTTGGCACCATCGTCTCGGTCATCCCAACAACAAGATTCTACAACATTTATCTTCATTTATTAGTTCTATTTCAAAATTTAATGACAATTGTAATTCTTGTCGTATCAATAAAAGTCATCGATTGCCTTTTTCTGTTTCTACACTTACCTCGCATGCTCCTCTTGACTTGATATTCTCTGATGTTTGGTGTTCTCCTATTCCCTCATTTGATAATCACAAATACTACATCATTTTTGTTGATCACTTTAGCAAATATATATGGCTCTACCCCTTAAAACAAAAATCAGATTCATTATCTACTTTTACTCATTTTCAAAAATTGGTTGAAAACTATTTTAACACTAAAATTAAACAACTTTTCTCCGACAATGGTGGTGAGTACATTAAACTTCTCCCACACCTTCGATCCTGTGGCATTTCCCACTTAACCTCCCCACCACACACTCCGGAACACAATGGTTTTGCTGAACGACGGCACCGTCACATTGTGGAAACAGGCCTTTCCCTCCTTTCCCATGCCAAGTTACCACTCCACTTCTGGACTTTTGCTTTCACCACTGCCGCCTACCTCATTAATCGACTTCCCACCCCAACACTCAACAATACCTCCCCATACTACTGCCTTTTCCAAAAATTTCCCAACTACCACAAACTTCGCAGTTTTGGTTGTTTGTGCTATCCCTGGCTACGCCCTTATTCTCCAAACAAACTTCATTCCCGCTCCACCCCTTGTGTCTTTGTTGGCTATTCCTCCTCTCAAAGTGCATATCATACTTATGACCCTGTTAAGGGCAAACTTTATACCTCTCGCCATGTGGTCTTTGAGGAATCCATCTTTCCCTATGAAACTCTCACCTCCACCTCTACTTCTCCACCTTCCAACCTCAATGATTGGCTGCCCATCTCTCTGCCAATCTCCTTGCCTCCTGCTTCAATTCCCTCTGACCCAACCCCCTCTACCCCTTCCACCAATTCTTCTTCTTCTACCCCCCCTCCAACTTCAGCCCCTGCACACTCTACCATCCCTCATCCCCCTATCCTCACCTACTCTCGCCGCCCTAAGCCTCTCCCACCTTCTGCCCCACCTACTCCTCCCCCCCAACCTTCTCCTACACCTTCTCAGTGTCCTCCTTCCCCACCCTCCCACCCCACCAAGCCAACCATTCGGCCCAACCCAAAACCCAATCCTCGGTATCACAACTCTCAATACATGCTATACAACACTACCACTACCCCCATCCTTGAACCTTCCAATGTCCTTCAAGCCTTAAAACATCCCTTATGGCGCAAAGCCATGTCGGATGAATTTGAGGCCCTCAACAGAAACCACACCTGGACTCTTGTTCCCCCATCTTCTGCCCCCAACCTTGTGGGGTGCAAATGGGTCTTTCGCACCAAATACAATCCGGATGGCTCCATTGATCGCTTAAAAGCGCGCCTTGTTGCCAAAGGTTTCCACCAGCGTCCCGGAATCGACTATGTTGAAACCTTCAGCCCTGTTATTAAACCTGCTACCCTTCGCCTCATCCTTTCCCTTGCCACTTCACAACAGTGGACACTTCGACAACTCGACATCAACAACGCCTTCCTACAAGGCACCTTAACTGAAGATGTCTACATGTCTCAACCTCCTGGCTTCATCGACCCTTCCCTTCCAAATCACGTTTGCAAGCTTCAAAAGGCCATTTATGGTCTTAAACAAGCTTCACGTGCCTGGTATGATGAACTCAAATCCTATCTAATCTCTCAAGGCTTCAAACCCACTATTTCAGACTCATCTCTCTTTACCCTCCTCTCTGGTCCATCCCCCATCTTCATCTTGGTTTATGTTGACGACATCATCATTACTGGCCCTGATCCTACTCTCCTAAACCGTTTTATCCAATCCCTTGCCCTCAAATTCTCCCTCAAGGATCTTGGTCACCTGTCCTACTTCCTTGGAGTTGAGGTCATCCCTCACTCTCAAGGCATCTTGCTCTCCCAACACAAGTACATCCGTGACATCTTACTTCGAGCAAATATGAGTGATTCCAAACCCATCTCCACACCCATCACCTGCTCTGATCCACTAACCCTACATGGAGGGGACCCTCTTCCCAAACCCACTGAATATCGCACCTTGGTCGGTGCCTTGCAATATTTGTCTCTTACACGGCCTGATGTTGCTTTCACTGTTAACCGTTTGTCACAGTTCATGCATGCTCCATCCTCTTTACACTGGAATGCTCTCAAAAGACTGCTACGTTATCTTCAGGGAACTTCTCATCATGGTCTTTTGCTTCGTCGTTCCTCCCCAATGCACCTTCATGCCTTTACTGATGCTGATTGGGCTGGCGACAAAGATAACTATCGAAGTACAACAGGCTACATTGTTTTCTTTGGATCTAATCCGATCTCCTGGAGCTCCAAACGCCAAAGCACTCTGGCCCGCTCCTCTACTGAAGCAGAATTTAGAGCTGTTGCTTCCACCACCACTGAAGTTCAATGGCTTCTGTCACTTCTTTCTGAATTGGGCCTCACGTCCTCCACACTACCGGTTATTTACTGTGACAATCTCAGTGCCACAACTTATTCAGCCAACCCAGTCTTCCATTCCAGAATGAAGCACTTAGCTCTTGATTTCCACTTTGTCCGTGAGAAAGTAAAGGCTGGTTCACTGCGTGTAACTCACATCTCTGGTGATGACCAGTTAGCTGATGTTCTGACTAAACCTTTGCTACGACCACGCTTCAAATTACTCCTCTCCAAGATTGGCCTCATCTCTAGACCGTCCATCTTGCGGGGGCATATTGAACCATCCTTGGTTTCATCTACAACAAATTAAATATTATTTTATTTTATCTTTTCTCTTTAGCTCAAAGTTTAAATATTTAGTCATTGTAGTCAAATGTATATCCCTAATAGTTCTCCTAAATTCACGTTAAATCTGTTTATGTAACTTGTATTTATATCATATCAATGGAATGGAAATAATTGAGTTTTCCTTCATAACTTTCTCTGTTGTTTACACTATTACTATACAGTAGTTCCACATTGATGCATATGTGAGCTCAAATTAATAGCTCACATATTCTTCATTTTTCTTCACTCAATTTTAGCATTTGGATATGGTTATCATGATGACGCAAGCTTCAACATAAGTGAGAAGATTAGCCTTGAACAAGGAAACAACACATTAGATATAATTAGCATGTTGATTGGTGTACAGGTGACCGTCTTTTTTCTATTTTCTAATTTCTGACACTACTTGAGAATAATTGGATCTTGGGTTTTTATTTTCTAACCTGTTAAATAACCAGGTTATGTTTGGTTAACCTGTTTAACTTGTTTAGTTTAACACGTCATGCTCAGGTTGGCTTGTTTAATCCATTTATGTAAACATGTCAACCGTTTTTTGAAAAATATATTTATAATATCATCCGTTAACTGCAATTAGCCAACCCATGTGTTACAACATGTTTAAGGTGTATACAACCAGATCACAACCCTGCCAGCCTATTATTGGTCTAGCGGTTTATAACAAGATAACATAGACATCTAACTTTAACTAAAATTTCTTTTTTTATTTGTTATATTCTTTTGTATAGAACTATGGTCCCTGGTTCGATGTGATGGGAGCAGGTCTATATTCGGTCATTGTTGCTGACCTTATGAAAGCGAAAGACGTCTATTCATCTAACGAGTGGACCTACCAGGTTAATGTTAAACATTGGTTATTCGTTTTCAGATGTTAAAATGAGATAATCTCAAGAGTTATATACAAGATTCTCTTGCCATTAGGTGGGAACCGAAGGAGAAGGCCTTGGGCTTGATAAAACCGATCTTGCTAATAGCTCCCTGTGGACCCAAGGAGATTCGTTGCTTGTTAATCGGAGTCTGATTTGGTACAAAGTATGTAACATGTTTGAGAAAACGTATATTCGCGTGTATGATCACCTTGTTTTTAAAAAGCACGCTTGAGGCGCACCTAGGCGCAAGGCGACCTCAGGTGCAAGCCTCCTCGCTTTGTGTGACTCAAGGCGTACTATGTACGGAAACCGCACAAAAATCACAATATTTTGGGGGAAAAATCCCATTGATACGTGCGCTTCTTGTACATGGGATGTTTTTACGCTTCAAAACGTTATACATGACTAAAAAAGTTGTACTTGTAGGTAGATTATAAATTAATCATATATAAACCTTATTTATAGCTATATTTTAGGTAGAGGATGCTAAAACCTATGGGATATATAAAAAAATATTATATAAATACCTTGTGCCTTGCATACGAAAAGCCGCTTTACGTTTCGGATTTAGCCCTCTTACTTTTGGTGCTTAGTGCTTTTTAAAACCAAGTTGATCAACACACCAACTGTTTCTTATTCACAGTCCACATTCAAGGCCCCAGAAGGAAAAGGTCCTCTATCTCTAAACCTTGCTAGTATGGGGAAAGGTCAAGCTTGGGTCAATGGTCAAAGTATTGGACGATATTGGTCAACTTACCTTTCGCCGTCGACAGGGTGCACCGATCATTGTGACTATCGGGGAACTTATAATGCACAGAAATGTCAAAAAAAGTGTAATCAACCTGCTCAAATATTGTAAGTTGCATTCACAAAATTAGGGGTGTAAGTGGGGCTATACCTTTTTTTTTATTTTTATTTTTGGATAAAGGGCTTTAGCCCGGAAAAATATTATAACCATTAACCTACCAATCAAAAAATTACATGAGGACAAGGGGGGCATACCCCCCGAATAGCACTTCACTGACATATCCGGAGAGGCTAACAAAACATACCCAATGGCCCAACTAATACAACCCATATACAGACAAACAATGGGGCTGGCCCAAACAAAAAAACCATACAAACTACCATACATCCTACCCAAAAATCATACAAGGCCCACACCCCCACATAGGTTATGGGATGCAAGGCCCAATAACCCAAACCATTCAAACCGAAAGCAACAGCAGCCCACTTGTACAACTTCCAAGCCCAGTAGCACTAGGACCCAAAACCAGCAGCCCAACTCCAAAGCAAAAGCCCTTGAACATCATATAAGCCCACCTGAGAGGCCGAAGGCCGAGGGACAAGACCGGCCAGCCAAGGCGCCAAAATGTTGTGTCTCATGCTCTAGGGGCCAAGACCGGCCATCAGCACACCAGGAAGGGGCCAAACCAAGTTTCCACCAAGCAAAGGGCTAGCAAACATGGCCCAAAATAGATCCACTACCCAGCTGCTAACAACATAAAACCAAGGGGCATCATTCTGATCCAATCTACCAGCCCAATTGATAACCTTAAATGGACAAGGAGCATGGCAAGAGCTACAAGGGGCAAGGCTGAGCCCACCCTGCTTGGCCGCAGACCTAGGTTGCCTGGCCACGGCCCCAATAACATCCCAACTGCTGCAACAGCAACCAGCAAAGGACATCACCCCCTTGGCCACCCCAATGTCACTGCAGGCCAAACAAGTGCCCCCACATAGGTACCAGCTATTAAATCATAATTATCTCAAATTTAAATTTTGTATTTTACATTTTGTATTTAAATTATTTTGCCTTATCAGATCCACTTATATAGGATCTCTCTTTTGTATTTATAGTTGAACAGAATGAATGAGAAATTACTTTTGGTTGATAAGTTTATATGGTATCAGCCAGGAGAAACCCTACCTCTGCCTTTTTCTTCCTCATCACCGCCGTCATCTTCCTACCCTTCATCCTCTTCAAATCCCAGTCATGTCTACTACCAGCACCCCCGTTTCTTCATCATCTCCGTCCAACGACAGCACCAGCCACACCATCTTCACCCCAATTCCGATCACCAACAACACCATCACTGTCGTTAACTTTCCCCCCTCTCTTAAACTCCAATCCACAAACTATTTGAGTTGGAAAACTCAAATCGAAGCCCTACTACATGGTTTAGATCTCTTCAAATTTATAGATGGTTCTCACCCATCTCCTTCTTCCACTGACACCACCGCCTACACCACCTGGTTCCGCCAAGACCGCCTCCTCTTTGGGGCTCTCGTTGGCAGCCTTTCCCCTTCTATTGTCCCTCTCATCACCAACTCTCAGTCCTCTCTTGAGGCTTGGCGGATTCTCGCTTCAACCTACGCCTCCCCTTCTCGTGGTCATATAAAGCAATTACAACATCGCCTTAAACATACCACCAAAACCCCTGATCAATCCATTACAGAATATATGCAATCTGTCAAAACCCTAGTTGATGAACTTGCCATTCTTGGGAAACAGTTGGACACCGAAGATCTTACTGATGTGATTCTTCAAGGCCTTGATCATTCATCTTATAAACCCGTCATTGACGGTATTCATGCCCGGGATTCTCCTATTTCTTTTCATGAACTTCATGAAAAATTGATCAACCATGAGCTATCTATTGCCCAACAACCCAACCCTACCTCTGTCCTTCATCAGCCTACTTCAGTCCATGTCGCCCACACTCGTCCTAAACACCTTACCCCTCGCCCCTCTCGTCCAGTTCCTACTCATCTTAACACCTCCACCGGCCTTCTACCCACCCCCTCTCCAAACACCCCAAGACCCTTCCTAGGAAAATGTCAATTTTGCTTCAAACCGGGTCACTCCCTTACCTCCTGTCATGCCTTCAAGAAACAACACCCACATGTTGTCCTCCCCACTTTCCCACGACCACCGTCCTTCAAAACCCAAGCCAATGCCATGGCTATCCCTCCCCCTGCCTCCAATGCTTCTGCCAACACCTCACCTTGGCTTTTTGACAGCGGGGCCTCTCACCACATCACAAATGACCTCAATGCATTGTCTCTACACACCCCATATGATGGTACTGAAGAATTGGTAATTGGTGATGGTTCGTCTCTCCCCATTACTCACATTGGTTCTTTAGTTATTCAATTTTCTAATATTTCCCTCATACTTAATAATGTTCTTTGTGTACCTTCTAGCTCCAAGAATATTATTTCTATTTCCCGCTTATGCCTTGACAATCAAATACTAATTGAATTTTTCTCTTCTCTGTTTCTCATCAAGGACCTCCATTCACAACAGCCCCTCCTCCAAGGAACAACCCTCCACGGGATCTATGAGTTCAGCCCAGCTTCTTCTCCTTCTGCCTTCAACATGCAGCACACAAATTCTACCCTCTGGCATCACCGGCTCGGGCACCCAAATTTTCAAGTTTTACAGAAATTATCTTCTATTGTTCCAACTATTAGATCTTTGAATAAATATTGTAATTCCTGCTGCATAAATAAAAGTCATAAAATTCCTTTTCATGTTTCATCTATTTCTTCCCATTCACCTTTACATATTATTTTTTCTGATGTTTGGACATCCCCCATTACTTCAATTGATGGTTTTAAATACTATATCATCTTTGTAGACCACTACACTAAATATATTTGGTTTTACCCCTTAAAACATAAATCTGATTCCTTAAATACCTTTATTCGCTTCCAACGCCTAGTTGAAAATTATTTCCAAACCAAAATTAAACAATTTTTTTCCGACAATGGCGGCGAATTCATCAAGCTTGCCCCCCATCTCTCCTCCTGTGGCATTTCTCACCTCACCTCCCCTCCCCATACACCTGAACACAATGGTTACGCCGAACGACGTCACCGACATATCGTCGAAACTGGCCTTTCCTTACTCTCTCATGCCAAACTCCCCTTATCCTTTTGGCCTTTTGCCTTTACCACATCCACCTATCTCATTAATCGATTACCCACACCCACCCTCCACCATGACTCCCCATACCTTAGACTTTTCCATTCCCTTCCAAACTACACCAAACTAAAGAGTTTTGGTTGTTTGGCATATCCTTGGCTCCGTCCATACTCAAATCATAAACTCCAACCCCGCTCCATCCCATGTATTTTTGTTGGCTACTCCCCCACTCAAAGTGCTTACTATCTTCTTGATCCCCTAACTAACAAAGTGTATACATCACGCCATGTTTACTTTGTTGAAACCGAATTTCCTTTCACCACTCTCACTAAATCTACACCCCCACCCACTCCCAACCCCGACACTTGGCTTAATATCCAAATTTTACCAGTCCCTCAACCTTCCTCTAACTCTAATCCACTACCACCTTCCAACCAGAATACCCCTCCCCCCATTATCACTTACCAACGACGTCCCAGACATCATCCTACCCCACCCCCATCTACTGCCAACTCCACTTCTCCTCATCCAGCCCCTCAACCCCCTCTCAACTCACATGCTCAACCCTCCCTACCACTACCAACATCATCTCCTCCACCACCCACTCCTCATTTTACTCGCCCATCTCCAAAACCAAACTCCAAATATCACAACAATGACTTCCTCCTCTACCACTCCATATCTCAACCATTTCCTGAACCTTCAAACATCACCCAGGCTCTCAAACACCCACAATGGCGCTCCGCCATGCAAGACGAGCACGATGCTTTGCTTCGAAACAATACATGGTCACTGGTCCCTCCAGAATCTGCACCCAACATTGTTGGTTGCAAATGGGTTTTTCGTACTAAGTTCAAACCCGACGGTTCAGTTGACCGCCTCAAAGCCCGTCTCGTCGCCAAAGGTTTCCATCAACGACCGGGTTTAGATTACATTGAAACCTTCAGCCCCGTTGTCAAACCCGCCACCCTACGTCTCGTCCTTTCTCTAGCCGCATCACACAACTGGCCATTGCGCCAACTCGACATAAACAATGCTTTTTTACAAGGTACACTCACTGATTCCGTCTACATGACTCAACCTCCCGGGTTCGTTGACCCTTCTTTCCCTCATCATGTGTGTAAACTACACAAAGCCATTTATGGCCTCAAACAAGCCTCACGTGCTTGGTATGAGGAACTCAAATCCTTCCTTATTTCCAATCATTTCAAACCCACCATTTCTGACTCCTCTCTATTCATCAACATCAACTCCTCCTCCCCAATCTTCATCCTCATTTACGTAGATGATATTATCATCACCGGACCTACCTCTCCTAGAATTACATCTTTCATCACTTCTCTGTCACACAAATTCTCTCTCAAAGATTTGGGCCCACTCTCCTACTTCCTTGGAGTTGAGGTACTTTCCCACCAACATGGCCTTTTCCTTTCCCAAAGTAAATACATTCTTGACCTTCTCACTAAAACCAATATGAGCACCTGCAAACCAGCATCTACCCCTATGTCCACCTCCACTCACCTCACTCCATCAGATGGAACTCCCTTATCTTCCCCAACAGATTATCGTTCTATCGTGGGAGCACTTCAATATCTCTCTCTAACACGACCGGATATCACTTTTGCTGTCAACAAACTTTCGCAATTCATGCATCTACCAACCGACCTCCATTGGGCAGCTCTTAAGCGTCTGCTCCGCTACCTTCATGGCACCCTTCACCATGGTTTGCTCCTACGTCGTAACTCTCCTTTGCATCTTCATGCTTTCACCGATGCCGATTGGGCGGGTGACAAACAAACCTATCGGAGCACCACCGGCTACATTGTATACCTTGGATCAAACCCCATTGCATGGAGCTCCAAACGTCAGCCCACACTAGCACGATCTTCTACTGAGGCAGAGTTTCGTGCTATTGCCTCCACCACTACAGAAGTTCAATGGCTGCTCTCATTACTTTCTGAAATTGGAATCAAACCTGCAGTTACACCCACCATATTTTGTGATAACTTGAGTGCTACACACTACTCGGCTAATCCTGTTTTTCATTCAAGAATGAAGCATCTCGCCCTTGACTTTCACTTTGTACGTGAACATGTGCAAGCTGGCTCCATACATGTTTCCCACATTAAAGGAGATGATCAATTGGCCGATATTCTGACAAAACCTCTTTTTAAGCATCGTTTTCATGATCTTTTATCCAAGATTGGACTTCTCTCTCGATCGTCCATCTTGCGGGAGCATATTAAATCATAATTATCTCAAATTTAAATTTTGTATTTTACATTTTGTATTTAAATTATTTTGCCTTATCAGATCCACTTATATAGGATCTCTCTTTTGTATTTATAGTTGAACAGAATGAATGAGAAATTACTTTTGGTTGATAAGTTTATACCAGCTCCAATCAGTAGTACTCTGGCCAAGCTCCAAAACCTGCCCACAACCCAAGCAATTCAGCTGATCCATATTGCCAGGCCATAAGGCTATGACTGCAGGCCGCAGAGCTAAAACAGCTAGCCTCAGGGGCATATAAGCAGGCCAACTGGGCCTAAAATCTGATTGCAGCTCCAAACCAGCAAACAGGAAAGCCACATCAAAAGCCCGAAACCAACAGGTAGAGCTATCAGCATAGCAGCGCAAGCCAATTACCACCAAAACGCCCTTCCAGCTCCTCTCATACTGCCGGCCCTCTATACCACCAGCCAGCAAATAACCATCTCAATTGCAGTATGCAGGTCCTTAGTAGCATCAACAAACCAGCCCCAAAAGACCCAAATAGTGGAATTAGAACCAAAACCGGGAGGCCCAAACATCTCTCCTATCCAACCCGAGTTTGGTTCTAATTCCACTATTTGGGTCTTTTGGGGCTGGTTTGTTGCTGCTACTAAGGACCTGCATACTACAATTGGGATGGTTATTTGCTGGCTGGCTGGTGGTATAGAGGGCCGGCAGTATGAGAGGAGCTGGAAGGGCGTTTTGGTGGTAATTGGCTTGTGCTGCTATGCTGATAGCTATACCTTAGCTCTAAAAAGCTCGAGTTCGACTCTTTTACTTTTTTTAATTATTTTATTTACATACTTTTATAACTAAAAAAATTCCCGACTCTTTTCCTAAAAAATACTAATAATTTTTACTAATTAAATTATGATATTCTTATTATAATAATTTACTTATTACTAAAATATAATAATATTAGAGTTATATCTTATCTTAAAATATAATTTTAAAATTACTAAATATTTATTATTATTTGTTATTTATAATTTTTAGATATTCATATTTCTTATTTATCTAGTAGTTGATAAATGCAATATATATATATATATATATATATCTTTATATAAACCATTATTTATAACATATTAGATTTGTTCAACCCATATAATACATGTGTTTTTTGGCTTGTGTGTGCGTGTGTAGGAAAAAGGACAGATAAAGTTAAGTTTTTGTCTAAAAATCTAAAAACACCTATTTTTTATACTGAGTTTATCTTTTTTATACTGTATTTATGTCTTTTATACTATATTTTAATTTTTTGTACTGAATTTATATATACAGTAAAAAAGAAAAATCCAATAAAAATATGAATGCTTCTAGGCTTTAGGCAAAAGCTTGATTTTAACAAATCCAAACACTTATATATGTATTTAACTAGGTTAGAACTAGTGTATTACACATGTTAAATAAATGAATTTCTAATTTATTTATTTTAAATAACATATCATATATTTCTTAAAGCCATTTTATAAAATATTAAAAAAAAGACAAATGATTTAATAATATTATTTATCAAATTAAATAAAATTATTTATGTTAATAGCCTAATAGGATAGAGATGAAGAAAATCTATATTTAATAAAAAAATGGCTTATAAATATTTAATAGGAGAGAGAAACAGAAAATTAAATTTTAGGTGACTTAAAAAATTGGCATGTGTCCACCAAGATCTTTATTTATTATAGAGTATAGATATAGATTATAATATTTATAGATAGCATTTTATATTTTTATATTTTTATCATAATTTTATATATTATAAATATTAGTATGTAAAAATAAATATTATTTTGTATGTAAAGTTATATAATTAATACGTTTGTTTAGGTTCTTGACTCAATTCAAGTTCGAGGTCGTTCATGTTTGACTCAATTCAAGCTTTTAGCTTGTCGATCTCTAGTAGCTCACAAGCAGCCAAACTCATTTACGACCCTACTCGTACTCAAAGTATTGTAAGTAAGACTTTTAAAGTGAATTAAATAACTTGTGTCTAGATATCATGTGCCACGGACATGGGTGCATGCCGGTGAGAACTTGCTTGTTCTTCATGAAGAACTTGGTGGTGACCCATCAAAAATTTCTGTGCTGACACGAACCGGGCAGGAGGTGTGTGGGCATGTCTCGGAGGATGATTCCACTCCTGAAGTTCAATTGATTTGTGATCATGGCTGGAAAATAACTTCGGTTCGGTTTGCTAGTTTTGGAAATCCCAAAGGAAATTGTGGTACATTTACTCAAGGCACTTGCCATACAGATGTCTTGTCTATAGTCCAACAGGTACCAGATTTGTCATTTCATTTTGCATGTTTATTTTAGTTTTATTTGATTTAAGAGTAAACACCCCATTTGCGGTGCACTGTATATATGTGCTCACTAATTTTAACGTTATTTTACTTATTTTGTAAATATAACGTTAAAAATGTTGGGATGATCAACTTCAAACGATAACTTTGAGCCGGGGGCTCCTTCGGAGCAGCTTCTCTATCTCAACTGGGATAGGATAAGGTTTGTGTCTATCCTTCCCCCAGACTCTACTGAAAAGTAGAAATATACTGTGTAAGTATGTTTGTTTGATTTAACAGTAAATTATCATTTTAGTCCATGTGGTTTCGTCACTTTTTTATATTTTAGTCCAAAAGTTTAAATATCACTATTTTCATCCTTGTGATTTCTATTTTATTGTCATTTGAGTCTCGTGAAATTTAAACTTCAGACTAAAATGACAAAAGTGACAAAATCACAAGAACAAAAATAACAATAAAATGGAAGCCATAAAGACGAAAATAACAAAATTTAAACTTTTGGACGGAAAAAGTGAACAAAGCATACGGACTAAAATGGCAATTTACTCTTGATTTAACATAAACTAACTTCAGTCCAGCTAGGAGTGTTCATCGGGACGGATAAACTAGTTATTCGGATTTGAATTTTTTTTTGGTCTCTCCGAAAGCCGACCTGACCCGTTTCTCAAAATATATCATCTGACCCGAAAAACATTGATTCTCACATTCGAATAACCCGAATAAACCGGGTTTATTCGGATATCCAACCTGAACAAACTAATTTTTGCTCATTCGAAACCCGACCCGACCTGAATCTAAAATCATATTATTCAACCCGCACAAGCCGAATTAGATTTCGGATGAGTTTTTTTCGGGTTTCGGATACGATTCAGATTTCAGATTTTTTCGAGTTTTGGATATTTTGAACACCCCGAAGTCCAGCTAATTAAGCTGAACCATAAACTGACATGTTGTATGTAGATAATGTGCATAAACATATTATGTACAAATTTATAGTCTGATAGGGTATAGCAATGAGTAGCATAAACTTGATTTTGATGAACAATGCAGGCTTGTATAGGGAAGAAATTGTGTTCGGTTCCTGTTTCAACGGCTAAGTTTGGCAGTTTGTGTCCAGATGTGATCAAAAGCTTGGCCATTGAAGCTTTATGCAGTTCTTGAAACAATATTTGGAATGAGAAAATTAAGGATGAATTCAATATTAGGTATTGAATAATTGTTGTAAAGAATAATTCTCAATACAATGAATTACATGCCTTATATTGGCAATTTACAAGATGGAAAGAAAGTAATTACAGGGGTATTCTAAGGAAGTAAATTAGCTTTTTCATATTTAGATGATAATTTGAATATATAATCTACTAGGTTATCTTGTGTATTACATAGTTTGAATAAAAAAAAATTAATTGTTATTAATAAAATAATAATATCATCTTTTTAAAAATCCATTTATTTAATGTTTGTTTTTAAAAATTATATTTAATTTAGTTGAAATTTAATTATAATAAAAAAGTATAAATAATATAATTATTAATATAAATGCATTTAATATAAGAGAGAATCAAGAAAAATGTTATGAGTAAATTACATAAATCGTCATTTATATTTCACTCATTTTATGGATGACGTCCTTTATTAGAAATATTTACAAAAATCATCCTTAAAAATGAAAATTTATAATAGATTTTATCCTTTTTATAAATATAAAAGACGATTTATGCAATATATTTAATGTAATTTTAAGATGTTTTCTGTAACTATTTATAATAAAGAATGTCATCTATAAAATAAGTGAATATAAAGAACAGTTTATGTAATTTAATCTAGTATTATTTACATTCTCTATAATCATGTCAAGTGTCTCCAAATATTTTTATTATCAACTATAAAAGATTTAGAAACATTTTTATTTATTAATCATGATATTCCAAATATTCAACACATTGGTAAGACTAATCCATTGCTTTGTTGTTTATTACTAGGTAATTCTTTTTTTGTTTGTATGCGGCTTCTTGCTCGATAAAGCCAAGATGTTAACTTTGATTTGTTTAACATTTTAAGGCAAAATGTTACAAAATTGGCTCGAGATACGTACTAATGTAACTAACGGACTTGAGAGTTACCTGGGAATGGATTAGATTTCCTGTATAAACCCGAATCAATTTGAAAACCTTTATATTTTGGCCCAGTGTAAAGAAAAATAATCTCAATTTTTAATTTGATCTAGCCACCATAGCCTCTAATTTACTAAGTGTTCCAAACTTCTACATTAGCTTCGAAATATTTTTTTCTCTTAATGACAGCATTTTATTGATACAAAAGATGAGGTTACTTCAGGATTGTTGAAAATTTGTTTTTGCTTGAAAGACCATTTTTAAACATTTCGTTTAAATAACCGTTTTTTAATATTTTATAATAATTTGGTTTTTTTAAAATTGTGTTATTTAATATTAATATATTTGAATATTTGAAAAAAATTATTTTAAAAATGTATAAAAAGTATATATCTAATATCTAATATTATTATTTAATATGAGATGCATTTAATATGACAAAGATGCGAGAAATTAAAGTTAATGTACTCTACTAACATATCATGCGTCTGTAAATACCTTGATTTATTAGAATAAATAGATATATCGCCAACGTGACACCAAATTTAGTTTTTAATTAAAATATATTTTACTAATTTACTTTATAATTCTTTTAAGGATTTTTTTTAATAATCCAAAGTTTTGGGTGTCTCAAGTGTATTGGCTAGATACTTAGAAGAAAGTGTATCAATTCACAGTTAATCCTATAAATGATATAGATCTTTGGAACCCATCTCGTTGCCCTACAACCTTACTACCTCTAAAACATCACAAGCAAGTAGGAAGACCAAAGAAGAAGAGAAACATGACTAGTGATGAGTTAAATCAACCGATTGCCAAAGGTGGGAAGATGACTAGAGTAAGGAACATTGTGATTTGTGCTAAGTGTCAAAAGAAGGATCATAATAAGAGAAGTTGCAAAGGGCAGACAACATAAGCATTGAAGGGTCATGTTTGAGCGCAATACGTTTTTGTTTTGTTATTATGGTTGTTGGTGTTGGATATTTTTATGTTTGGACAAGTTATTGCACTTTTGCATATTTTTGCAATCTTTTTTGATGTTTGATGTTGGATTTTCTTTTTCATGTTGGCTCTTTTTTTATGTTGGACATTATATATTTTGCAACCTTTATTGATGTTGGATGTTGCAATAGTTTTTTTTATGTTGGTTGTTGCAATAGTTTTTTTGATGTTGTTTGTTGCAATGGTTTTTTTTTATGTTGTTGAAATTATTTGTTATTTTTGTTATTTTCTTATTTTTGTTAAGAGTTTAATGTAAATGAGAAAAATGCCCAAACTTAACTAACTTTTTGGATGAAGTTAACCAGATGGATAAAAATGACGAAAAAACAGAAACCATGATGTTAAATTGGCAAAAAAAAAATAATATGGATGAATACGACAAATTCATACAAAACCACATGAAGGAAAATGACAATTTACTCTATTTGTTATTTTTGTTATTTTCTTATTTTTGTTAAGAGTTTAATGTAAATGACAAAAATGCACTCAAATTTAACTAACCTTTTGGATGGAGTTAACTTGGTGAAGGAAAATGACAAAAAAACAAAAACCATGATGTGAAATTGGCAAAAAAAAAAGAATTTGGATGAATATGACAAATTCATCCAAAACACATGAAAGAAAAAGACAATTTACTCAAACGTTTATTAGAGAAAACTTTTCGAAAAAAATGATGGAAGCCTTTGATAAAGGAATTGTTGGGAAAAGTTTCTTGGAAAATTATATGTAATTATCAAATGTATTTATAATTCTAATTTTATTTCCATTGTTTAAAAACATATGATGCCATTTGATCCTTTAATTTAACCTAACCAATCCAACCAGTATACAGTTAGAAGTCTAGAGTTGTAAAAACATTGAATTTAACTCAATGTTTGATCTCAAAGGGCGTTATGGTAATTTAACTTGGTAGTTATTGTGGTAGAGATCATGTGAGCAATCCAAGGAAATGTACCAGACTCCAATACAATGAAACTTATTGAAGCATTTAAGTTGAGTAATTCATATTTTCAGAGTTACAGCACATACATGCATGCATACAACTTTATATATATCTATATATATATTATTTTTATTAAACAACCACAAATTCCAGCCGTTGGATCATTGTTTGACAAATGTTTATACATCAACCATCATATCTCTTGTATAAATCAACTCATGATTCCTAACTGTAGTGTATTATAAAGGGGAAAAAAATGGTGCATGTGTTACTGCTAAAATTAAAAATGGTGGTGTGGTTGTTGCTACTAATCGGGTGGAGCATGAGTTATCCGGGTCTAGGCTGCTCAACTAGCAACGGTGGAGATTGCAGGAAGTGCATCTCGAACGCGATGTCAAAAGATTGCCCAAAGTGTTTCCCGATGATGAAGTGCATGGCTCGGTGCTTATGGAGCAACAAGTCCAAGACCAAGTGTGTGAGGCAGTGTGATTGCAATATTGGTTCTTATCCAAGACTCTATGATTGTAAGAGTTGTTTGTCTCAGTGCAAATGCAATTGTGCTGCCTACTAATGTGTCGTTTTGAAGTTTTATATATACAGGGTAATGATCGGTTTTTAACTCACCTTAATTGTGGTAACCCATTAACCCTGGCAAAATCAATCCAAATCTTTGAATTTTTTTTTCATGGCGTATATTATACATAAACAGGGGGATTCGTTTTTTGTAGTTTTGCTAATTCACAAGCGTTTAAAAATTAAAACAAGTGTAACTTTGCATACACTGCAAGTACGTATTTATTGTTACGACACTTACACTGACATAAGATTCTAAACGGTGATAAATTAGCACAAAAAAAAAAAAGAAACCCCCTATTTATGTATAATAAATGCCATGAATTTTTTTTTCAAAGATTTGGGCTAATTTTGCCAGAATTAATGGGTTACCGCAATTAATGTGAGTTATTATATGATCCCAATCCTATCTTCCTATTGTGTTTGTGTTTGTTTTTATTTTAGTTTGTATAGTGCTGTAGTTGTCTGAATGAAATTGGAATAAGTATCTTCTTTAGAAATGCATATGTATGATGACCAGAAAGAACCATATATGCTGACTGAATTGTATGGCATAACACTACAAAGGTTCATGTGTGCACATGTTCAAAAGCTAGTTTGGACCAAATTATTATCACAAAGTAATGAGTGAGTTGTGTGTTAAAGCAGATTGTTACATCAATTCAATTATATAATGTAAATAATTGGTAATTAAAGAGCCGCTGATAGAAATGAAAATCTTTGATGATAATGATGAAATCTAAATCTTGATGTCTTTCTTTTCTTCTGTTTTAGATGTCTTTAGCTTTGATGAATATTTGTTTAATGAAGAAACTTGTTCTTGTATAAATGTTTGGTTTATCTTGATCATTCACTTATAAGTTATAAAACGAAGGACAAGAGTTAAAAATCTTTTTATATCATATTATGTAATTACATCAATCATATAACTAGTATATAAATAAAACCTCTCGTGACATTTTAATATTTTATCAATATATGATAAATGATCCATGAGGTCATACCTATATAGGTACATTTCCATACATAAAGTTCTCATTTATGTGAAATTGCAATAAACATGCCAATTATGGTGAGTAGCTTATCGATGACCAAACTGTATGTGTTTGGTCCCAATTAAGGCTGGTTTGACGGTTTATAAAATTATAACAAACCTCATAAACAAACCTCGTCTTTGAACGTGGTTTCATTTCAATCGTGTCAACTGCAATTGAATCCCAAAGACGGTTCAGGTTCTCAAGTGTTTTCTTGTTATGAGATCGAGCAACCGATTCGTTGATCTTTGATGAAGTGCCAAAGAATTTGTGTCAGCCGCAATCGAATCCCACCAGTTAAATTTATGGTGAAGTGTCACTCATAAACCTTGTCACTTTAAGAAAACACTTGAGAATCTAAACCCTCTTTGGGATTTGATTGTTGCTGACACGATTGAAATGCACATTCGAAGACGAGGTTTATAAGTGACAGATCTTAAAGTTGATGGTTATACTTTTTTGACACTTCACCAATTATATTATATGGTACCTCATCTTCGAATTCAAAATCATCTAATTTGGATTACATAACATATAATTGGTGAAGTGTCATAGAATTCGTGGTATAAATAACTCCTGGAAAACATGTAGTTGTGGTTTTAATTACTTCCATTATTTAACTAGACAATATTTTTTTCCCAACGAAAGGTTCCAACCTACAAGATCATCATGGAAACGTTATATTGTGGATCTTTGTCATACCAAGCTATCTAACATTTTTCATGTAGTATTTCACCTAATAGGTGCGTTTCAATTTAGACCCATCGTGCAACATTCTTTTAAAAGCGTCTTGTAATTTTATAATTTGTTCAACCTTGAATTCATCTTACACAACCAAGTTAACGTGAAAATCTTTATTCTAATAAAATAATAGCAAGAGTGGTTACTTGTCACATTCTCATAAACTCTAGAAATTTTTTCCCCTTATATCTCTACTATTAAATAATAATTAACTTTTATATTCAATTCAATATTAATGATTTTAAATAATTAAATTAAATAATTAAATATCAAATATATAAATCTTATAAGAAATTTTCAATTCTATAATATCTTAAAATATAATTTCATAATTCTTAAGCTTTTCTTATTTGTAATTTATTATTTTTAAGTGTTTGTCATTTATTATTTTATTAATAATTATTGTTATCAAACATACAAATCTTTATAAAAAAATTATTTATAACATATTAGATTTGTTCAACCCATGTAATACATGGGTTTCTAACCTAGTAAGTTAATATTTTATCTTTAATGTTTAAACATCATTTTGTATAGAAGGGAGAGTCAATGATAAATATTTGAAAATCACAAAATATCAGTTACCAATTCCAGTAAACCATGTTCTAAAGATGATTGAAGTCAAAGAATTTCACTTTCAGAATACAAAACATGTCAAGACTAAAGAATTATACAATGTTTGAAATCTAAGAATTTTTTTAATTATTGCGGATTTAAATTTTGATATGATTATGTTAGTGGGCTAATTCAAAATATTCACTTTGGAAAGTATTAATATGAATTGAAACTTAAAAAAAGGATCGGATTTTTTTCAAACCCAGTTGGGTAGTGTTGTTAGACTTTAGACCTAACCAGCCGGTTGGACCAAAAACCGATGAGTTAATCAATTCAAAATAAGGTGTTCATTCAATCCTAGTTGAATCAGAGTGCGGTCAGGTTGATTTTTTTTTTTTTTTTTTGAAAATTGATCATCCATTACTAGCTAAGGATTTATTCCAATCACGTACGTGTAATAACACCAACTTGTCAATTAGTTTTAAAAATACACAATCAACATGTGAACTTTTTTATACAATGCTTATGCGTATCTAATGAAAATGGAAGACCATGTTAAATGAGACGTGGCAGATCATGTCCTAACACCGTCCTCTTGCTCATTATTAGGGCGTTATCCTCATTCTTGTGAAGGCCATCACATGGTGTGGAGTGCGTTATTTACCCTCCAACTACCATTGCAGATTTTACTTATTCAGTGAAAATAACGTTAAAATCGTTTCGGACGGTTGATCAAGCATCATGAGCCGAGGGTCTCACTGGAAGCAGCCTCTCTACCCCTACGGGGTAGGGGTAAGGCTGTCTACATCTCACCCTCCTCAGACCCTGCCTTAGCATGCTAATGGCGGGATATACTGAGTACGTTGATTGATTGATTGATTTTACCATTGCAGATTTGCAGATAGCCCAAGTGTTGCAAAAAAAAAATTTTTTTGCAACTTTACCCTTTGTATCATGGAATGAATCACTATTTCAAAGACATGTCACAACACACATGATAAGCTAGCAACTCGTACAATAAGTTCAATGCCCTCGAAGCACTCGTCTCCAAGCAACGACACATCACAATTTGAACCCATCATCAGAACACGAGCTCTACCCTGTCCACCCTCAAATGTGGTCTTTTTACCAATGGCGGAGCTTGACTAAACTGGGAGGGGGGCAAAATCTTACGGGATCAAAAAATTTGTTTTTGCAATCGTCCGGTATGTCTTGGTTAGTTGGGTTAAATGTTCGGATCTGTGATTCGGGTCAAACAAATAAAATTAAAAATGTCTAATAATTATCATTATAAGGACCAGCTTAACCAATTTGAAGGCCCTAGGAGACAAAATCCGGGGCCCTTCATCCCTTCGAAAACTTACATTCTTTTCATACGTCTATTTGATTCATTCGTTCTCTTGCAA
The DNA here is from genome assembly GCA_009363875.1 of Mikania micrantha. Classification (NCBI taxonomy): domain Eukaryota; kingdom Viridiplantae; phylum Streptophyta; class Magnoliopsida; order Asterales; family Asteraceae; genus Mikania; species Mikania micrantha. Next base: position 72,137,184 of record CM018681.1, on the reverse strand, counting down.
TCTTAGGTGACCATTTATTATGGGTGTTTGTGGTCCGGTTTTTACGATTTGAGCTTTCTAGGTTTCGACTTTCTAGTTTTGGGCTTTTTGGACCCGTTAAAAATTAAGACCGAATCAAACCTAACCGTTTTACAGTTTGAGACGGACTAATTACATTGTAATCCCAAATATAATTTTTACGGTTTGAGAAGGACTAATTACATTGTAATCCCATATATAATTTTTTATTGAATAACACCTATATCATCAACCCTTAAATACATATATAAATAATACCCACGAGTCAATTGTTTTCACCTTTCTCACGAGATATTGCGGATTTTTTATGTTTATCTTGATTTGTAGCATCACATTCTTCTTCAATAACATTTCTTTTTAAAAACTAGTCAATTATTTTCGTTTTTCCCATGATATATTGATTCAAACTAAAATCTAAACGTCTAAACAAACAAAATAAGAGAGGCTAATGGGATAAAAAATGAGAGGGAGGCTAATGGGCTAAAAAATGAAAGGGACGGAAAGAGTTTTTTTTTAAATGTGTTTGGTTAATTTTTTTAGAGGGGGCGAAAACAGTATTTTAAAAAAAATTTGGCTTACGGTACGAAAATTAACACTACTGGCGAAAAAAAGATTGAAAGCTTCGCCCCTGCTTTTTACAACATAAACCAAAGTCGGGTTCTTCAGACTGCAAGCATGCTATTACATGGAACCTAGTACGAAAGCCCATGATCCAAGATGACCAGAAACATACATCCAAATCTGACGATCCAACAGGTATAACCATGGTTGGAGAAATCGCTAATCGCTAGCCGTCGGCGAGGTAGGGAGTAGAGATTAATCGGATTGGAATTTTTATATCGAATTTTATATATATACATACAAATACACACATCAATATATATATATATAGGGGAAGGTTCCCCTAAAAAGTCTATTTTGCCTAAGAAGGCTTTTAAAAACTTGAAAACCGACTCAAACAAACCCCGATTGAATTAATTTTTACATCATTGGAACCGGCTTGTCGAACCCTAAAACCCAAACCTTAAATCGCAAACAATAAACCCTAAAACTAAAACCACAACTTTAAAAACAAATCTTTAACATAAAGATACAACTTAAAAGCTAAAAACCAAGCCCTAAAACCCAAAATCTAAATCTAGTTGTTAAAACGAAAACTTAAAATCTAATATTGTAGGGTTCGATGAGACGGTTCCAATGCCATTGAAATGAGTTCAATCGGAGTTCGTTTGGGTCGGTTTCGGAGATTTTAAAAATCCTTCTTAGGCAAAATATACTTTTTATTTGATCTTTCCCCTATATATATATATATATATATATATATATATATATATATATATATATATAATACTTCAAAATTCAAATATTTTTATAATAAACTTAAAGATAATAAACAAAGTACTTGAAAATTCAAACATTAACATAAACATCCTTGGAAATCGACTGAGACCGATCGTGCACAACTGCTTTTTAACCAGTCGATCGTGATTATGGGAGTAAACTGAGACCGAGAAGGAAAAAAACCACAATTTCTTTGGTCTTGGACCCGAAACTTTTCGCTTATACATAAAATTATTGGCCTGTTGACCCATTTTTTGACCTGTTGACCGATTTTTTGCCCTTGGAGTCTTAGACCGATTAATCCGATTACCCCGACTAGCCCCGACTAGCGATTTTTGGACCAACTAGGCAAAATTTAATAGGATTAGGTCCGACTATCGATTAATCCCGATTTTTACAACACTGGGTATAACGCCACTATCATCCCGAGATCATATATTTACTCCAAACATGTTATTGAAGTACGCAACGGAAAACAGAATAAAAAGTGTTTTTATAACAATGAGAGTATGAACATAAGCTTCATGCAACTAAGAGTACCTTGCCAATATGTTCACTGGATTCCATAAGCTTGTGAGCCTCTCCTGCTTCAGATAAGGGAAAATACTTGTAAACAACAGGTTTCACCTTCCCTTGCGCAATTGCAGGCCAAACATTCTTCTCGACATCACTCACTATTTCAGCTTTGTTTTCTATGCTTCGGGATCTTAGACCCGCAGCTGGATCAACAAAATTAATCAAGAAAAACCTTTAGTTATGATTAAAAAACAAAAGAAAATCCTTCCTACCCAAATCCACATAAATCCACATCATCAATCCTCACTGTGTAATTTTAAAAAATGCCCCAAATTAGAAATGTTTCAAGAGATGGAGTAGTGATTAGAGACTCACGAGTCAAATTGCATATAAATTATGATACTTTATATTTATGACACCCCTGAGACCTAAAAGTTTAAGTTTTCATAAACTTGGTGGTTATAAATTACAGAATGCAGGCAAAAAAAAGCTAAAGACCGAATTTAAGATTTATTAAATGTTATGAATCATAAAGAAAACTAGATTAAATGGTACATCAAAATTGAAAAACAAGAAAAATTTTTAATTTGTAAGAATTGAGAAAACCCATGGTTTGAAATTACGGGTACATCATTATTACAAACCAGGAAAAAAACCCACCCATTTTCACATATAGTTTTTCAAAAAACAAAAAATTTACAAGAATTTCCATAAAAGTTAAGTTTTAAACAACACGTTTATAGTGGATTCTTCAATAAATTGTAATTATCCAAAGATGAAACAAACAAAAAGATAAAAAATAATAATAATAAAAAGAATTAAAAGATTTCATTTGGTCATCTTGGAAGGCATTGTAAACAAAATTTGCAAAATGAACACATTTGCATAGACGAAGGGGCTTTGGCATACATACCTTGCACAGTGAGCCGTTTTACCAGCATCAATGACAAATTTGCTTCGCCTTTCACTCCACCCATGAAACCAATAATGAAAAGCCTGCCGCCAATACCTAAGCTCTCTAGATTTTTCTGGAAGTAGGGTCCACCAACATTATCCAGTATAACGTCAACACCTATTGTTCGGCTCTTTCAAGATCAGACATTAAGTAAAAAAAATTGGTCTTTTTTTAACCATTATAGGTAGTTGTTCAATGTAAACTAGCTATGTTCTTGTAAAAATGAAAAAATAAAATAAAAATGCAAAGAACCAACAAGTACAATGGTTTGAAAAGTCAAGTTTTGAGGCAAACCGTCATCACCTTTCCCTCCTGTTTCCTCCTTTACTCGTGCAACAAAGTCTTCGGTTTTGTAGTTGATGCCAACATCAGCTCCAAGTTCCTTACAGGCATTTAATTTTTCCTCGCTCCCTACAAAAATAAATAAAAGAACATATAAACAATTGTTGAATGATAGCATCATGATTAACTGAATGTCTGAATCAACAATGCACATATAGGAAAAAAGAAAGTTTACCTGCAGTGACAAACACTTTAATGCCCAGGTATTTGGCAATTTGAATTGCAAATGTACCAATGCCACTAGAACCACCATGAATCTGAAATTTTACCAGATCTGAGTGCATATGTTCAGATAGTGCAATTTGAAAATCCCAAGAGAATTTTGTATTTCATATTTTTTGAGTGTCAGGAAACTAAAATCTTCGTTTGAGGATAATTCTAACTAGTTCCTTCCATAAAAATGATTATACATGAACGGATGCTATAGATTTGGAGCCGCAAGACTAGTCTACGTACATTGTATTTAAGGTGTTGTATATATGTTTGATGTGGTCTAGGTAGTCAAAATTAAGGCTGATAATTTCTGACACAAACATGGACACAAAATTAACAGATGACGTGTTTGAAATTTGAACTTAACAACTTGCGTATTATAAACAAGTCGACATCTTTTAAGACACGATAACATCATGTCTAACATGTCAAACACATGTTAATCTGTTAACAACCTATTTAAATCTGGCTAAACCTCTGTTAACATGTTTAAACCTACTTATATTTTTTAATTTTTTTAAAACAACTAAATATGTGATTTTTATTGTGTTTCTAAACAGGTCTTATCATGTAACATGTTTCTAATAAGTTCATGTTTGTATTTGGAAAAAATAACACGATTAGTTATTGTATCGTGTTCATGTCTAGTAAATGTTGTGTTTGTGTGTTGAGGCCTAGCTAAAATGGAACTTACAAAAACAATGTAATTGCCCATTTTAGGGTTTAAATGAAGTTGAAATAGAGGCGAAAGTACAATTTACCAGAAATGTCTCCCCTGAGGATAGTTTGCTTGTCATGAAGACAGTTGACCAAACGGTGCACACCACCTCTGGCAAGCTAGCAGCATCTCTCAAAGAAACACCAGACGGGATAGGAAGGACTTGACCGGCTGGTACAGCCACTTTTTCAGCATATCCTCCGCCACTTATAAGAGCACATACCTACAGTTCAATGTTTGACATGAAGAACAATGGGTTAACCCCCATTTCACCTCCAGGCCCATAAGAGACTGAAAACAATACCTTAGAAACGAAAAGAGGTATCAGCAATGAATGAAGAATGGTATCTGATAAGTAATTGAAAGAGAATTTTGGAAATCGATCACTTTGATTTCACTTTAGTCTACTTGCGAACAATTACAGACAAACAACTCTATATAGCTGTTGATTATTTTCGACTAACAAACACCAACAGAAGAAAACAGAAAACTAACTAACAGTTATAACTTATAACAAACCAAGACTCACTAATACAATTTTATTACAAAGCTTAGACTAACATTTCACCCCCCTAAGCTTGTAATCTCTTTCAGCCCCAATTTGATCTTCATTTCTTCAAACTTTATTCTGGGCAGAGCCTTGGTCAAAACATCAGCCTTCTGTTCATCTCCACTAACATACTCGATCCTTATCTGCTCCTTTTCAACACTCTCCCTTATAAAATGGTATCGAGTATCTATGTGTTTGCTGCGCCCATGGAAGACAGGGTTTTTAATCAGGGCAATAGCAGACTTATTGTCTACCTTAATCTCCACCTGAGATTCTTTCTTTCCAGTAACCTCTGCCAACAAGCCTCTCAACCAAATGGCTTGACATGCTGCTGCTGAAGCAGCCATGAACTCTGCCTCACAGGATGATAGAGCCACCATGGCCTGCTTCTGAGAGCTCCATGCTATGGGTCTAGTCCCATAAAAGAATACCATCCCAGTGGTACTCTTACCATCATCTTGGTCAGCTGAAAAACTGCTATCACTATAACCATGCAGAACATCATTACCACCCCTTTGATAAAACAAACCCACCTTGGTAGATCCCTTTACATACCTCAAGATTTGCTTCAAAGCCTGCACATGAGTTTGCTTAGGACTCTGCATGAATCTGCTCACATACCCCACTGCATAGCTTAAATCAGGCCTTGTGTGAGTCAAGTACCTTAAGCACCCAATCCATTTTCTGAATTGAGTGGCATCAGCATCCTCACTTTCATCATTCTTTGACAGCTTCAGCCCTGGCTCCATCGGACATTTTGTTGGATTGCATTCTTTCAATCTTGCTTCATCCAGTATTTTGTTGGCATAACCTGTCTGCTGCAGCTTAATACCTTGATTGCTTTGTGTAACCTGTATTCCCAAATAATATGACATCAAACCCAAGTGTGTCATTTCAAACCTTTCTTCCATCTTCCTTTTCATTTCCCTGATCTTCTCTGAACACCTTCCTGTGATCAGTAGATCATCTACATAAACCCCAATTATCAAAGTCTCTTCTTTTTTTCCTTTTCGATAAACAGCAGGTTCATGCTTGCACTTGACAAAGCCCAGATCCTTTAACACACCATCCAGCATGATATTCCAAGCCCTTGGTGCTTGTTTAAGCCCATACAAGGCTTTAGACAGTTTGTAGACTTTCTGTTCTGCCTCTTTCTGAACAAATCCCTCTGGTTGAGTCACATACACTAGCTCCTTCAAATCACCATGTAGAAAAGCTGATTTGACATCCATGTGATGAACCCACCAGCTATGTTGAGCTGCCACAGCCAAGATTAGTCTGACAGTTTCAATTCGAGCCACCAGAGCAAATACTTCTCCAAAATCCACTCCATATTGTTGCACATATCCTTTTGCAACTAATCTGGCCTTATGTTTAGTAACCTCCCCTGATGCATCTCTTTTTACTTTATACACCCATTTCAAGCCTATTGGAGTCACCCCAAATGGTCTATCAGTGAGCTCCCAAGTCTTGTTTTTCTCAATCGATCTTATCTCAGCAGCCATTGCTTCTTCCCATTCTTTAACACCTTGTGCATCCCTGTAATTAACAGGTTCCCCTTCCAGTAACAGTAACCGAGAACCTTGTGTTTTCTCATAGATAACATCAATATCCTCTGATCCTCTTAGGGGAGTATGGTCGTATCTTTCATCTGGGGCCTGAGTTGATCATATCTTCCCACATAATCATCTGGTTGTCTGCTCAACATGGGACCTCTGCCTTTGACAGTTGACTCTGGGCTGCTCCAGACTGACTCAGCTTCACTTTCCAAATCCAGATTGTATTGTTCTGAACTACCTGGTTCATAATCAAAAACCTGGTGTTCCTCTTCTTCTCTCCCAGACTCTGTATGGACTAGAAACTCAGTCCAATCAGTTCTAGGAGAGTCTTCTGTTCTTTCCTAATTCCAAGGCTTTGATTCATCAAACTGTACATCTCTTGAGACATGGATCCTTTTAGTTTCTAGGTCCAGCATCCTGTATGCCTTAGTTTTTGGTTGGCATCCCAGGTGTACCAGTTTCTTGCTTCTGTCATCTAACTTCTTTAGGTTTGTTCCCAAAACTTTTGCATAGCCAACACACCCAAACACTTTCAAGTGTTCTAACCTTGGCTTCCTTCCTTTGATTGCTTCATAAGGTGTGGTTTCTATGGACTTGGTGGGTGATCTATTCAGAATATAAACCGCATGTCTTGCTGCTTCTCCCCATATATCTTGTGGGAGATTCATAGCCTTTAAAAGACATCTGGTCATGCTCATGACAGTTCTGTTCCTTCTCTACACAATTCCATTCTGTTGTGGAGAGTATGGGGCTGTTAGCTGATGATACAACCCTGATCTTTCGCACAGGGCCTTGAACTCATTAGAGGTAAACTCCCCTCCATTATCAGTCCTTAGACTCTTTATTTTCTTCCCATACTCCAGTTCAGTAGCCTCCTTGAACTCTTTAAATCTCCCAAACACATCAGCTTTGGTTCGAATGAGATATGGCCACATGTACCTGTTGTGATCATCAACAATCAGCAGTAGATACTTGTTTCCTCCTTGAGTTTCTGGTTGAATTGGGCCACGTACATCAGCATAAACCAGATCCAAGGGTTGTTTTGCCCTAAACTGGGTTTCTTTTGGGAAGGATGCCCTGGTCTGCTTTCCTGCCAAGCAACAATCACAAACCTGGGATGGGTGTGTGATCTTAGGCATCCCATGCACCATTTCCTTGCTTGACAGCTTCTGGATTGCATCAAAGTTTAAGTGACCAAGTCGAGCGTGCCACAGCCAAGCCGAATTGACCCCAACACTTGCCAGCAGACACACCGGTGAGACCACTTTGAGCATGATCTTGTATAACCTATTCGAAGATCTAGGCACTTTCATCAACAGAAATCCATTTTCTTCAAAAATCCACAAGTGCTCCTCCTTCATTCGCACTTCATGCCCTTTCTCTGTAAGTTGGCCTAGACTTATAATATTGTTTTTCAAGATGGGGATGTATTAGACTTCGGACAGCACCCGCTGGTCTTTGTTCTTACATTCCAATACAATGTCCCCTTTTCCTTCGATAGTTACACAAGAGCCATCTCCAAACCTGACTTTTCCAGTCACCCCTTTGTCAAGATTGGCAAAGAGATCTTTATTTCCTGTCATGTGGTTGCTGGCCCCGTTGTCCAGAAACCAAGTATCTTGCTCCTCAGTCTGGTATCTTTTTGGAACCACCTTCTCTTCATTCAAGAAGACTGCAAGTGCCATCATCAAGGCCGGTCCATCTTCCCTGGCTTCAGTAAGGTTGACCTCCTCTTTTTTTGGTTTTGTAGGACATTCAGAGGCATAGTGCCCCATGGAATCACATCTGAAACATTTTATTTTCGTCCTATCTTTGGTCTTTCTTGCCTGATAACTGGTGGATGGTTGATCTTGGGTTCTGCCTCTTCCCGCAGGACCTCTGCCTCTGCCTCTGCCCTTTGAGCCTTGCCTACCCGCACCTCGGCCAACCCCTTGACTTGAGTCAGGTCTCCTTTTGGCCTGCCATTCATCGAAACTCAGGAGCAGTTGTTCAGACTTGGCAGCATGTTGTTTCTCCTTCATCTTTGTTCTCTCCTCAAAGGCCTTGAGTCTCCCAATCGCTTCTTGAAAGGACATCACGTTCAAATCTGCAAACTGCTCTATGGATGCTACAATTGCCAAGAACCTTTCTGGGACAGAACCCAAAAGCTTTCTTACAAGTGTCTTGTCTTCAATTGTAGACCCTAGGCTGTTTGCTTTGGACACCAGATGACTCAGCGTGCTCGCAAACTCATCAATTCCTTCGTTGTCATTCATCTTCATGGACTCCAGTTCAGATTGAAGAGTCTGAAGCCTCGCTTCTCTTACTCGATCAGCTCCTACAAACCTCACCTTCAAGGCCTCCCAAATCTGCTTGGCCGTTTGACATTGTGCCACCTGCAACACCAATTCCTCCGGAATTGCTTGGTACAAGAGCGCCACCGCCATGTCATTTTTCTTTGCATCCACAGCCATGCCGATCCCTGGTTCGAGCGCGTCGAGAATTCCATGCACTTTAAACACAACTTTCAATCTGATCGCCCAGATGTTGTAGTTGTTGTTATTCAGCATCGGACACTAAAGTGAGGCTGTGCCGGGTTCTTTTATCGTAACCACCGCGTCGGCGGTTGGTCCATCTCCCATGTCTGATCGTCTTCTTCGTCTCCGATAGGTCACCAATGCTTCTTGATCCAGTCCGTCGGATCAATCAGTCGATTGATTGTCTTCGGTCGAATTCCTTCGTCAATTTCCGTTTGTCGAGCTCGATTCGGTGGATCTGAAATCACCAAGCTCTGATACCACTTGAAGAATGGTATCTGATAAGTAATTGAAAGAGAATTTTGGAAATCGATCACTTTGATTTCACTTTAGTCTACTTGCGAACAATTACAGACAAACAGCTCTATATAGCTGTTGATTATTTTCAACTAACAAACACCAACAGAAGAAAACAGAAAACTAACTAACAGTTACAACTCACAACAAACCAAGACTCACTAATACAATTTTATTACAAAGCTTAGACTAACAATGAAAAGATTGTACTCAAGGCACAATCATCCTTGACAACGATACAATGACTTGAGATAAAAAAAAATAGTGCAAGGGGCTTACCTAGCAGGTACAGGCCGCAAGCCCTCAAAACTGACAGGCGTTTAAAGAAATGTCCCATCATGGGAAGGGGAGTTACAGTTCGTCACCTAATTAAAAGAACTATCTAAAGGATAAAGCCAAGGGGAGTTATAGTTAATAACCTGATTAAAAGAACTATCTAAGGTTAAAGCCATTTCACTAAAATAAGGGCGCTGATCGGCCGATAGGCCATAATGATGCCGCATTTAGTGTCTACATCAACGCTAGGTATAAAAAGCACTCTCCTTCAAGGGAAAGGGCATTCAATACACAGAACTACCACTCTTTCTCACATTCATTACAGTTGGCCACTTAGCCCATTCAAAGAACTGAGACTTGTTCTCATGCCAAAGGCTGGTCACTTAGGCTCCATTGGGGTCTGGCAAGGCTAAAGGTGCTTTGTTTAGTTTTGGTGGTTATCATCTGGGAGTTTAGCCCCAAAGTAAAAGCATCTCCAAGCCTGAAGAAACTTTTGACTTCTTCGAAGAAGCAGAAACATTATAGGACCCAACCGGTTTCAAAATGCATGAAATTTTCAGATGATTTAATCACATGAACATCTAGCCATCTATACAAAATTTACTGTGTTTGATTAGATTATTAACGGTTTGGTTGATTTGTAAGGACCTGCAAATTCAGTATAATCTACAACAATTTCATAATTCAAGCCCTAACAATCAGTTGTGAAATTCCTAATTTAGCTACTAGATTGAACACATTACCTGATCCCCAGGTTTCCAGCGGGACACGTTTTTGCCGACGGATTCGATGGTTCCAGAACACTCTAGCCCTGGATACTGGCTCTCTCCCTTGGGCGGAGGGTACAACCCTTGGCGTTGAAGCGTATCGGCTCTGTTGAGAGCTGTGGCTTCGACTCTGATCAATACGTCATCATCTGTGACTTTCGGTTCTTCTACTTCTTGCAGTTGCAGAACTTCCGGCCCTCCCGGAGTTGTGATTACTACAGCTTTCATAGTCGCCTTACGGTGATCGGAGGAGCCTTTTCAAACACGTGAAACGGAGGTCGTTACGAAGTTTGTCACGGCAGCGAGTGCAAGGGTTACATGAAGCGTTTCATCAGACCATCAGGACTGTAAACGAATTGTAATGGTTAGTTACACGAAGCGCTGTTCACAAGCGGAGCCGAACCGAACCGAACGCATGTTCGTTCGAACTCGGTTTGTTTTCAAACCAAGCTACTTGGTTTGGTTTGAACTTACAAAACCGAGCGAAATATTAATGCTAGAACCCGTTTCGGTTTGGAATCAAGCGCTCGATTTGACTCGGTTTTGCTCGATTTCAGGTTAAAACTTGGTACAAAAGTTCAAAATTTTGCCTATTAAGGAAATGACGAAAAATATATATAATAAAAGTGAATGCTTTGAAAGTTTAATTAGATATTTTAATATATTAGGTTTTTACTATGTTATTATGTTTTCAATCCATTATACAAGCTGAGTCTGAAACATGAATATTTACTCTTTAAATGTTTAGGTATTTGTCTATTTTATGTTAAATATCAATAAACTAACTGTGCGTGTGTATATATAATAAAATAATAAATATTCGAGCAAAATCAAATGAGCAACGAGTGAGCTAACATTTACTCGAGCTCGGTATGTTTATAAACCAAACCAAACGAACATCAAACAACCTTATTAAGAGACGGAGCTTGGGCGAAGTAGAAGGGGGCATAATTTTTTGAAACTCAGAATACATATTAATTATTTGAAGCGATGGGGGCGAAACCACTATTTTTAATTCAAAATAACATTTTGACTGAAAAATTAATACTACGGACGGAAAAAGAGGGGCGGTCGCTTCCAATTGCCCATATAAAGCTTCGCCCTTAAGCTTATTTCCGAGCTTTTTCATGAGTGTCAAAATATTTGGACAATCCTAATCAAAGGTAGTATTCATTTATATACTTTCAGTAATTATGTTTATTCATTTAATGTTTTTTTATAATTTAAAGTTTTTAGTTTTTAGTTTATGATCATAACTTTTAAATGAAAGATCTAGTCATTTAAAATTTATATCATGTTAAAAACATATTAAGTTAAATCTTTAGATCTTCAATTATTATTATTATTACTATTATTACTATTATTATTATTATTATTATTATTAACTGTCTGTTTTCTTTTATGTTAAATGATTATAAATAATGTATGAGATTAAAAATGTTGATTTTAATTTTTTAAATAAAACTTATTCGTTTGTATTCGTGAACAATTTATAAACAAGTTCAATTTCTTAATAAATGAATATGAACAAGAATTTTCGTTAAATTGGTGTTCGTAAACTGTTTATGAACAAGATAAATATTAAATGAATGAACACAAACAAACAAGGAGGCCCAAAATGGGACGAGAATTCCCGAACCCAATGGATATTGAGCCGGTTATAGGATTAATTTTTATAATTTTCACAGAAATGAAACGGATATTAGATTTGCTCATATACTTATTTACCCGACCCTATTACCCGATTATATATATTCGTTTACCCGTCTTGCTTACATGTCCCGTGTTCCCAATTATAATTACACATTTACTCAATAAGTATACCCAATTTTCTTATTCATATATTTATTTTTGTTTTTAGTATATAATTGATTTCTAATTTTCGCGTTCTTAATTTATTGTATTGTGTTATTTTAGTTAAGATTTATTTGTTGGTGTATACTTTTGATTTTTAATTGATGGAAAAAGGTTTGAATGAATGGTGTGAAAAGCAAATGTATTTTTAGTTATTCAACACATATTCGACCCGGATGCAAGCGCCCGCGGTTTACCTGTTCCCCCGGTTAGTCGGGTATTGGGGGGAGCCTGGGGTTTATCACGCAAGTGGGTTCCCCGGTCATAAAAAAACACATATTCGATGTGTTTTAAACTAGTTATTCTCAACGAATATATTTAGGTAATTAAAGCCCACATGTATACTCAATACCCGATGAATTTTGGGTCGGGTATCAGATAAACTTTTATAAACGGGTATGGGTTTGGGATCTCAAATCCGTTACAAACCTCACCTATTGTCATTCCTATTCATTAGCATGAATTTCTAACAAAAATATATAATTAATTTGTGGGTATGTAATTGAGTCAATTCTAGCTCAAGCTTGCCATGTTTACAAATGAGTTTTTTCAAGTCGAGGTTTTTAAGACCAGTCACGAGCTTTTAAACCGGTACACTGCTAACAATATATTTGTCATCTTTATGCCCAGCCTTCTTTTAGCATCCTCTCAATATCTTGGTAAGATACTTAATAATCGTCAACTAGTGATTTTACCAATTTATATTTTCAAAAAGAACAATTATATTTTACAATTGATCAAACTTATTTCCTAACATAATTTATGTTAAAACATAGAGCAACTATAAATATACATAAAATAATATTTTACAAAGTTTACGGATGATACCCATAAAGCGAAACTTTAAGGCTTTGGAAATTAAAAGATTAGTGGTTAGTGATATCGACTCTTTAGATTGAGTTTAAGGTAAAGCTTCTAACTCATAAAATAGGGGAGTCCAAGCTACATTTTACAAAATTTTGGGATTAAACCTAAAAGATTAAGAGTGAAAGTAAAAGTGTTGACATTAGGTATATGTGTAAACTTTAAGCTCTAAAAACATAAGAGGGTTAATGTAACATTATACAAAGTTCAAGGATAAAACCCATAAATTTATGAGCGAAACTTAAAAGTTTTGAAAGTAAGAACTAAACCTAGAAGTTTTGAAAATTGAAGTGTTAGAAGTGGTCAATTGCAAATTGTCACCAGCGTTTCACCTTGAATGTAGGAGTAAACTTTACATTCTAAAAACCTGATAAGGTCAAAGGGACAAAGGGACATTCTATAAAATTTACGGATGAAACGTGAAAGTTTATGAGTAAAACTTAAAAGTTTTAACATTAAGCATATGATAACCTCTAAACAAAAAAAAAAACTTTAAAATCTAAAAACCTAGAGAGAAGGAAACAAAGTGACTTGCTATAAAATCTACAGATGAAACGTAAAACTTTAGAAGTAGAATGTCAAAATTTTAATATTGAGTATATACGTAAACTTTAAAGTTTAAAAATCTTAGGGTGTTAGAATGATGTTCTATCAAGTTAAGGAATTAAACCTTTAGACTACCCACATCAGTGACCCAACCCAGTTTTTTATTAAAAATATAAATTATCTCTCTTCTATCTACACAACCCAACATAACTTAAATTTCAACGCGCACTAACAACCCAACTCAAGTTTTATTAATATATTTATTATATAAATATGATTTATCAATGTCTTTAAAATACTTAAAAATTAATTTATCTCAAAAAATATAACGGACTAATAATAACGAGACATGTGGCGAATAAGATAAATCGATTAGCTTTTTTTATAAAAAGTTTTTTTTATTTTTTTTTGAAAATAACTCCGTTTTTAATAAAATTTATACCAGGATGTTCACAAAAAAAATAAATAAACAAGATTGTAAGATTAAATTTTTAGAAAGAGTTAAATTATATAAGTTATTTAATAAAATTAAATTGTATGGGAAATTAATTAATAAAGTTAGGTTATGAATTGGATTGGTGGAGGGGCTTGGGTTGTGGAGTTGGGGTATGTAAAATGTTTTTTTTTTACAAAACAGCTAGCCGACCGAGTTGGAGGTCACCATTGCATATAGTGTTAGAGTCATTTGGGTTGCTCAAAAACCTGAAAAGGTGTAAGTAAAAACTTTAAACTCTAAAAACCTGATATAGTCAAACTGATGTTCTATATAATCTAGAGAGGGAACTTAAAAATTTAGGAGTAAAACATAAAAATGTTGATATTGAGTATAATGATAAACTTTAAAGTATAAAATACGAGGTGTTAAAGGATATTCTACTAAAGTTCGAGAATGAAACCTTTAAATTTCAAAAGTTAGATAGTTAGAAGTATCTTTAATTGAACGTTAAAAAAATATTCTTAATAGTGAAACTGATTTTGTATTAAAAAAATAAAATAGAGAAAATATGCAAAAAAATAATAAATTAAAGAAATGATGACAAGACTAAATTAAAAAAAAAAACAAAGTTTAATTGATTCTAGAGACTTCAAGAAAAGATGAAAAAAAATAAATTAAAGAAATAAAGTTAAATTCAAAAAATTCAAAAAAAAATTGTTATTCAAAAAGTCTCCTTAAATATCAACTAATATACATTCATTTTTCTTAATTGATTGTTTGCAGCAGGATTTCATGATTTGAACTATTGCTCTTGACTTTAATATCTAGAAATGTTACATGCAACATGCTTATTACGTTATTACTTCTCTTGAATGGAAATATTGAATTGTTAATCTCTTATACGATGCTAAAGAGCTTGTAGCTTAATTTACACTCCATAATTCTCATAAGACTTAGGATATGTGAGGCCACGTCGTCAAATCCTGACTAAAGCGGTTAATATGGGGTTTACTGCATAGAAGTTTCCTCTTGATGGGCTTTTCCCAAGGTCTGGAGAAAGCGCTCGTCAACACCTAGTCGTTGGATACTGGGAGTTGGTAACAGACTATGATCACAACTTGTGGGTTGTTGTGTCTGAGAGATCCATTTGTGTTATGAAGAGGCATGACACTGGGTCTTAGTTTACCATTAAAAAAGTATGTTATAATTTATTGCGAATTCTTATGGATAAAGTTATCTTGGTATTTCATTTTGGTGGAGAATTTATTGCTTAAGAGGTGCTCATTGTTAATGATTGTTGAATGTAATTCAACTTATTGTGAATTTTTGAAACTTCAAACTGATTGAAGTTATTGATACTTAAAGTGATTATAGTTATGGACTAACAACTTAATTTTTTTACATGTTAGGTTGCTTTAACAAAAATTAATGATGAATTTAACTCTCACTATTAGCTAGTGATATATAATATGGTGTCAAAGAGGAAACAAAAAGAGAAAAAAAAAGATGAAAAAGATAAGTGCACTCATTGTTGTAAACCTCCATCATTACGTGTGATGAAAAAAGGATAAACTTATTAGGATTATTTTACTTGGTGTGACGATGAAGTTAATAAGATTGATTGTAATTATTGTCGTAGAATAATTGGTTGCACTTATAAAAAGCGAAACTACTCCTTTAACTAATGGGTTATTGGATTTTATTTATTTATTTTTTTTTTTTTATGACCGGGGAACCCACTTGCGTGGTAAACCCCGGGTCCCCCCAATACCCGACTAACCGGGGGGAACGGGTAAACCGCGGGTGCAAGCACCCGGGTCGGTGGCCTTGTGGAGAAGGGTTATTGGATTTAAATACTCTCATCTTTGGCATCTTGGCCGGTAATACTCTCAACTGAGGAAGTGTTTACCGACACTCCCAACTTTCAAAACATTTTCCATTGGCACTTCAAAACAGGTGCCACGTCATCAAAAATATCCTGTTTTGAAGTGCCAATGGAAAATGTTTTGAAAGTTGGGAGTGTCAGTAAACATTTTCTAAGTTGAGAGTATTGTCAACCAAGAGGTCAAAGTTGGAAGTATTTAAATTCAATAACCCTTAATTAATCACATTCTGGTATTGTATTCTTCTTAAGATCTCTCAAGATATTCTAGCCATTTTAATTTCTACACTTACCTTATAGTCATCTTCTAGAACTTGTGAACGGATGCTTGATTGTTTTCGAAACTTCTTAACCCAAAGAATGGTGGAGGCTTCGGTGTGCACAACATTGGTTGTATGCTTTTAAATTTAGGGGTGTTCATCGGGTCGGATAACGAGTTATTCAGATATTTTAATCGCGTTATTTGGATTTGAAAAGTTTTTGAGTGTCACACCCCCAATTTCCCACTCGTGGTGTTAGTCCACGTGGATGTGACGTGGCCAGAATCACAGCTCAAGGTCATATAGAGCACCTCTATATGCGTTTACAAATCCAAGGTTTGACACATACACTAAACAAATAGTTTGCAGCGGAATTATATATTGTATTGCAGCGGAAAAATATAGTCATCATGACATGCAGCGGAATATAATAAGTTTAGTACAATATTGCTTATCATAATAAAAATTAAATTGTTTTCAAAATGACACGACAGAATGCATGTAGATCCCTAATGCCCGTCCCTTAAAATGTGCATTCCTGTTCTCATGCTAGCCACGCTAGTTACCTGAGAATACAAGTTAGAAAAAGTGTCAACACAATGGTTGGTGAGTTCACAGGTTTTGATATACATATATAGTAAGAAAACGTGTCATGCTGTTTATGAAATGTTAGTACCGAGCCCTGGGCTCCAAGTGTCAGTGCGTCACTACCGAACTAGACTTGTTTGCTCTTGCCTTCGCTGTGTCTCGTATACACAACAAGTTAGGTCAGAGTTTGCATGGGTTATGACATCCAGTCAACATGGTGCCCCGTGGGGTTAGTCATACCCTAATGGATCCATTCAAACCTACCACGTTGTCCGTACATTAACGGTAAGACTTTGTGAGGACTTGTTACGAGTTCAACACTTAATGTTTATCCAATAAAACAGCATACACAAAAATGTTTGTACAATAATAGATGTTTGACTAGATGTAACTAGTATTCTCCCCCTATTTAAAAGCGTTTGAAAAGAGTAAAGAGGGGTCGTAAACTCACCTTAGTGATCAAGTAAGATATGCGTAAGCTCCTCGAGTAGATAGCGCGTCGGTCACCAGCAACCTATATCGTATACCGTACGTGAGTTCGTGTAAGTGACCGTGTTCGTGTTTGTACTAGTGCTCATGTTTGTGCTCAACAACCCTCGGTTGTTCATGTTTGTCCGTGTCGGTCCACAATGACCGTGTTTGCTCGTGTTGGTCCACATTGACCGTGTTTGCTCGTGTTGGTCCACAATAACCGTGTTTGACTGTGTTTGACCAAAGTTGACCGTGTCAAGTCAACGACAACCGTGTGACGGTTGTGAATCGTGTAGCAACTTGTAAGTGCTCGTCGTGTGCAAAACGCGCAAGTCGCGTATATGGACAACTTACTATTTATAGTAAGTTTCCATTTATGGAAAGTTCACAAAGCATAACGATTTTTATAGTTCTAGCATGCTCGTTATTCCTACGTGATCATGTCAACACATAGAACATCATCATAGGAAGCCACATAAGTCATTTTCATCATGTTAACACACAAAAGTTTCCTAAAATGGAAAGTTCCATTTATAGCATACGTGACATCGGAAACCATCTAATTTAGCATACAATCATTATATTACAACATTTTAAACCACTTAGCATGCTTAAATCATACTACATGTTTACAAATCGGTTTTTCTAAAAATAAAGTTACTATAATTAGTAACTTTGTGGTTTTTGAATAAAAATGACCATTCTAACATTTCTAAACCATTTTCACATCACCGTTCATCATAACAAGCCATTTACTATCATCTAATCATGTCAACATAATCCAAATCATCATCTATCAATATTTTGACCCGAAAAGTTACTAAATATAGTAACTATGTTGAAAATGACCATAATCACATCAAAATCACATTCTTAAGTTTCTAGTCATCATAATATCATCCAAATAGCATTTCCACATACATGCATGTCACTAACATTACCCATAACACCATTTTGTAACTTAAAAGTTACTGTTATTAGAAAGGTTCATAAAAATCACATTTTTAATCATCAATCCAAGATCCAATCATGTTATCATGTTCCAATATCATCAAGAAACATATCTACATAATCAAAATCATCTCAACAATCATGGATCATACATGCATGGCAATATTTCAACATTTCATAACCAAATCATACATTTCAAAGACACACATTATCATGGATCGTCACAAATCACCATTATAACATCATGGATCATCATTTATCATAGAAATATCAACAAACCCAGATTCAAATGGTTGAAAATTCGTGCATGCAAGGCCATGGGGCTTGCATGTGTGTTTTGAAGATTGTGAGAGTGTTTGTGTGTGATGAGAGTGCATTTTAGCCATGGAAACTACCTCAAATGCTTCAAAGTTCTCTGAGATGCTGTGTATTCGTCCTCTCAAGCTCCTGGTCGGCAAGAACGTGTAGCTACAAGGTCGTGATGGTGATTTCCAAGCTCCTAGATGGGTGTTAGGCTTCCTCCTTCAAGTTCTTGAGCTCTCAACAGGTCTCCAATGGCTGCCAGAGGGTTTTCAGATGAAAAAGACGAAGGTTGAGTGTCTGGGAATCGAGAATAAGAGACTAGGGTGGCTTAAAATGATTACAATCTTGGTTTTATAAGATTTTGTCATCAGGACGGCGTCGCGTACCGCGGTGGGGATCCCAGATCCTCTCCGCGTACCGCGGCGGATTTCGGGAGTCAAACCCCCGCGCCGCATGTTGCGTACCGCTACAGGGCTCCTTGTTGGACCATCACGTACCGCGATGGGCCCCTGAAGAGCCCAATAAGCCTAGTTTGATGGGTTTGATCCGTTCGTCGCTGTTTTCACGTTTACGAACTATCGTTTGGCCTTGTTTGAACTTCCAAGTTCAATGTGTGAGTGTTTCGTGAGGTTTCAAGTGTTTGTGTTACACAATGTGCTGGACGTTCACCAACGTTCGTATGTTTTGACACGTGTGTGCTGTTTGCCGATAATTCATCGAATTATCCTATTGTGTGTCAGTGTTCGTACTGTCGTGCCACGAGTACAAATAGTATTTAAATAAATAAAAGCTGACCTGGAAATTACGGGTGTCACATCCTCCCCTAGTTAGAAAGAATTTCGTTCGAAAATTCAACTTGTGTTGCCAGTGTTGGTCTGTTCCGTGAACAGGTGTGGGTACTTTTGTTTCAACTGGTCTTCATGTTCCCATGTGAATTCCAGTCCTCGGCGCGAATTCCATCGCACCTTCACAATTGGTATCTTGCTGAGTTTGAGCTTTTTGGTTTCCCGGTCCATAATCTCAACCGGTTCCTCAACGAAGTTTAATTGTTCGTCGATTTGAATTTCCTCGAGAGGAATGACAAGTGTCTCATCAGACAGGCACTTCTTGAGGTTTGAGATATGAAATACGTTATGCACGCTATTCAGCTCGTCTGGAAAGTTTAGTTTGTAGGCCACCGGGCCTATGCGTTTTGTGATCTCAAAGGGTCCGATGTAACGAGGGTTCAACTTTCCTCGTTTGCCAAACCGAGTAACTCCCTTCCAGGGCGAGACCTTGAGTAACACTCTGTCTCCAACCTGGAACTCTAACGGTTTGCGTCGTTTGTCAGCATAGCTTTTCTGTCTGTCCCGGGCTGCTGCCAATCGTTTGCGTATTTGCATGATCTTCTCGGTTGTTTCGTGCACAAGTTCGGGACCGGTCAGTTGGCTGTCTCCAACTTCCGCCCAACAGATAGGTGATCGGCACTTACGTCCGTATAGTGCCTCGAATGGTGCAGCTTGTATGCTGGTGTGGTAGCTGTTGTTGTACGAAAACTCAACTAGCGGTAAGTGAGTCTCCTAGCTACTACCAAAATCGATGACACATGCCCGAAGCATGTCTTCCAGTCTTTGTATGGTTCGTTCACTCTGCCCATCGGTCTGCGGGTGGTAAGCGGTACTCATGTCCAATCTCGTGCCCAATGCCTTATGCAAGGACTTCCAGAAATGCGACGTGAATCGACTGTCGCGGTCAGAGATGATTGAGATTGGTACTCCATGTCGAGTAACCACTTCCTTTAGATACATACAAGTGAGCTTTTCCAATTTGTCAGTCTCCTTGATGGGTAGGAAGTGAGCAGACTTCGTTAATCGGTCTACGATAACCCAGATGGTATCGCAACCACTTGTCGTTCTAGGCAGTTTAGTGATGAAGTCTATGGAAATCTGCTCCCATTTCCACATCGGTATCTCAGGTTGTTGGAGTAACCCTGACGGCTTTTGGTACTCAACCTTGACTTTTGAGCACGTTAAACACTTACTTACGTAAGTTGCGATTTCAACTTTCATGTTTGGCCACCAATAAGTTGTCTTCAGGTCATGGTACATTTTGTCTGAACCTGGATGCACAGAGTACCAGCTCTTGTGCGCTTCATCCATCACCACATCTCTTAGCCCTCCGTGATGTGGAATCCAGATTCGATCCTTAACATAGTATGCTCCGTCGGCCTTCACTTCCATATGTTTGTCCATGCCACGCAAGGATTCTCGAAGGAGGTCTTCAGCCTTTAGAGCTTCTTGTTGGGCGTTTCGAATCTGTTGTGGTAATTCAGAATGAATTGTGAGTTGTAGGGCACGCACGCGTTTTGTTGTTTCCTTTCGACTCAACGCGTCGGCCACTACATTTGCTTTGCCGGGATGATACCTGATAGCGCAATCGTAATCGCCTATAAGTTCAACCCATCTTCGTTGTCTCATGTTCAACTCTTTCTGGTCGAAGATGTGTTGTAGGCTCTTATGATCAGTAAAGATAGTGCATTTTGTGCCGTATAGGTAGTGTCGCCAGATCTTCAAGGCAAACACCACGGCTCCTAACTCGAGATCATGAGTCGTGTAGTTCTTCTCATGCACCATCAGTTGTCGTGAAGCGTATGCGATAACCTTCTCGCGTTGCATCAACACACAACCGAGTCCCTGTTTCGAGGCGTCGCAATATACCACAAAATCATCGCATCCTTCCGGTAAAGATAGTATAGGTGCAATACATAGTTTTTGTTTCAACAGGTTGAAGGCAGTTTCTTGTTTCTCTCCCCATTCGAACTTCTTGTCCTTGTGGGTTAGGGAGGTCAATGATTGAGCGATCTTTGAAAATCCTTCAATGAATCTTCTGTAGTACCCGACCAGTCTTAGGAATTGCCGCACCTCAGTTGGAGTCTTGGGTGCTTCCCAGTTCTTGATGGCTTCAATCTTGGCTGGGTCTACATGTATCCCTTGCTTTTTAACCACGTGTCCAAGGAATTGGACTTCGCGAATCCAAAAGTCACATTTGGAAAACTTCGCGTACAGCTGTTCTTTTCTCAATAATTCTAAGACTAGCCTTAGATGTTCAGCATGTTCTTCCTGATTCTTTGAGTAAATCAAGTGTCGTCAATGAACACTATTACGAATTTGTCATGGTAAGGCTTGCATACTCTATTCATGAGATCCATGAATACGGCTGGTGTATTTTTCAGTCTGAAGGGCATAACTAGAAATTCGTAGTGTCCGTATCGAGTCCTAAAGGCAGTCTTAGGAATATCATTCACCTGTATCCTCAGTTGATGGTAACCCGATCTCAAATCGATTTTTGAATAGTAGCTTGACCCTTACAGTTGGTCAAACAAATCGTCTATTCGCGGCAGTGGGTATCGATTATTGATCGTCACCTTGTTAAGCTCTTGGTAATCGATACACATACGGAGTGATCCGTCTTTCTTCTTCACAAACAGGACCTGTGCTCCCCAAGGTGAGAAGCTCGGTCTGATAAACCCCTTGTCTAACAGCTCCTGTAACTGGTTAGATAATTCCTGCATCTCAGTCGGTGCTAGTCGGTATGGAGCTCTAGCAATTGGTGCTGCTCCTGAAGTGAGGTCTATCCGGAATTCGACTTGTCGTTTTGGAGGTAGTCCAGGTAAGTCCTCGGGAAATACTTCGGGAAAATCGAGGACTATGGCGATGTCCTCAATCTTCCTTTCCTTCTTTGGTTGTTCAGTCATGAGAGCTAGTATTGCAGTGTATCCCTTCTGGATGTACTTGGTTGCCTTCATGCACGAAATGATGTTCAGAGGTATTCCCCGTCGTTCCCCCTGAATCGAGATCTGCTCTCCGTTTTGCAATGTCACTCGTACGATCTTCTCGTTGCATATGATCTCGGCTTGGTTAGCGGACAACCAGTCCATTCCAACGACCACATCGAAGCTTCCGAGAGTTACCGGCATCAGGTCGATTTCGAGTTTGTGATCCGCCAATACCATGACGCATCCTCGAAAGACGTGTCATGTTTCGATCAATTTGTCGTCGGCTAACTCTACGGTATACTTATAGTCTAGTGGTGTTGGGGTAATATCTAGCAATTCACTAAATTCACTAGATATAAAGCTCCTATCGGCACCGGTATCAAATAATATGCTAGCGTAGACATTATTTAAAAGAAACGTACCCGTTACGAATGCTCGGCCTTTCGCCGCTCCCCCTCCGGCTTTCTTCATCTGAGGGCAGTCCCTCCTCATATGTCCTGGCTTTCCACATTCATAACACCCTCTGAGGGTGTTCTGACTGTTGTTGTTGTTCGGGTTGTGGTTAAAGTGATTGTTGTTGCTTGGAAACCTTGACCTGCAATCTTTGGCCATGTGGCCATGTCGCCCGCATTTCAGGCAACGGTATCGATCACATTGTCCAGAGTGATGATAAGAACACCGTTTGCACAGTGGGTATTTTCCTTGATACATACCCTTACCCTTGTCATCAGGTTGGGTGGCAGTGAAAGCTTTTGCAGGTGCAGTCCTTTGTTGTTGTTGTTGAGGTTGATGAGACTGATGATGGCTGGGTTCCCATTTCCGTTTCTGATTTTCCTGAGGCTTCAAGTGTTCGCCTCGCTTGGGTAGCTTGCCTTGTGCTACCGCTTGATCAGTCAGTTTGTGTGCCAGTCGAATTAGCGGTTGGATGGTGGTGAGGTCAGAAGCAGTCACCATGCTTTGGATTTGTTCGGGCAGCCCACTGATGAACTGCTCGATCTTCTTGTATTCCGGCGTCACCATCGCCGGGCATAGCTTACACAACTCGTGAAATCGAGTACAGTATTGCTCGATCTCAGAGCCCACCATCTTCAGAACCCAGAATTCGGCTTCCAGTTTCCTGATCTCGTCACGACGACAATACTCCTCTTGCAGTAATCGAGTGAAATCAATCCAGCTCATGGAGTTGGCGCCGTCCAACCCCAATGTTTGCACATGGGTGTTCCACCATGTGAGGGCCGGCCCTTCCAGTGTACCGGTTGCAAACTTGACCCGATTCTCGTCAGCACATTCGCACATGGCGAATACAGATTCCACCTTCTCCACCCAGCGGAGCATTCCAACTGCTCCTTCTGTGCCCTTGAATTTGTGTGGGTGGCAGTCCAGGAAGGATTTAAAAGAACATCCTTTGCTATTGTTGCCGTGCGATCCGTTGTTGGTTCCACTTGTCTCACTGTGCTGGCGATTCGCTTCATACTCAGCGATCGCCTTGTTGACTCGTCTGTCAACCATCATCTTGATGACGGCTGCATCCAGTGTTCGCTTAGTGGAACGCTCGTACGGTCCTCTTCCTGCCATAGATAGTCTCTATACGGAAGGGATAGAATGTTAGTTAGCATGAGTTAGAGTGTTAGCCAGATGTCATGCCAGATGTCAAGTCAGATGTCATGTTAGATGTCATGTCAGATGTCAAGTCAGATGTTATGTAAGATGCCATGTCAGATGTTATGTAAGCAAACATAGTCAGGTCATGCGATAATAAATCAAAATATCATTCTCATTAATATAAGATTTTGAAGTACAATAATTTTTCAAAAGGGAAATAACAATACGAGTTCTTCGAGCACATCCCGCTCGTCTAGGCAAGTATAAAAGAAATACAAAGTAAAGTAACCTATCTAATCAGAATCTATGGTGACATGTGAAATATCAGTATCGGTTCCGTCATCATCCTCGTCCTGCTCGGGATCCTCATCGAAGTCTCCCTCCTCGAGGTCATCGACCTCGAACTGGGTTCCGTCCTCTGGTGGCGGCTCAACAATGAACTGTCCAGCCCATGCGTTAAGCATGGCGTTACTAGCCAGAATCATTTCATGATTCTCCTCAATGGCTACCCCATTCTCAGTAATGCGCCCATCATGTTCCTGCATGACATCGACTATCTGCCGGTGCTGACTCATCAGCTGGGCCACCTGGAGACATAATGTCTCCACCTGCTCCTCCAGTCTATCGTTATGCCTCTCAAGGCGATCGTTCTTCCCTCGAAGAACTCGGACCTCGTCCGACAGCTCGCCGTTCCTCGTAGCCTCACGTCGGGTGAAGGCAACGTGAGCTGCGAGAGCCTGCTCTAGTGGCGCTCCGAGTGATGGCAGTCGACGGCCTGCCGATGTGTCGCCAGGATACCATGGCGGAGGTACCCGCTCTCCCACAATCCACTCCTGTATAACTATGGGGAGCCAACCCCAATACCGAGCTCGCGTCGCTTGCCGGGCCCGCCTATCAATCTCGGCGTCCACCTGCGCTACTATGTCGTCGACTCTTCTCAGTCAGGTCGTCGATTACGGGGCGCTTACCCGGGTCCCTGCTAGCATCTCTGTTGTTATCAGCCATCATGTAAGTCTAAAGTTAGTAAGCAACAATTCAATAGTAATAATATCAATAGCAGTGTGCAAGTTCTAAGTATAGTGTCTACAGTTGAGCAATGGCTATAGTCTAAGTTTACTACATGCAAATCTAGTTCTCTATAACCAAGGCTCTGATACCTGTCCGTCACACCCCCAATTTCCCACTCGTGGTGTTAGTCCACGTGGATGTGACGTGGCCAGAATCACAGCTCAAGGTCATATAGAGCACCTCTATATGCGTTTACAAATCCAAGGTTTGACACATACACTAAATAAATAGTTTGCAGCGGAATTATATATTGTATTGCAGCGGAAAAATATAGTCATCATAACATGCAGCGGAATATAATAAGTTTAATACAATATTGCTTATCATAATAAAAATTAAATTGTTTTCAAAATGACACGACAGAATGCATGTAGATCCCTAATGCCCGTCCCTTAAAATGTGCATTCTTGTCCTCATGCTAGCCACGCTAGTTACCTGAGAATACAAGTTAGAAAAAGTGTCAACACAATGGTTGGTGAGTTCACTGGTTTTGATATACATATATAGTAAGAAAACGTGTCATGTTGTTTATCAAATGTTAGTACCGAGCCCTAGGCTCCAAGTGTCAGTGTGTCACTACCGAACTAGACGTGTTTGCTCATGCCTCCGCTGTGTCTCGTATACACAGCAAGTTAGGTCAGAGTTTGCACGGGTTATGACATCCAGTCAACATGGTGCCCCGTGGGGTTAGTCATACCCTAATGGATCCATTCAAACCTACCACGTTGTTCGTACATTAACGGTAAGACTTTGTGAGGACTTGTTACGAGTTCAACACTTAATGTTTGTCCAATAAACCAGCATACACAAAAATGTTTGTACAGTAATAGATTTTTGACTCGATGTAACTAGTATTCTCCCCCTATTTAAAAGAGTTTGAAAAGAGTAAAGAGGGGCCGTAAACTCACCTTAGTGAGAGTGTTTGTGTGTGATGAGAGTGCATTTTAGCCATGGAAACTACTTCAAATGCTTCAAAGTTCTCTGAGATGCTGTGTATTCGTCCTCTCAAGCTCCTGGTCGGCAAGAACGTGTAGCTACAAGGTCGTGATGGTGATTTCCAAGCTCCTAGATGGGTGTTAGGCTTCCTCCTTCAAGTTCTTGAGCTCTCAACAGGTCTCCAATGGCTGCCAGAGGGTTTTTAGATGAAGAAGACGAAGGTTGAGTGTCTGGGAATCGAGAATAAGAGACTAGGGTGGCTTAAAATGATTACAATCTTGGTTTTATAAGATTTTGTCGTCAGGACGGCGTCGCGTACCGCGGTGGGGATCCCAGATCCTCTCTGCGTACCGCGGCGGCTTGTTGAACCATCGCGTACCGCGATGGGCCCCTGAAGAGCCCAATAAGCCTAGTTTGATGGGTTACCGCTACAGGGCTCCTTGTTGGACCATCGCGTACCGCGATGGGCCCCTGAAGAGCCCAATAAGCCTAGTTTGATGGGTTTGATTCGTTCGTCGTCGTTTTCATGTTTACGAACTAGGGTGGCTTAAAATGATTACAATCTTGGTTTTAGAAGATTTTGTCGTCAGGACGGCGTCGCGTACCGCGGTGGGGATCCCAGATCCTCTCCGCGTACCGCGGCGGCTTGTTGGACCATCGCGTACCGCGATGGCCCCTGAAGAGCCCAATAAGCCTAGTTTGATAGGTTTGATCCGTTCGTCGTCGTTTTCACGTTTACGAACTATCGTTAACACCAACTGGTCCTATACGGGGGCCGTATGGATGTCAGAATGTGTCAGTCAGATGTCTGGCAGCTGAAAACCACATACGAATAGTGTTGGTCGATACGAGTAGTATGGAGACTTGAAAATTTACAACTTTCGCTTTTACACCCGATATACGTACATGTTTAACTTATTTGTGATATCGTAATCGTCTAAGTGTTTTAGATGGTTGAAAGATAGCTTTTAACGTAATCATGTTTAATCGGTAAGTTGTAAAATAATAACTATTGTAACGTAATTATGTTATAAAATCGTACTTTGTTTTGAAATCCGGTATACGCACTTGTTTAACGTTAATTTACTTATATAATATCATCTATTTGTTTTATCTTTGAGTTAAAAAATAATATCTATTTTAAAATAATTATCTTATAAAATCGTAAACGTGCCTTATAGAGCCTTCGCGTTCAAGATCATGAGTAGTGTAATTCTTCTCATGAATTTTAACTGTCTCGATGCATAAGCGATAACTTTGTCTCGTTGCATCAGTACGCACCCAAGTCCCTGATGGGATGCATCACAATAAACAACAAAGTCATCACATCCTTCCGGGAGTGATAGAATTGGAGCATTACATAACTTCTGCTTCAGTGTCTGAAAAGCATCTTCTTGTTTCTGTTCCCAAACAAACGGTTCACTTTTCTGAGTTAACTTAGTGAGTGGCAAAGCTATCTTAGAAAAGTTCGAGATGAACCTCCTATAATAACCTGCCAATCCCAGAAAAGACCGTATCTCCGTTGGTGTCTTCGGAGTGTCCCAGTTCTTTATTGCTTCTATCTTGGCAGGATCTACGTGTATTCCCGCACTGTTGACCACGTGACCAAGAAACTGAACTTCCCTTAACCAAAATTCACACTTAGAGAACTTGGCATAAAGTTTCTGTTCCATCAACAGTTCCAAGATCTTCCTGAGATGTTGTTCATGTTCTGCTTTGCTCTTGGAATAAATCAGTATGTCATCGATGAAGACGATAACGAACTGATCTAAATACGGTTTGCACACTCGGTTCATGAGATCCATGAAAACCGCTGGTGCGTTTGTTAATCCGAAAGGCATCACCATAAATTCGTAATGCCCGTATCTGGTTCGGAATGCCGTCTTCGGTATGTCTTCGTCTTGAACTCTGAGCTGATGATAACCAGACCGCAAATCAATCTTCGAGAAGTACTGAGCTCCTTCCAGTTGGTCAAACAAATCATCAATCCTCGGCAATGGATACCGATTCTTGATGGTTAGTTTGTTCAGCTCTCTGTAATCTATGCACATTCTGAACGATCCGTCTTTCTTCTTCACGAACAAGACCGGAGCTCCCCAAGGTGAGTAGCTCGGTCTAATGAACCCTTTATCCAGTAACTCCTGTAACTGGTTCAATAATTCCTGCATCTCCGAAGGTGCTAACCGATAAGGAGATTTAGCAACAGGAGTTGCTCCAGGAACTAAGTCAATTCGGAACTCTACCGATCGCACAGGAGGCAAACCTGGTAGGTCTTCAGGAAATACTTCTGGATATTCCTTCACTACTGGTACATCTTGTATCTTCTTCTTGTCTTTCTCTTTTTCCACTACATGAGCCAAGAAAGCTACACACTTCTTCTGTAAACACTTACGCGCCTTTATGCAGGAAATG
This sequence comes from Mikania micrantha, assembly GCA_009363875.1. Classification (NCBI taxonomy): domain Eukaryota; kingdom Viridiplantae; phylum Streptophyta; class Magnoliopsida; order Asterales; family Asteraceae; genus Mikania; species Mikania micrantha. The sequence continues at coordinate 72,109,189 of CM018681.1, read as the reverse complement.
ATTTTGACACTTCGTTTTGCTTGATCCCCTCTGACTTCCAATACACGATCATCTGGTAATGGAACTCGAAGCAGCTTCTCAGAACAGACAACTTCCACTCGGTTAGAGGAAAGCCAATCCATTCCAACAATGATGTCGAAACTACCCAACTCCATCGGTATCAAATCGATAGAGAATGTATGACCGTTAAGTGTCAATGGGCAATTCCTGTGAACTGTACTAACTGTGATCTGTTTTCCGTTAGCTACTTCTATAATGTAAGGGGAGTCTAATCGTTCTTCTATAGAATCTAGTTGGCATGCAAAATCGGCAGAGATAAAACTCTGATCCGCACCAGTGTCAAATAGAACAGATGCATAAAAGTCATGTAAGAGAAACGTACCAGTGACCACATTCGGGTCCTGGCGTGCAGCTGGTGCTCCAATAACAAAAGCTCTTCCACGAGGAGCTTGAACTGCTTGTCGTGCCTTCTTCGGGCAGTTCTTTGCAAAGTGGCCTTGTTCGCCACAGTTGAAGCATCCACCGTTGTTCTGGTTGGCTGGTGGAGGGAGAGCTAGAGCAGCATTACTGACAGCTGGGTTAGGTGTCATCCGGCATTGCTGAACCCAATGGCCCTTCCTTCCACATCCCGTGCATTGTCTGCAGGGAGTGTTAGCATTGTGATGATACTGGCACTTAGTACACAAAGGATGCGGGCCAGTATACTGTTTCTTAGGCACATTTTGTTGTGCCGCTGCTACTTGGTTCAGGGGAGTAGCCACAGTGTAGTTCTTGATAAATTTCTGTTTCTTCTTCGGGTGTTGCGGATGTTGTGGCTTCTTTGAAGACTCTTCCTTTCTCTTGCCAGTGTCAGCCTCTTTCTTCAGAACTCCAGAGGCAACCATCAGATCTGTGAGTTTTCCAGACAGTCTCACTGCAGACTCGACAGTAGTAGGGTTGGCTGAAACAACCATTCCCTGAATGCAGGCAGGAAGTCCACCCACATATCTGTCTATTCTCTTCTCCAAAGTAGGTACCATGTCGGGCACCAAAGCAACTAGCTCGTGGTAACGAGTAGTATACCCCATATGATCAGCCCCTTTCATCATATGGTTGGATAATTCAACCTCCAGTTTCTGCAACTCATTCTTGGGGCAGAACTCGGTTCGCAGCAGTGTCTTGAAATCCTCCCATGGCATGGCCATGGCTTCTTCTCTTCCTCGGGCGTTGATCTGACCATTCCACCAGGTCAGAGCCCGCTTGTTGAATGTTCCAGCAGAGTAGCGTACTTTATGATGCTCTGGACAGCTGCAGAGGTCCAAAGTAGCCTCAATCTTTTCAATCCATTGGATTAATCCCACGGCTCCTTCGGATCCGCTAAAGCTAGGTGGCTTACATCCTACGAATGACTTGTAGGAGTAGTGTGAGGTACCACCAGTATTCCCACTGGCTTCTCCAGATGAGTTGCCAGTGTTGTTCATCTCATTACGGAGAAGGTTGAACATCTCCGGTATCGCCTCTTTCATCTGATTGGTCATCTGGCTGCTCAGTAGAGTCACCAAAGCGATGGTGGTAGGATCCAGTATAGGAGTCGTGCCTGAACCTGATGCCTCTGTGATCAGTGGAGGAGGAGGTGGAGGCGGTGGAGGAGGTGGCGGTGGTGAGTCGTTTGGCGATGGCGTTGAGGAGTGTGGAGCTTGGTCCTGTGATAATGGCAACAAGGGAGGTTGTCTTCGTGGCGGCATTCTGATCATAACCAAATGAATATTGGTTAGTGCAATGATCGAATGCAGAAGACAATATGCAATAAGTCTTAAATCCTATGTTCTCTACATGCAGGGTCCCTAGGTTATAGTCTAGGCCAAACCGTTTAAATAAATGACCTATATTTCTCTATAACCATGGCTCTGATACCAATCTGTCACACCCCGAGCCGGCGGGATAGGATCGGTTGTCCCGTCGGGCGGAAAGTTCCCGGGGCGCGATATCGTGAGTGATAATCGTGATGATCAGATTGTTTACATTGCACATGATACAAATGAGAAATGCTAACTATAATAGAATTACAAAGTTAAATTACATCAGTATTGTTTATAATTTAACAATGTAAATCTACCATAAACATCATATATTTCTATCTTGTATTTACACAAGATATACAAAATAATTTGCATAATGATGTCTTCAAAAATAATGCAGGTCCAAAAGCTAAGCCTTCTATCTGAAGTCCTAGTACGAAAAGAATAACTTCTTAGTTGACCTGTTCGTCACCTGAGAAGTCATGCAAAAAGATCAAGTCAACACATGGTTGGTGAGTTCATATAGTTTTATGATTTGAAAATGATTTGAAAACCTCTTTCGGTAAAGACCCTAACCTCATTAACATCAACTGTATCATCCGGATCGGTATGCTTATATATAGGGCATACCCCTGGGTCAAGGCTACAACCCCGCCCAGACGCCATCCCACCACATACTAATCCGCATAGGACATTGATATTAATGATAATTAAGCATTTTTACCTAACACCTCTGAAATAGATTTTGATTTCCAAAACTTGATTTACCTTTGATTCTCTTGATTTTGATCATAGACAAAAGATTTTCCAAAAGTCAGTGATAATAGTAAAATGTCAAATATTTAATTAAATAATTAAATAAAACATTTAAATACAACTAAGACATGATGATTGAGTGTAATTTTACTCAATTAGTTAGACTTAGTTGTTGGTGGTTGTCCAAGTTGTAACCTCTCACACGTGACCCATACCAGGCATAACTCACAAGGAGTATACCTGGGCGTGACGGGATTTTAATGATTTGCCCTTACAGCTTGACCCAAAGGTCTTCTGTACATGCGGGGACTTTAATGTTTTGCCCTTACAGCTTGACCCAAAGGTCTTCTGTACATGCGGGGACTTTAAGGATATCCTTTGTTTCTTGATCTCTTGATTCTCTAGACTTTGATATTGATTTCCATGATTGTTCACGTTATTGCCCGTATAGCCTGACTACAAAAGTCTTCTATACCTGAAGGGACTTTATATGTGTGTTACACGTGGTCTTGATTCCATATACAACTGACATCCACCATGACTTGAGTATTAATGAGTTCATTAGATCATAATGATTTCATTATTTCAATGAGTCACACACATTTATGATTTCTGATCTCTTGAGTCTCTTGATTCTTGATTCTTTGAGTTCCCATGATTTTGAATGATAATTGGTTTGCTTTATGATTCTTGGGCCTCAGATCACACACTGAGTTATGATTCCCTTGAGTATGATTTATTGATCTTGTTCATTTGATTTCACTTTGAGTTTAGATTCTTGAAGTTGAACTTGATGGACTAAGGGTTGATTTAGAATTCAAATTTAAGGTATTACTCATAAGAGTACTTAAATTTAATTGATAACTTGATTTGTGTAATAATTTCCTAGACAGGAGTCTAGGAGTATCAACAACATATATATGTAAAGACATATAATAATTAAAAGCATTTAAATAAACAGTTTAAATAAAACAGTTTACGCATGCTTCTCAGCCCCGCGTTTTAAAACAAAAATGTTTAGAAAAGGGGCAATGAACTCACCTGTGTTGCTTTGTCAATGATCTTACACAAAATGCGCGCTCTTGTTTGTAGCTTAGGTTTCTTCAGTTCCTGAATTTGTTTTAAGAGAATTCGCAGACGATAAGTATTTATAATAATCGTCCTAACTAGGGTTTGGTCTCGGTGTGCAACTACGTGTCTTAGATTCACTAATGTATTTCTATGGTTTTCTCTAACTAAACTAACCTTATTACCCATTAGTAGCCCATATCCCTGTTTAATCTTTTAAAGACTTTAGGTTAAACATTTATTTAAGAAAATTGTTTAATTACTTTAAGAAAATTTATGATCTTATTTCTTTTATGAAAAGCATAATTTACTTAAGAAAAGTGTAATTAACATGATGACGGGCTTAGATTAAGCCCATTGGGCCATTCTCGGCCCATTTAATCGACTTTAAGTGTTCAACGATTCTTTATCAATGCTTTGATTTACTAAGCCTAGATAATTCATGTAAATCATCTAGGTTAGTTATATGTTTTATAGAACATCCTAGGGTTTAAGTGTTAATATTTAGATAAACACTTGAACCTTAAGTTATTGTTTCGATCCCTTATGGTTAGTCAAATGTTTTGATCCCATCATTTGTGTTTACAACTCTTGTATTGAAAACCCTAGTTTAAACCCCCATTATTACTAGAATAGCCCTTTAGGTTATTTACTCATGATGGACTCATGTCACTCAAAGTTGTTTGCATGGAATAAAATTCTAAGTTCCCTTCCCATGCACACACACAACAACCATGCATGAAATGCATAAGTGTTGTTCCCATGCATGCATGCGATGGACCACGGGGTTACTCTTGAGCCGAGGGTGCACTTGTGAGAAAGGTCACTGTCGAAAAGGATTTAGCCAAAGTGACCACCGATCGAATGAATATAGCCCGAATGAGAGATTGTTGAATGAGTGTTAGGTCGAATGAGCTTGTTCCCGAATGGGGGTTGTCGAATGAAGGTCGACTCACGAATGACAGCAGCCCTGGCGAATGGCAGCTGTCGAATAGAGAACTGGTTCACTCGAATGGGCTATTGGCGAATAGGTTATGGTCGAATGAGTCATACGCCACTACCAAGGCCGACCGAATGAAAAGTTGGCGAATGTCTACTTGGGTCGAATGGCAGTGGGCGAATGGGACTGCTTGGGTGTGGTTTCATTCGCCGAATGGTGTTCAAGCCCCCTCATTCGACGAGCTGTTGGGTTGTCATTCGGCCGGAGCAACTTGACACTAGGGTCACCACGATGATCACGAACATAAGGCTGGATATGATAGGGGTTTGTTCCCACACACTCTAAACACTTTTGTGAGTAAACCCTAAGGTTAGAAAAGGTATAAAACTGGTTCTTAGAAGGTTCGAACTAGGAGGGTTTTCAAAACCCTAAAATCGCAACAAAGATGGGTTTTTACCTCGAATTCGTTGGCTAACAACTCCGATCCACTGTACTTTCGTGTTCTACTAGTGATGAGGGTGAGTTTGATACCAAAAACACAAGAAATGGTGAAGATTCAAGTGAGAAATCCTAGTGAGAAGTGGGTTTTTCTTGTAAAACTTTTAGAGAGAGAGAGATGAACGATGGTGGGGGTTTGGATCTGGTTGGTGAGGGTTGTTGTGGCATTAAACTCCACAATAAATGTGAGGGAAAATACCGGGTTCGTTCGGGTTCGTTCGGTTTCGCGTGGTTTCGCGTAGAAACGTCGGTTTCGCGTCATTTTCGTAACAAAACGACTCGGTTTTAAAATAGAATCAATAAAATATATTTTAGATTGTGATTCCTAATAAATTAACTAAATATCTTTCAATTATTTAATTTACAAAATATTTATTTAATGTTTAAATCGAATCGCGCGGTCATCGCGCGTATTTGTTCGAATCAAATACGGCGATAACTACACTTTTCAACATTGTTTTCTAATTATTGAATATCATTCAGAACGTTAAACTTTCAGATTTATTCGTACAGATCGTCACCTATACGAATAATCTGTCGGTTTAGCATTCACTTAACGATACTCGTGTTGTTTTGTCCTGTAAGGCCTCACATACGTTTATACAAAATAAAATCCTAACAAATAAATTACATGATGATTCTGTGTTGCCAGATAATTATCTGACTCAAGAATCATTGTTCTGAATTGATTTCTCTGAAATGACTGTGAATTCCCTGTTCTGATAACATGATTTGATACTGAATCTTAATATGAATATGAAATACGCTGAATTATACAAGATTTGTACCTGATTACTGTTCACGCACTGTTACGATCACTGTTCCGGTGACGGTTCCGGCACTGATGTTACAGTCTCTCCTTGTTAAAGAAATTTCGTCCCGAAATTTAAGAATTGTTATCGGGTACGGCTTCCTCTTCGAACAGCTGGGGATACTTTAACTTCATGTGATCTTCACGTTCCCAAGTGAACTCGGGTCCGCGTCTTGAATTCCATCGAACCTTTACAATCGGAATACGGCTTCGCCTCAGTTGTTTGACTTTGCGATCCATAATCTCTAAAGGTTCTTCGACAAAATGCAACTGATCATCAACTTGAATCTCTTCGAGTGGAATGACGAGTGATTCGTCAGCAAGGCATTTCTTTAAGTTCGAGACGTGAAATACGTCATGCACACCACTGAGTTCATCTGGTAATCTCAGTCTATACGCCACAGAACCAATACGTTCAATGATTTCGAACGGTCCCACGTATCGTGGTGCTAACTTGCCTTTCGTTCCAAAACGTACTACACCCTTCCAAGGAGAAACCTTTAACATGACGCGATCTCCCACTTGGAATTCCAACGGCTTACGCCGTTTGTCAGCGTAGCTCTTTTGTCTGCTCCTGGTAGCTTGTAGCCTTCTTTGAATCTGAGCAATCTTGTCAGTGGTTTCCTGTATAAGTTCTGGTCCAGTTATACGGTTATCTCCCATTTCAGTCCAACAGATCGGTGATCGACATTTCCGGCCATAGAGAGCCTCGAATGGTGCACATCCGATACTGCTGTGATAACTGTTGTTGTAGGAGAACTCAATCAGTGGCAAATGAGAATCCCAATTCCCACCGAAGTCCAAAATACAGGTTCTTAACATATCCTCTAGGGTCTGAATCGTACGTTCGCTTTGACCGTCCGTTTGTGGATGGTAAGCTGTACTCAGATTTAACTGTGTCCCTAGAGATTTCTGCAGTGATTGCCAGAACCTTGAAGTAAATCTGCTGTCTCGATCGGAAATAATAGACAATGGCACACCATGACGTACCACTATCTCATTAATATACAATCTCGCCAATCTATCCATCGTGAAAGTCTCACGCATCGGCAAGAAATGAGCAGATTTTGTTAATCGATCAATGATCACCCAAATTGTATCGTGACCACTGGAAGTGCGAGGTAGCTTGGTAATGAAATCCATAGCTATTTGTTCCCACTTCCAGAGCGGAATCTCAGGCTGTTCCAGTAAACCAGACGGTCTCTGGTGTTCCGCCTTTACCTTTGCACACGTTAGACATCGGCCGACGTACTCGGCTATGTCTTTCTTCATTCCCGGCCACCAATAAAATCCACGCAAGTCTTGATACATTTTATCGGCGCCTGGATGAACAGAGTATTTTGTCTTGTGTGCCTCATCGAAGATAAGTCTTCTCAATTCATCTACCGCCGGAATCCATATACGATCCTGGTAGTAGATCATTCCATCAGACTTGGTCTCTAAATGTTTCTCTGCTCCGCAGTCAAGTTCTTTCTTCAAGTTTCCTCTGTCAATTGATTCCTGTTGAGCTTGAATGATCCCGTCTTGTAAACTGGTCTGCACAGTCATCCCCATAGCTCTAACGCGTAAGGGTTTGACCCGTTCCTTCCGACTCAAGGCATCAGCTACAACATTTGCCTTTCCCGGATGGTACTTAATCACACAATCATAATCATTCAAAAGTTCGACCCAACGGCGTTGTCGCATGTTGAGTTCCTTCTGATCAAAGATGTGCTGCAGACTCTTGTGATCAGTAAATATGGTACACTTAGTGCCATATAAGTAATGTCTCCAGATTTTCAGTGCAAAAATCACTGCTCCCAGTTCAAGATCATGAGTAGTGTAATTCTTCTCATGAACTTTTAACTGTCTCGATGCATAAGCGATAACTTTGTCTCGTTGCATCAGTACGCACCCAAGTCCCTGATGGGATGCATCACAATAAACAACAAAGTCATCACATCCTTCCGGGAGTGATAGAATTGGAGCATTACATAACTTCTGCTTCAGTGTCTGAAAAGCATCTTCTTGTTTCTGTTCCCAAACAAACGGTTCACTTTTCTGAGTTAACTTAGTGAGTGGCAAAGCTATCTTAGAAAAGTTCGAGATGAACCTCCTATAATAACCTGCCAATCCCAGAAAAGACCGTATCTCCGTTGGTGTCTTCGGAGTGTCCCAGTTCTTTATTGCTTCTATCTTGGCAGGATCTACGTGTATTCCCGCACTGTTGACCACGTGACCAAGAAACTGAACTTCCCTTAACCAAAATTCACACTTAGAGAACTTGGCATAAAGTTTCTGTTCCATCAACAGTTCCAAGATCTTCCTGAGATGTTGTTCATGTTCTGCTTTGCTCTTGGAATAAATCAGTATGTCATCGATGAAGACGATAACGAACTGATCTAAATACGGTTTGCACACTCGGTTCATGAGATCCATGAAAACCGCTGGTGCGTTTGTTAATCCGAAAGGCATCACCATAAATTCGTAATGCCCGTATCTGGTTCGGAATGCCGTCTTCGGTATGTCTTCGTCTTGAACTCTGAGCTGATGATAACCAGACCGCAAATCAATCTTCGAGAAGTACTGAGCTCCTTCCAGTTGGTCAAACAAATCATCAATCCTCGGCAATGGATACCGATTCTTGATGGTTAGTTTGTTCAGCTCTCTGTAATCTATGCACATTCTGAACGATCCGTCTTTCTTCTTCACGAACAAGACCGGAGCTCCCCAAGGTGAGTAGCTCGGTCTAATGAACCCTTTATCCAGTAACTCCTGTAACTGGTTCAATAATTCCTGCATCTCCGAAGGTGCTAACCGATAAGGAGATTTAGCAACAGGAGTTGCTCCAGGAACTAAGTCAATTCGGAACTCTACCGATCGCACAGGAGGCAAACCTGGTAGGTCTTCAGGAAATACTTCTGGATATTCCTTCACTACTGGTACATCTTGTATCTTCTTCTTGTCTTTCTCTTTTTCCACTACATGAGCCAAGAAAGCTACACACTTCTTCTGTAAACACTTACGCGCCTTTATGCAGGAAATGATTTTGACACTTCGTTTTGCTTGATCCCCTCTGACTTCCAATACACGATCATCTGGTAATGGAACTCGAAGCAGCTTCTCAGAACAGACAACTTCCACTCGGTTAGAGGAAAGCCAATCCATTCCAACAATGATGTCGAAACTACCCAACTCCATCGGTATCAAATCGATAGAGAATGTATGACCGTTAAGTGTCAATGGGCAATTCCTGTGAACTGTACTAACTGTGATCTGTTTTCCGTTAGCTACTTCTATAATGTAAGGGGAGTCTAATCGTTCTTCTATAGAATCTAGTTGGCATGCAAAATCGGCAGAGATAAAACTCTGATCCGCACCAGTGTCAAATAGAACAGATGCATAAAAGTCATGTAAGAGAAACGTACCAGTGACCACATTCGGGTCCTGGCGTGCAGCTGGTGCTCCAATAACAAAAGCTCTTCCACGAGGAGCTTGAACTGCTTGTCGTGCCTTCTTCGGGCAGTTCTTTGCAAAGTGGCCTTGTTCGCCACAGTTGAAGCATCCACCGTTGTTCTGGTTGGCTGGTGGAGGGAGAGCTAGAGCAGCATTACTGACAGCTGGGTTAGGTGTCATCCGGCATTGCTGAACCCAATGGCCCTTCCTTCCACATCCCGTGCATTGTCTGCAGGGAGTGTTAGCATTGTGATGATACTGGCACTTAGTACACAAAGGATGCGGGCCAGTATACTGTTTCTTAGGCACATTTTGTTGTGCCGCTGCTACTTGGTTCAGGGGAGTAGCCACAGTGTAGTTCTTGATAAATTTCTGTTTCTTCTTCGGGTGTTGCGGATGTTGTGGCTTCTTTGAAGACTCTTCCTTTCTCTTGCCAGTGTCAGCCTCTTTCTTCAGAACTCCAGAGGCAACCATCAGATCTGTGAGTTTTCCAGACAGTCTCACTGCAGACTCGACAGTAGTAGGGTTGGCTGAAACAACCATTCCCTGAATGCAGGCAGGAAGTCCACCCACATATCTGTCTATTCTCTTCTCCAAAGTAGGTACCATGTCGGGCACCAAAGCAACTAGCTCGTGGTAACGAGTAGTATACCCCATATGATCAGCCCCTTTCATCATATGGTTGGATAATTCAACCTCCAGTTTCTGCAACTCATTCTTGGGGCAGAACTCGGTTCGCAGCAGTGTCTTGAAATCCTCCCATGGCATGGCCATGGCTTCTTCTCTTCCTCGGGCGTTGATCTGACCATTCCACCAGGTCAGAGCCCGCTTGTTGAATGTTCCAGCAGAGTAGCGTACTTTATGATGCTCTGGACAGCTGCAGAGGTCCAAAGTAGCCTCAATCTTTTCAATCCATTGGATTAATCCCACGGCTCCTTCGATCCGCTAAAGCTAGGTGGCTTACATCCTACGAATGACTTGTAGGAGTAGTGTGAGGTACCACCAGTATTCCCACTGGCTTCTCCAGATGAGTTGCCAGTGTTGTTCATCTCATTACGGAGAAGGTTGAACATCTCCGGTATCGCCTCTTTCATCTGATTGGTCATCTGGCTGCTCAGTAGAGTCACCAAAGCGATGGTGGTAGGATCCAGTATAGGAGTCGTGCCTGAACCTGATGCCTCTGTGATCAGTGGAGGAGGAGGTGGAGGCGGTGGAGGAGGTGGCGGTGGTGAGTCGTTTGGCGATGGCGTTGAGGAGTGTGGAGCTTGGTCCTGTGATAATGGCAACAAGGGAGGTTGTCTTCGTGGCGGCATTCTGATCATAACCAAATGAATATTGGTTAGTGCAATGATCGAATGCAGAAGACAATATGCAATAAGTCTTAAATCCTATGTTCTCTACATGCAGGGTCCCTAGGTTATAGTCTAGGCCAAACCGTTTAAATAAATGACCTATATTTCTCTATAACCATGGCTCTGATACCAATCTGTCACACCTCGAGCCGGCGGGATAGGATCGGTTGTCCCGTCGGGCGGAAAGTTCCCGGGGCGCGATATCGTGAGTGATAATCGTGATGATCAGATTGTTTACATTGCACATGATACAAATGAGAAATGCTAACTATAATAGAATTACAAAGTTAAATTACATCAGTATTGTTTATAATTTAACAATGTAAATCTACCATAAACATCATATATTTCTATCTTGTATTTACACAAGATATACAAAATAATTTGCATAATGATGTCTTCAAAAATAATGCAGGTCCAAAAGCTAAGCCTTCTATCTGAAGTCCTAGTACGAAAAGAATAACTTCTTAGTTGACCTGTTCGTCACCTGAGAAGTCATGCAAAAAGATCAAGTCAACACATGGTTGGTGAGTTCATATAGTTTTATGATTTGAAAATGATTTGAAAACCTCTTTCGGTAAAGACCCTAACCTCATTAACATCAACTGTATCATCCGGATCGGTATGCTTATATATAGGGCATACCCCTGGGTCAAGGCTACAACCCCGCCCAGACGCCATCCCACCACATACTAATCCGCATAGGACATTGATATTAATGATAATTAAGCATTTTTACCTAACACCTCTGAAATAGATTTTGATTTCCAAAACTTGATTTACCTTTGATTCTCTTGATTTTGATCATAGACAAAAGATTTTCCAAAAGTCAGTGATAATAGTAAAATGTCAAATATTTAATTAAATAATTAAATAAAACATTTAAATACAACTAAGACATGATGATTGAGTGTAATTTTACTCAATTAGTTAGACTTAGTTGTTGGTGGTTGTCCAAGTTGTAACCTCTCACACGTGACCCATACCAGGCATAACTCACAAGGAGTATACCTGGGCGTGACGGGATTTTAATGATTTGCCCTTACAGCTTGACCCAAAGGTCTTCTGTACATGCGGGGACTTTAATGTTTTGCCCTTACAGCTTGACCCAAAGGTCTTCTGTACATGCGGGGACTTTAAGGATATCCTTTGTTTCTTGATCTCTTGATTCTCTAGACTTTGATATTGATTTCCATGATTGTTCACGTTATTGCCCGTATAGCCTGACTACAAAAGTCTTCTATACCTGAAGGGACTTTATATGTGTGTTACACGTGGTCTTGATTCCATATACAACTGACATCCACCATGACTTGAGTATTAATGAGTTCATTAGATCATAATGATTTCATTATTTCAATGAGTCACACACATTTATGATTTCTGATCTCTTGAGTCTCTTGATTCTTGATTCTTTGAGTTCCCATGATTTTGAATGATAATTGGTTTGCTTTATGATTCTTGGGCCTCAGATCACACACTGAGTTATGATTCCCTTGAGTATGATTTATTGATCTTGTTCATTTGATTTCACTTTGAGTTTAGATTCTTGAAGTTGAACTTGATGGACTAAGGGTTGATTTAGAATTCAAATTTAAGGTATTACTCATAAGAGTACTTAAATTTAATTGATAACTTGATTTGTGTAATAATTTCCTAGACAGGAGTCTAGGAGTATCAACAACATATATATGTAAAGACATATAATAATTAAAAGCATTTAAATAAACAGTTTAAATAAAACAGTTTACGCATGCTTCTCAGCCCCGCGTTTTAAAACAAAAATGTTTAGAAAAGGGGCAATGAACTCACCTGTGTTGCTTTGTCAATGATCTTACACAAAATGCGCGCTCTTGTTTGTAGCTTAGGTTTCTTCAGTTCCTGAATTTGTTTTAAGAGAATTCGCAGACGATAAGTATTTATAATAATCGTCCTAACTAGGGTTTGGTCTCGGTGTGCAACTACGTGTCTTAGATTCACTAATGTATTTCTATGGTTTTCTCTAACTAAACTAACCTTATTACCCATTAGTAGCCCATATCCCTGTTTAATCTTTTAAAGACTTTAGGTTAAACATTTATTTAAGAAAATTGTTTAATTACTTTAAGAAAATTTATGATCTTATTTCTTTTATGAAAAGCATAATTTACTTAAGAAAAGTGTAATTAACATGATGACGGGCTTAGATTAAGCCCATTGGGCCATTCTCGGCCCATTTAATCGACTTTAAGTGTTCAACGATTCTTTATCAATGCTTTGATTTACTAAGCCTAGATAATTCATGTAAATCATCTAGGTTAGTTATATGTTTTATAGAACATCCTAGGGTTTAAGTGTTAATATTTAGATAAACACTTGAACCTTAAGTTATTGTTTCGATCCCTTATGGTTAGTCAAATGTTTTGATCCCATCATTTGTGTTTACAACTCTTGTATTGAAAACCCTAGTTTAAACCCCCATTATTACTAGAATAGCCCTTTAGGTTATTTACTCATGATGGACTCATGTCACTCAAAGTTGTTTGCATGGAATAAAATTCTAAGTTCCCTTCCCATGCACACACACAACAACCATGCATGAAATGCATAAGTGTTGTTCCCATGCATGCATGCGATGGACCACGGGGTTACTCTTGAGCCGAGGGTGCACTTGTGAGAAAGGTCACTGTCGAAAAGGATTTAGCCAAAGTGACCACCGATCGAATGAATATAGCCCGAATGAGAGATTGTTGAATGAGTGTTAGGTCGAATGAGCTTGTTCCCGAATGGGGGTTGTCGAATGAAGGTCGACTCACGAATGACAGCAGCCCTGGCGAATGGCAGCTGTCGAATAGAGAACTGGTTCACTCGAATGGGCTATTGGCGAATAGGTTATGGTCGAATGAGTCATACGCCACTACCAAGGCCGACCGAATGAAAAGTTGGCGAATGTCTACTTGGGTCGAATGGCAGTGGGCGAATGGGACTGCTTGGGTGTGGTTTCATTCGCCGAATGGTGTTCAAGCCCCCTCATTCGACGAGCTGTTGGGTTGTCATTCGGCCGGAGCAACTTGACACTAGGGTCACCACGATGATCACGAACATAAGGCTGGATATGATAGGGGTTTGTTCCCACACACTCTAAACACTTTTGTGAGTAAACCCTAAGGTTAGAAAAGGTATAAAACTGGTTCTTAGAAGGTTCGAACTAGGAGGGTTTTCAAAACCCTAAAATCGCAACAAAGATGGGTTTTTACCTCGAATTCGTTGGCTAACAACTCCGATCCACTGTACTTTCGTGTTCTACTAGTGATGAGGGTGAGTTTGATACCAAAAACACAAGAAATGGTGAAGATTCAAGTGAGAAATCCTAGTGAGAAGTGGGTTTTTCTTGTAAAACTTTTAGAGAGAGAGAGATGAACGATGGTGGGGGTTTGGATCTGGTTGGTGAGGGTTGTTGTGGCATTAAACTCCACAATAAATGTGAGGGAAAATACCGGGTTCGTTCGGGTTCGTTCGGTTTCGCGTGGTTTCGCGTCATTTTCGTAACAAAACGACTCGGTTTTAAAATAGAATCAATAAAATATATTTTAGATTGTGATTCCTAATAAATTAACTAAATATCTTTCAATTATTTAATTTACAAAATATTTATTTAATGTTTAAATCGAATCGCGCGGTCATCGCGCGTATTTGTTCGAATCAAATACGGCGATAACTACACTTTTCAACATTGTTTTCTAATTATTGAATATCATTCAGAACGTTAAACTTTCAGATTTATTCGTACAGATCGTCACCTATACGAATAATCTGTCGGTTTAGCATTCACTTAACGATACTCGTGTTGTTTTGTCCTGTAAGGCCTCACATACGTTTATACATAATAAAATCCTAACAAATAAATTACATGATGATTCTGTGTTGCCAGATAATTATCTGACTCAAGAATCATTGTTCTGAATTGATTTCTCTGAAATGACTGTGAATTCCCTGTTCTGATAACATGATTTGATACTGAATCTTAATATGAATATGAAATACGCTGAATTATACAAGATTTGTACCTGATTACTGTTCACGCACTGTTACGATCACTGTTCCGGGGACGGTTCCGGCACTGATGTTACACGATAAGCAACATTACCTATCCGAGCTGTAATTCTGAATTGTCCAATAAAACGCGGGCTTAATTTCCCTCGTCTACGAAAACGAATTACACCCTTCCAAGGGGAAACCTTTAACAACACAAAGTCTCCCACTTGAAATTCAATCGGTCGTCTTCGTTTATCTGCATACGACTTTTGACGGTCTTGTGCCGCTTTCAGGTGAGCTCGAATTTGATCAATTCGTTGATTTGTAACTTTCAGTATTTCTTTATTTTCAAGCTCTCGCGGTCCAACTTCTCCCCAGCAAACGGGAGTACGACATCGTCTGCCATATAACATTTCGTATGGAGGCATCCCCAATCCAGAATGATAACTGTTGTTATACGAAAATTCCGCCAGAGGTAGATAGTCATCCCAACTACCTCTGAAATCAATTATACCCGCTCGTAACATATCCTCTAGTGTTTGAATGGTCCGTTCACTCTGACCATCAGTTTGAGGATGATACGCCGTGCTCAACAAAAGTTTAGTACCCAATTCCTCTTGAAAATTCTTCCAGAAATGAGAAGTGAATCGTGTGTCTCGATCGGACACAATCGTCACTGGTATCCCGTGACGCGACACTATCTCTTTCACATACACTTCAGCCATTTTTTCGGAAGAATACGATTCACGAATAGGAATAAAATGAGCACTTTTAGTCAGCCGATCCACAATGACCCAAATCGTATCATATCCCTTTCGGGTTTTCGGGAGTTTAGTAATTAGGTCCATTGTGATGTGTTCCCATTTCCACATAGGAATCTCCAAAGACTGTAATTTGCCATAAGGCTTTTGATGCTCAGCCTTTACTTGCAAACAAGTTAAACATTTTTCAACATATTTAACAATATCTCGTTTCATACCTTGCCACCAGTAATTTACCCGAAGGTCTCGATACATTTTAGTGGCTCCCGGATGAATTGAGTATTTTGATTTATGAGCTTCCTCCATCAGATCAGTTTTCAAAGAACAAGTGGGAGGTATCCACACCCTACCCCATCTTGTCTTTAACCCACGACTATCTTCATCCAGATTATGAGCTTGCCCCTTTATTCGATCTCGTTTCCAGTTTTCTTCTTTTAAAGCTTCAATTTGAGCTTCTTTAATTTGATCCACCAAATCAGAAGAAATCACAATCTTCATTGTTGTAACCCGAATGGGTTCATGTTCTTCTTTCCTACTCAAGGCATCTGCCACCACATTGGCTTTTCCCGGATGATAAAGGATTTCACAATCATAATCCTTGAGTAGTTCTATCCAACGTCTTTGCCTCATATTTAATTCCTTCTGTGTGAAGAAATATTTCAGGCTCTTATGATCAGTGTAAATTGTACATTTCACACCATACAAGTAATGCCTCCAGATTTTTAAGGCAAACACTACCGCTGCCAATTCTAGATCATGAGTTGGATAGTTTACTTCATGAACTTTTAGTTGCCTCGACGCATAGGCAATCACCTTACCTCTTTGCATAAGGACACAACCAAGCCCAAGATAAGATGCATCAGAGTACACCACAAAATCATCAGGTCCATCCGGTAGAGTTAATACCGGTGCCTGAGTTAACTTGAACTTGAGTTCATTAAAAGCTTTTTCTTGATCATCACCCCAAACAAATTTCACATCTTTTCTTGTTAGTTTAGTCAAAGGAGATGCAATTCTTGCAAAATCCTGTATAAACCGCCGATAGTAACCGGCTAGACCAAGAAAACTTCTAATTTCAGTTGGAGTTTTAGGAGGACTCCATTTCATCACCGCTTGAACTTTCGAAGGATCAACAAGTATGCCATCAGCACCCACCACATGTCCCAAAAACTGGACTTCACGCAACCAAAATGCGCATTTAGAAAATTTGGCATATAGTTTCTCCTTCTGCAAAATTTCAAGGACTTCACGCAAATGACAAGCGTGATCACCCTCATTTTTAGAATAAATAAGAATGTCATTGATAAAGACAATGACAGATCTATCTAACATTGGGCGACACACCCGGTTCATCAAATCCATAAACGCAACCCGTGCATTTGTCAACACAAACGACATCACAAGAAATTCATAATGACCGTAACGAGTACGGAAAGCGGTCTTGGGAATATCTTCCTCCTTAACCTTGAGTTGATGATAACCCGAGCGAAGATCGATTTTAGAAAACCACGACGCTCCTTGCAACTGATCAAAGAGATCATCAATTCGAGGTAGAGGATATCGATATTTCACAGTCACTTTATTCAACTCCCTATAATCAATACACATTCTAAGGCTTCCGTCTTTCTTTTTAACAAAAAGAATTGGTGCACCCCACGGGGAGATACTCGGACGGATAAAGCCTTTATCTAAAAGATCCTGCAACTGTGTCATTAATTCTTTCATTTCAGATGGTGCCAACCGATATGGAGCTTTAGCTATGGGTTTAGCCCCAGGAATGAGATCAATCTTAAATTCAATATTTCTATCACACGGAAGTCCCGGTAACTCATCCGGAAATACATCAGGAAAATCCCTGACTACAGGAACATCATTAAGTTACTTTACCTCATTCCTTATATCAATAACATAAGTTAAGAATGACTGACCCCCATGGTTCATGTAATTCATAGCTTTAGTTAATGAACACAATATGGTTCCACCCCTTTTCTCCCCTTGAATACATACCTCATAACCACCCGGAGATATTAATTGAATAACCTTTCGGTTACATACAATGTTAGCTCCATATCTAGACAACCAATCCATCCCAATCACAACATCAAATTCTCCCAAGATCATTGGAATCAAATCCACCTCGTAATCCTCACCATCAATAGTGAGTTTACATTTATGATAGATGTCATACACTAAGAAACTCTTAGAATCAGCTATTTCTACCTTTAATGGATAAGGTAGCTTAGTTAGCACAAACGAATCATGATTCACAAATTTCACAGATATAAAAGAGCGACTAGCTCCAGAATCAAACAATATGTAAGCAGGCAAGGAATTAATATGAAAAGTACCTGTCACCACGTCTGAAGCGACCTTGGCCTCTTCCGCTGTAATTTTGAAGGCTCTACCCTTTGGTGGGGGTAATTCAACCTTCTTGCCACTACCTTGGGCCTTAAAAGACCCACCACTAGTACCTCCTTGACCTGCTCCCCTCAACTCTGGACACTCACTTCGTCGGTGTCCCGGTTTATAACAGTTGTAGCACAAATTAAGTGCACTGGCACATTGAGAGGCAAGATGCCCCAACTTGCCACATTTATAACATACCACCGATTTAAAATAGCACTCACCAAAATGTTTCTTTCCACATTTTGAAGAATGTTTAGCTTCTCCCAGAGAACTAAACTTTTTAAGTGGGCTAACAAATTTCCCCTTTTTAGAGGGTCCCACATCCCTTTCCACCTTTCGTTTTTCTCCACGATCCTCTTGCCTTTTTAACTCCAATTCACGCTCACGAGCGCAATCAATCAATTCCGACAAAGTTTCAAACTTTGAGGGTATAAGGAACTCCCGGTACTTAGCATTCAACATGCTATGGTACCTGTTAATCCACATTCGTTCAGTTCTAAGAAGATTAGGACAAAATTTAGCTTTATCAAAGAACACTGCAGTAATAGTGTCTATATCCTCCTCTTTGTGCCTCAAATGTAAAAATTCCTCAGTAATTCTATCAATAGCAGCCTGAGGACAGAATCGTTTAAGGAACAACTCCGTAAATGCACCCCAAGTCAATTCCTTTATACCATCCCGATCCTTCTCCTTTCGGAGAAGTTCCCACCAATCCTTTGCCCTTTCCTTCAATTGGTTCCCAGCAAACATTACCTCGTCAGACGGATCACAATGACACGTTTCAAACGTGCTTTCCATATCAGCTATCCACCTTTGACTCAACAGTGGATCCACCTCACCTTTGAATTCAGTTGGCTTACAAGCCACAAACTCTTTATAAGTAACCTTTTTAGAAGGTTTTTCACCACCCATTTCATCTTTAAGAGTTGCAAACTCTTCATGTATAAAATCTTTCAACGAAGCTTGTAATCCTTCTAAACGAGTTGGTAAGGTAGCTTCAAATGGCTTAGCTACCTCCTCCCTCACCATCACTTGCAGTTCGGTGAGATGTTCTTCCTCATGCCCAAACCCCTCGGGGTTATGTTCATCAGCCATTTTATGACTGAAATAATTTAAACATATCATTAGTTTACATATCTATACTCAACATATATGCAAACCACATACTCCAAACCACACACTCGTCCTTAACGGACTTATACATTACATGTATATGTGTCTTTATTGAATATTCACACTCTTGTGAATTACTCAATTATTCAACTAATGATACCATTGTGATTTTCAACCAATCACATACATCCACTTTTAACACCCTACCAATACTTCCATATACTGGTGTGAAATAATGTTCCTAAGGATACGTTCATATCATGTATATGTTACTAAGCTGGCCAGGCATAACAAGATATGCACCATATACCCGTGTCCTTGCGTTCACTGTTTCACACAAGTTAGGAATATTGGTTTGTAATACAACAATTCCCATATCATATAACATCAAACAACAATTTACAGATACATCATACCTGGTGAGTTCGGCATTGTGATCGGATTTCGAATCGAACGGCTCTTCCCACCTATCCAGAGCTCAATGGTTTGAGTTCAAGTGTTCATGACGCACTCAAATCCCTCAAACCGTTGGCTCTGATACCAACCTGTGACACCCTCTGTCACTTTCATGTCCCCTCCGGACATTAACATCAATATTTAATAATTTACATTTAGGTCCCAGTAAAAACTTTCGTGTTTTACACACCTGTAAACATATTATTTACTAATACTTGTTAAAACCAAGTTTACATATGTTTACATACTCCTCAAAACATTTGATACACAAAAGTTACACAACTGTTTGGTTATTAAAATTTAGAACCATCATACGAGCCTTCACGTTCGATTCCCGATCACCATCACCGCTCACCCGACTCCTGAGTACCTGTAAACACCACATTTAAATTCACCATTAGTTCGTTAGAACTAAGTAAGATTACCCCACTATTCCACCCAGTGTATTCCATAATACCATATGGATACACTAATGAGGTTCCAAATAAAATTTGACAACAACAGTCCACCACATACAAAACGATTTACTAACGGTTCGTTTTCAACCAAAACCTCATTATATCTCTCATTCATGCACAATCATTATAATTTAATATAACACATATATAACCCCACGAAACTCCGATTGTGCATCATATTCCACAAAAATCACAATTCGCAATTTGACATTTGAATTTCAAATGTCTACCTCCTTATAAGTCATCTATTGTTCACACACCCTGTGAATCAATTACACTGGAATTGCAAGTCTTATGTTCACACACCTTGTGAATCAAAACATGCACATTACCAATCCACCATTTGTTCACACACCTTGTGAATCTATTACATTGGAATTACATGTCTTATGTTCACACACCTTGTGAATCAGCATGCACATTTCCAATCCACCATTTGTTCACACACCTTGTGAATCTATTACATTGGAATTACATGTCTTATGTTCACACACCTTGTGAATCAGCATGCACATTTCCAATTTAACATCTACACAATAGTAGATCACCACGTGTTCACACACCTTGTGAATCATGTGATAACAATAACCACATTCATTTATCTCATTTCAATCAACTCAACAAACCATGTATATATGCTAAATGCATAACTACTTATAGTGTGGACTCACCCAGTCTTTCAACTACAAGTTCAATCAAATAGGTAACTTACCTCGCTTTGGAGAGTTATCAACAATCTCAAACTCTTTCCCAGGCCTTCTAGAACTAGATTCACCTCCTCTTCCTATTATATATTCACATATAACAGGATTTAACAACATGAACACACAACTTATGTTATTTATATAATCTAATTCATTTGACATGTTTTAATTTTCATATTCAATCAAACCTCATTGAGGCTTTTATCAACAATCTATGTGTAAAAATTAATCTACACATGTTCTTAATCATATTCAGCTTATCACAACTTCATATTTTGAAATTCGTTGCTTGACTTCTTTTACCAACACCTAGTTGCAACTCACACGTATACAACTAGTTTCAATACACCCAATACCCATACATGTTGATTCAAACTCATTTGAATCTCATTTATTAGTGTGTGGCATTTAGAAGTCAAGTTATCACCTATAATTAGCATATCATGCTAAAATCATTAACGTTCAAATTTCAACATTTAATCAATACTTAACTGGATCTATCATTCCAAAGAATGATCTAAAATCATTATAACCATGATTAAATCACCCCACTGATTATCATATTCAATAATATGAATTTCACACCAACCGGACATCATAACGGATCAAAATCAAGATTTCACCGTTAAAACATCTAGTTCTTCATTTCTAATCATTCCAAATCATCATATAATGTTCACAACTCAATTTAATCCGTATACTATCAAAATTAATAGGATAAAACGAATCGTTACCCTTCTAACGGATTTCTGATTGAAATCTGATGATCCAGACTTGCAGAAACAATTCCTGGTTCGATCTAGATGATCCGATAACTTGAAAACTGATGTTGGATGTCAAAATTTCGTATGTGTGTGTGTTTCTTGTGAACAGGTTCGAAGATGAAGAAAATAAATTTTCTTCATGCAAATCTGATAAAAATCAAGAATCTGCTGAACCGCCTCACCCATCTTACCGCGAAGGAGGCCTTATAGAGCCTTCGCGTACCAAGAAGAAATTCAGGATCATCAGATATTTTAGATTCTTCGCGTACCGCGAAGAGGGGCTCCTGAAGCCTTCGCGTACCGCGAAGCATTCCAAAACATTAAATATTTATTTCGCGATTCCGGACAATCCGTAACTCCGTTTCGCGCACCGTTTTCGCCTACGTTTATCATTTCTCGCATATTTTCTATTTGTAACAATCACAATCATTTTATTAATGATTATTTCAAACGTGTTCGATAATTGAAAACCGGTCGTTACAACGTGACACATACCGACATACGTGTTTAATTTATTTATAATATCGTCTAATTGTTCGAAAGAAAAGTGTAACCATTTTTAATCGTTTAGTTGTAAAATAATAAGTATTTTAACGTAATTATTTAATTATATTGGCTACTTGTTTAGTTTGACAAAGGAACATCAACACCGGAAGCAGCAGCCTACTGCTCCATCATCCACCGCATCAACCACTTTAGGAGATCAATATCATCCACCGCATCAACCACTCTAGCTGATCAAGGCGTGCAGAATGCTCGCGAAAGATCGTCGTGTCAGCCGGATGCAGTCGTGGCTGACAAACAATGACATGATGTGGTGGTGGTGGTGGCTACCCTCAGGGGTAGCCCTGAGATTTGGCGTGCCCGGGACTAACCGGAAAAAAGGCCCCCTAAATAATTCAAATATTAAAGGGAGGTGCTCAAAAAACCAAAACCATTTAATACCAAAAACCGAAACATATTCGTAACTGAAAAATTGAACCGAATTTTGAATTAAGTTTTCGTTTTGGTTCTAGCTGTATCAAAATTTCGATGGCTACCGCTACAGGGCTCCTTATTGGACCATCGCGTACCGCGATGGGCCCCTGAAGAGCCCAATAAGCCTAGTTTGATGGGTTTGATCCGTTCGTCGTCGTTTTCACGTTTACGAACTATCGTTTGGCCTTGTTTGAACTTCCAAGTTCAATGTGTGAGTGTTTCGTGAGGTTTCAAGTGTTTGTGTTACACAATGTTCTGGACGTTCACCAACGTTCGTATGTTTTGACACGTGTGTGCTGTTTGCCGATAATTCATCGAATTTTCCTATTGTGTGTCAGTGTTCGTACTGTCGTGCCACGTGTCACACTAAATTAAACTAATTCTAGTGCCACGTGTACAAATAGTATTTAAATAAATATTTAAATAAATAAAAGTTGACCTGGAAATTACGGGGTGTCACATTGAGTTATCCGAAACCCAACCCGACCGAAAATCAAAATACATTATCCAACCCGAAAAACCGTGATTTTTTACATCCGGACAACCCGAATAAAACAGTTTTATTCAGATATCCGACCTGAAAATAGTTTTTGACTATCTGAAACCCAACCCGAATATAAAACCATATTATCCGACCCGAAATACCCGAATTTTGAATGAGGTTTTTCGGGTTTCGGATATGATTCGGATTTTGAATTTTTTTCGAGTTTCGTATATTTTGAACACCCTTACTTCTAATAATACAATTCTCTTTGAAGATATCTTACTTGAAATCATCAAGTGGTAATTTTCAGAGCGTTAAATCCAAGAAAAAGATTGAAATCTTGTCTTATTTCCACGTTTCAAGCCATTCCACAAAAAGTAAACAAGTGGTAATTTCGTGACACAAATGTTAAAAAAACATTCTAGCGTGTCATCTTGAAGGGAAAGATATGATCATATAATATTTTGCGAATGATATTTTATCACAATTGTCAATAACTAGTGGGATTCACCCGCGCTGCCGCGGATATTCTGCCATGATACCATATATCAAAACGCAAATATGTGTTGTCTATATGATGTAAAGCCCTAAAGGATAGCTGTTGTAAACATGTTCGCTCGACCGGCAAAAATACAAATGAATCATATGAATGCATTGATTAATCATAAACCAAACCATAAAATAAACATTACATTTTTTTAATTATTATTATTGTTTGAATAATGTTAGTTAACAATTTAGGAATATATAATTGTTAATATCATATAATTATTAGTATATGTCAATATTATTATCAAATTTAAATATTTTATGAAGTAATTAGGATCAAAATAACATAAACGATACACATATTTGATAATGTACGGACACATGATAAACCTTTGAATAATGCCCAAAATTTATGTGACTGTTTGTGTTAGAAATTTATATAAATGTTCGTCAGGTAATTTCGTTCAAATTAATATAATCATGACTATCATAAGATAACGTAAAAATATGTGAATGTTAAAAATATATAAGTAAATTAAATAAAAATTAAAAATAAGAGTTTAAAGTTCAAGTTGTAAAAATTTAGAGTTAATTATATTTTTGCAAAAGATTCCAATTTTTTGTTGAGGCGGTTCCTTTGCAGCACAACATTTGATTATTTGATTCATGCAAGTAAAGTTGTACAGAATTCAGCTTTGGTAGTAAACTATGAACAGTAACTGAAAATTGTAATATATAATAATTATATGTAATCCTCGTTTGATGCATGTTATAAATATTTTTATATTGGTAGAAACACATAGTGTAATTATATAATTTTCAGATGCAGATGCAGCCTATTGTATCTATATCAATTTGAAAGGTCGGCGCAATTTCTTACTCATTTTAATTGGTTTTTCCTATCAATTTGAAAGGTCGGCGCAATTTCCTACTCGTTTTAACTGGTTTTTCCTAGGGATAAGTCGAAATAGGAAACACATAAGCAGACAAATTTTAGGTTTGTCCAATCGTATCGACATTGTACTAGCACTCGATTGACCACGGTTCGATCTTGCTCCTTAACACTTTGTTGTTTTAAAGTTTAAAAGTTTTTAAACTCACTCCTCGACCTTATAAAATGTCATTTTAACATTCTCAAGTATTTAATGTTTCAAGTTTATCTCTTTATTATATATTATTTAATTTTCACTCGTTAACTTTCGTTTGGTCTGCGCAATTTCCTACTCATTTTAATTGGTTTTTCCTATCAATGTGAAAGGTTTTAATTGGTTTTTCCTAGGGATAAATAGAAATAGGTAACACATAAGTTGATCAATGCTAGGTTGGTCCAGTGGTAAGGCGATTGTAATAGCACTCGATTAAGTATTAACCAGGGTTCGATCTTGCCCCTTAACATTTTGTTGTTTAAAAGTTTTTAAACTCATTCCTTAACTTTATAAAATGTTATTTTAACGTTCTCAAGTATTTAAAGTTTCAAGTTTATTTCTTTATCATATATATATATATAATTTAATTTTCACACGATAACTTTTTTTGTTTATTTAAAAAACTAATATTAATCGTTTGTTAGGAACTAACGATGACGTGTTGATATCGTGAAAAATGAGAACGACGCCAAATGAAAAGCATTTGTATCATTATAAAACTGCTCTTTTTCTAGCAAGTTGCCTTATAATTAGAATTCGTATACTGAAATAAATAGTGTTTCCTATTTACGTTTCAATTTTCATAATTGATAAGTCATGACTTTGTATGTTTTTTTCGTCTCACCACGTCTCAACGCATGGGTTTTAATGATATCAAATGCCGCTAAGCGCGCTAACTTTGCTTGTTAATTCTCTTTTGATGAAGGTGTGTCAAATTCTGATACTCAAGTATATAAATAATTTAGGATCCTCTTGTTGTTGGATCCATTCCTTTGATTCATTTGATTCAGATTTAGAGATGAACATGTAAACATGAATGAAATAGAGATTAAATGAAACATGTGAATCCAGTGAATGCGTTGTTGATTCCAGACATGATTCCTGTGGTGACGATCCGATCGGGTTCCCGTTTAGGGTGTACGGTGAGGATGGAGATGAGATGAGAGGGCTCGGTTATGGAGGTTCACGTTTCTCTTTAGGGATGAGGAGAAAACGTGATTAGTGATGATGTTTAGAGTGTGTAACCTTTGATTATGAGTCTTTAGTCTCTATTTATACACCCAAGGGGAAACCCTAATTAGGATAAATAAGGATAATTACGTTCATCAAATAATTATCTATCTGTTAGAAGTATTTAGGTAATTGATCTTATTTAATTAAATAATCATAAGGGCCACATTTAATTATTTAGTCTTACACTTGTATCTTATTTTGTAAATATGAGATTTTATTTTCTAGTTGTGGTTTTTGATATCAGGATGTTACTTGAGCAGATAGGAGTTGGTTGCTTTTGCAAAGAAGATAGAACTTGAAGGAGGGGCCGAGGGGGACTGTTTATCAAGACTTTTTTTCTTTTTTTTTTTTCTAGTTTTTAAATGTCTTGTTTATACTCATGAACATAATATATTATCTTGGATTAATTTTCCTTTCTGTTTGTTACCTTTTTGGAACAATATCGTATTTGTTTTAAGTTTTTAACTTTTTTTTATAGATTAATTAAAGCTTAAGGATTTAATAATACATAAATCCTCAATATGGTTTGATGCATTTGTAGGTTAAGCTTTTAAAATTAAAAAAACATTTGTGAGAATATTACATACATGCTTTATATAGTTTGATCTCTAATATTAAAATAATGCAAAATTTGGGCGAAATATTTATAGTTTGATCTCTAATATTAAAATAATGCAAAATTTGGACGAAATATTTATAGTTTGATCTCTAATATTAAAATAATGCAAAACTTGGACGAAATATTTGTGAAAAGGTTGTATAAATTGTTCCTATGATGCAATCAAGTGCACGCTTAATATTTATATCAAAGTATCACTATATTTTAAATAAGAAAACATAATTATTAAGAATGATTAAATAAATAATTTATTAACATAAACCAACATTATTTGAGCACTACTAAAATAATTCATATTGTCTTATAAAGTTCTTTAAAATAGTTATATTACAAGTATTTAATTAAATAAAAAAAAAATAATAATAGAAAAAGGTGTTGAATAAAAAACACTAAGTGACAGTATTTTATATATATATATATATATATATATATATATATATATATGTATATACTAGGTTACTAACCCGTGTAATACACGGGCTGAAACATTTAAAAAAATACCACTGATGATTGCGGTTTCGAAGGTGTTACAAACATGTAGATTATCAATCTAGCTAAAGAAACAATTATCTAACAATTATATAAACAAAAAAATAATAATATATAACAACTTTAATTATTAAGTCACTACAAATATACAAAAAAGTTGATAAAAAAGGTTATGAAATCACTTTCATTCTGGCTTGATTACTATTCTCCTCTAAATATTAAATACCACATCTCTTTTAGTAATCAAATTGATGCAAGGCATTGAAAGCTATGCTAATCAAGATTGTGTTACCTTTAAGAAGAGCTTAAAAGACTCCTAGTTTGCTATTGAACATACAAAAAAAAAATAAAACCCAAAAATCAATCATAATTGATGAATATTATAATATTACCTTGTATCACCAATTTTTATATTTCTTTCTGAGAAAATAATACCATACATAGATACTTTACTTTTCTTCGTCCTCAACTTTCTTTTTTTTATACAAGTAGAATCCCAATTGACTGGGTCGAATTAATTTATTTGTTTTCTTTAGTAAGTAAAAAAACTAATGAAATTTAATTTAAAAATAACTTGTTTAAACGGGTCAACCTAGCTAGTGTACTTAAGTATGAATGTGTAAAATGCGAACGTTTATAATGACAATGATAAAATTTATAAAACACACAAAATAATTCAAGTTTGAAATAGATTTGTGCCAGAAATACAATACTAATTATTTACCTTAACAAATTGAGATCAAATATATATTACATAAACCAAAAGCTAAGATTAAGATTAAAAAAAAAACAGATCAGACCACTTATAAGTTATAACATGTTCAAGGATATCTTTAGATACACCCATAGGAGCAGAGATCTTATGGTTCATGTCACTATGTCAGCACATTGATAGTTATGGCAAACTAACTGCATTTACATACTAATAAAAAGACTGTGTTAAGAAATAATTATAATTAAAGCATATTGTGTAGGATAATTAATTAGTTACTCCGTGAAAATTTATCCAGAATTTGCATAGTAAACATCTAAGAATGTGTTTCAATTTGAGCTAACTACTTCCTTTTTAATTTGAGAGGTTATTAAATTCCAGATTCAGAACAAAAGAAAGTCTTTCGCCCACAAAAAAAAAAAATCACACTTAGGTATTTAACTCCTAATCATAATACTTTTTCAAAATACATGATATGATGAATTAACATCAAAGTTGATATATTTGCATGTAGTGTTATAAAGTATAATCAAATTACAAATCTTATTTTCAGAATGTTCATATTTTTACCAATTTAAAAGTTGAAAAATTGCATTTCTAATTAATCGATTTTGATCAATATGAACCCTAAATATTTGAATTTGAATAACAATTGCGCTAATGATGAAACAACACATGCAAACATTCGTTTCTAGAAATATAAATAAATACACAAAACAATGTTTTTTGGTTACCTTCTGTATCATCTCACAAGCCTTCATACTTTCAAATATATCTCTCTTTTTCATATTTTGGAAGAATCAGAGACTAAATATTAAAAAAAAATCATACCTAATTTTGGGGGAAATAAAGAGCATACATTTCATGCTCGTTTTGATCGATCACCTTCATGACATCCATATTTGATTTGATGAATATATGGATGAAAAATTTGGGATTTCAATTCTTATTCAAACAAAAAAGGATCTATAATGAATCCTTGGGATGAAGATTGAAGCACACGAAAAAGCACATTGGCATCGTAGAAGAGATGGAAGACAGAGAGGTTATTGTTTGAGAAGAAGATACGAAAGATGAGAGGCGGAGATGAAATAGAGATATGCGAGTAGAGGTAGAAGACAAGTAATTCCAAATTAGGGTTTCAGGGAAACCAGGGGTAGATCCGCGTGTTTCTTTTTTATCGGGTTTAGATCCGCACAAATTATATTTGGGTGAATGAGGAAGTAGGATTGTGGAGAGAAATGTGAGGTTAAATCTAATGTTGACACGTGTAAAAATTCTGATGTGGATACCTTAGAAATGAGCCATGTGGCAAAAAATATACTTGTTTATTAGAAGTAAAAGATATATTTCAAAATTATTTCAATAATTTTTGAATAATTGATTTGAATCAACATAATATTTATAGGGATAATATCATATACCTCTTATTAACCATCTGAATTACATATATCCCAAATGTTAAAATAAAATTACAAATATTTTCATTATTCAAAGTTGTCTCTTAGTAAGGAGAAATATGTAAATGAATAATAACGGTTTTGGCCCATGTGGTTTGAATATTTTAACTATTTTGATCAAAAATAGAATCTTTTATCAATTCAGCCCATGTGGTTTAGACAACTATCGGCTTTGGCCCCTCAAACTTAACTATTATAACGGTTTTGGTCCAAAATCTAACTATGGTCAGGGGCAAAAAACGTTAGATGTCTAAACCACAGGGGCTGAATTGATAAAAGATTATTTTTTGAGTCGAAATAGTTAAAACACTTAAACCACAAGGGCCAAAACCGTAATTTACTCATAAATTGTTTTTATTTAGTTAATTAAGCTTAAAATACGAAATACATAATTTTTTTAATGAATTGGATAAACATGTAATATATTTGGTTTAGAAAGAGTAAATATGTAATTCAGTTTTATGATTAAGTAAATATATAATAAAGAGTTTTAGTAAAGGAAAATATGTAATTGACACTTATTTATGTTAATTAATCTTAATCAATATTGTTTATTAGCAAATAGCAATAAATAATTTTAATACAGTTTAAATGAATTTAATAATGTTTAATAATTGGGTTGGATTCACTTACTATTTATATTAATCAATCTTAACTAATTAGGTTCTAACATTTAAATAAAATAATAATTTGATCAAGAAAATAAAAGATCATGAGAACTATTTCACAAATGTTTAAACTAAATTTAAAATTTCAATGTTATCCACCAAACATTTAATATGACCAAATGATATATACCATGTATGTAACATTCTTATAAATATTTTACTAAATTTACAATTTTTAACCTTAGAAACCAAATATATAATTTGCTATCAAATATCTAAATTCTAAACAAAAAATTTAAATATAAATTAGATACCAAAGTATTTCACATCCGAAATTTTCTAATATTAGAAACTTGAGTGTGTGATCTGGTTATTTGGACACCACCTGCAGATTAGTTAACACCACCTGGTCCTATACGGGGGCCGTATGGATGTCAGAATGTGTCAGTCAGATGTCTGGTAGCTGAAAACCACATACGAATAGTGTTGGTCGATACGAGTAGTATGGAAACTTGAAAATTTACAACTTTCGCTTTTACACCCGATATACGTACGTGTTTAACTTATTTGTGATATCGTAATCGTCTAAGTGTTTTAGATGGTTGAAAGATAGCTTTTAACGTAATCATGTTTAATCGGTAAGTTGTAAAATAATAACTATTGTAACGTAATTATGTTATAAAATCGTACTTTGTTTTGAAATCCGGTATACGCACTTGTTTAACGTTAATTTACTTATATAATATCATCTAGTTGTTTTATCTTTGAGTTAAAAAATAACATCTATTTTAAAATAATTATCTTATAAAATCGTAAACATGACACATACCGACATACGTGTTTAATTTATTTATAATATCGTCTAATTGTTCGAAAGAAAAGTGTAACCATTTTTAATCGTTTAGTTGTAAAATAATAAGTATTTTAACGTAATTATTTAATTATATTGGCTACTTGTTTAGTTTGACAAAGGAACATCAACACCGGAAGCAGCAGCCAACTGCTCCATCATCCACCGCATCAACCACTTTAGGAGATCAATATCATCCACCGCATCAACCACTCTAGCTGATCAAGGCGTGTAGAATGCTCGCGAAAGATCGTCGTGTCAGCCGGATGCAGTCGTGGCTGACAAACAATGACATGATGTGGTGGTGGTGGTGGCTACCCTCAGGGGTAGCCCTGAGATTTGGCGTGCCCGGGACTAACCGGAAAAAAGGCCCCCTAAATAATTCAAATATTAAAGGGAGGTGCTCAAAAAACCAAAACCATTTAATACCGAAAACCGAAACATATTCGTAACTGAAAAATTGAACCGAATTTTGAATTAAGTTTTCGTTTTGGTTCTAGCTGTATCAAAATTTCGAATTCGGTTTTCGCTTCGGTACCTAACCATATCCGAATTTCGGTTTTTGATTCCAATTTTTTTATAAGTTTGGTTTGTTTGGTTAACCGATTAAACCGAATTCAAATTTAAATTATTATCTTATTAATAATATATAAGATTGAATTCGGTTTACTCGGTTGAATTCTGTTTATTCAGATCGGTTTATTCGGTTTTTAATCGGCTTATTTGGTTTTAATCGGCTTATTCAATTGAATTCGGTTTATTTGGATCGGTTTATTTTACTTTTAAGCGGTTTATTTGGCTTTCAATCTGTTTATTTGGTTTTAACCAAAATTAGAACCAAATCACTTCTTGAATTCGGTTCGGTTTTTTGATATGGAAAAAAATTGAAGACCAATTAAACCAGACCAAATAAACCGTTAACTGAACCAATTGACATATTTAGTTTAAAGGGCATGAAATTAACTTCATATACTTTAAGAAAAATGATTTACTGCACCATTAAATTATGTGTTTATAAATGTTTATTTTTAGTTTGATTCCCCCCATTAAATTCTCATTTAAATGAATCTGTATATATACGTATATATAAAAATTTTTGTGTCCCCTTAAAAAATGGGCCCGGGACAAGGGTCGGGTTTGCCCCTCCCCCGGGCCGCCCTTGGCTGGTCTGGTGGTAGTTGTTGTACGTGTAGCTGTGCCCCCGGCTGTGGCTGCTGCTATGGATCCGGAACTGGCGGCACCCACACCGTATGCTGATCCAGTGAAAATTGCAGACCCACGTCGGGGATCTCGGCCATGAGTATGACCGTGTTATGCTCTCTCTCATATCAGCCGAAAAACGACCGATTCGTCAAGCTATACGTGTGATAAAAGAGCCACACGTAATAGCACCACTAGCCTTACGGCTAACAAAGCTGGAAAAATAATCAGCTAGCAACCATGCAAGGTTGCAGCTGCGGCCGCTGATAAGGCAATATAAGAAGAATATGTCCTTCTGTGTGACCCACTTCTGGCTCAAACATGACCAACAATATTGTCTAACGTGTTGTTGGTTGAATGAAGATATTTTTTTAACAGAGAATGCTGGCTTTCAACTCTGTTGGTGGTTCGCTAACCAAAATTCCGGTTTTTATCAATCCACGCAGACACAAACATCTTTTTGTACTTTTGCAACCAAATTACTTGCAAATATCCGATAACTCCTAAAAAACATACACAGATTATTACGTCTCATACAACTAAAAAACAATTAAATACAAGAAATAGAATATTAATCTGATAAGATGTCCATAGTCATTCATGAAGTCGGCTGTAGTTATACTCATAAATATCAGAAGTTGCAGAGTCTATCACAACCGACCACATATATGATATATCCAAACTTTTGCCAGTCTGATAATGAAAAACTTGGCCTACAGTGTTTGGATATGTTTTCAAAGATGTGCCACCTGCAGAGTAATCGAGCAGCACTGGGAAATATTCTTTTACATGCGTTTATAAGAGACAGTTCTCTATCGGCTACAATAACGCGTGGCTCCATACACTATTGAAGTGTATCTTTTAGGTTTTGTAACACCCACACGAAATTCTCTTCACGTTCCTTAATTATAAACACATGTGCAATGATAAACGTCTTATGTGTTGACGTGACACCAACTATTTGAACAAATGGGATGTTTTATTTGTTCGTTTTGTAAGTTGTGTCAATTAACAAGACATGAGAAAATGCGCGCCAAATATTATAGGATGTCTCGTGGATAAAAAAAATATGTTCAACGACATCCGTCGACGCATCGTCTAGAGTTTGCTACAGTGTGTTAAAAAGGACATGCATTGAAGTTTTCCCCGTGTTGTGTCCAGCACGTAACTTCCGCCGTGCATTGTAAATAGATCTAAGGATAGAAACATTATTGAGGTTTTGGTTCTTAACAAATGCAAATATATCACAGGGTAACATGTTTTGATTTGACAGTTGCTCAACTAGACGTGTTTCAGCTTGTGTTCACTGTTAACCACACGCAACTTCCAACCACCACAACTTCTCTTGTATTTGCCAATTAGCTCAAATTCACATCCGGTCTTCTTTGTACCAGTACGTCTAAGTTTTGGTTCTCCTTTGTACACACCACCACGATCGCATTTGAGCCACATCTTAATGACGGCTCCGGATGCATTAGTTTTGCTTCGACGTCTATCTAACACATAACCGTTTTCAAGCCCCCTGGCAATGGTCATTCAACCAGTTCATCAGGACCAGCAAATACCTGAAAACAACAAATGTTTAAGATTATTTAAACTAACGACTGTAAAACAAATAATCTTATTACCTGATCAGTTTCATAGACACACATATATTCATCTCCGAAGTTGTTTCCCATCGAAATTTTTAAACCTTTAGTACGATTTCGAAGAAATACAAACAAGTAATATTTAACGAGCAATAGATTGAAAGAAGAAAACTTAAACTTCAACGTTCATTATATAGTAGGTATTCGCACGCAAATCGAGTATTTATCCAAACGTCACGTCAAATAATTTATACGTAAACCGAAAACCCAAATGATTGGTACACATTTCAAAATTGAATTTCCATACGGCCCGTATAGGCATATACGAGACGTATGGTTGGCGTTTTAGGAACATGTCGGACCTGTGTGATGTGATGTGTCAGAGTTTGTCGGGTGTCAGAACCCATACGTGGTTGTATAGGCCTATAGCCCTATACGGGTCGTATGGATGGTGTTAAAGGAACGAACATTGTGTCTCTCTAACAACTCCCTTTTTAAATTTTAACACCCTAATAACTTACTGATTATAGTATGCATGCCACATGTTCCCCGCGACCGGGCGTTAATTTGGTTTTAAAGTCAAACGTAATTGGAGTAGTTATGCAACAAATTTGACCAATCTCCTTATTCCGGTCATTGCGCCAAGACGAGTTAAATTAACTCGAAAACACATTGGCTTTTGATTATTATATTATTTATTATTATATATATAATTAATTTTAACTGCTTTATAAAAGAAAATAAGGGATAACGAAATAAAGAAGGTCAAAGAACATCACTTTTCTTCTATTTAAAATTTTTTTTTCTTTTGACTTTTTTCTTTTGACTTTTCTTTTCCAAATCATATATTTAATTTATACAATATTATGATAAATATATTAATATCACTAGGTTAAAACCCGTGCGATACACGGGTGGAGTCATAGAAAACACTCATTTTAAAATATCATACAAAATATTTTATTTAAAAGTTTGTTGAATATCATATGAAATAAACATTTCAAATTTTAGAAATATGAATACATGCAAATGATTTAAATAAATTAAAAATATTAGAATATATGAGCTTTTTATATAGTTAGTTTAGTTAACATAAATCTTATGATACTAAGATTTAATAATATTATAAAAACACAGTAATTATTAAATTGAAGAACATATTATTTACCGCTTATAGTTATGTAAATGATACAAATAAAATTAGAACTATAGTTGTAAATGATAAAATTATAATTAAAAAATGTAATATATAATTAAATCTTGTAAATAGTTGTGATATTAAATTGTCATATTTATATAATTTAAAGAATAATTAAATGTGATGATCTACATTAATGATTGTGTTTTCAAATTAAACAATGAATAATTAATTTGAGAGGGAAAAATAGTTAAAACCTTGCCCTATGATTGCCATGTGTCAATAATAAACCTTGATTTATTATAATGTATAAATTAATTAAAAATTCATATTCACACACCTTTATAAAAAATTTTATTATATCAATATTTATAAATGCGTACTTTTAGAAAGTTTATTTTTTAAATATTAAAATGTATTGTCGTCCATATAAGATTTTCTTAATAGTTAATATTATTTTTAATTCATGAATTTTTTTATTAGTTCAATCACTTTTTTTTGAACAGCAGTTAAACTGTCATGTCGTGCTACCTTCAATTATCCTGTCGATTGATAGCTAAATCTCCGACATTGAAACACGTGTGCCCCCAGATGTGCGGGAACCGGATGTAATCCGTAAACCCTCGCCCCCATTAGGTTCGAACCCGGGATTAAAGCTTTGACAACTACGTTAAGCATTCACGTCATCTTTGTTTGAAATTCAAGTTAAAAATACAATCGAAATTGCCACGATTTGAAAATACGCAAGAAATCGTGAAAGTGGGTGAAAACCGCATGAAAAATGGAATTCCCGATTCTCCGGAATCGTAAAAACAAGAAAAATTCGAAGATATTGCACTCCGGCATTCTTCGCGGTACGCCAAGGCCATTTTGAGGTTCCTTGGCGGTACGCGATGATTGAAAAATATCTAAAATCCTCCGGATTTCTTCGTGGTATTCCAAACATCTTTTCAAGTTTCTTGGCGGTACGCGATGAAGAGACGCTTTGAATAAATCTGCTAAAACAATCAGATTTCATGCAGAAGCTTTCATATTTTCTTATTTTGAACAACACCAAAACCACGAACCAGATCAAGTTTTCAACCTCAAAACTCTGTTCTAAAGCCACCAGAACATCTTGGTCGAGCTATGGAACGATTCTACAACACTAGATCGTTGTTTTTCAACCGAAAATCCGCCCGAACGGGTAACGATTCGTTTTCTCCTACTAGTTTGATAATGTATGGATTAGAACTAGATTTTGAACGTAATACAATATTTATTGTTGTTGATTATGTAACAACCGGTTTTTAATAAACGAATGTACTTGAAATCATCGTTAATTAAACGATTGTGATTGTTGTAATTAAAAATGTGTGAGAATTACGTCATCAAAAGCACGAGCTCATGTGATCGTTCTAGAGATCCACGATGATTTAGCAATTTTGGTTATTAGAGGTTGATAGTATGCGAGAAATGATGAACGTGGGCGAAAACCGTGCGAGAAACGGAGTTACGGATTGTCCGGAATCGCGAAACGAAGTTAAAAATCAAAAAATTGGAAAAATATTTTGGGGCGGTACGCCCCACGCCAAGTGCTGGGCTGGGGCGATACGTCTGGGGACTTAAGTCGGCAAAAATTTGTTAAAACGATCAGATCGCATCCAGAAAGTATTTTTCTTTTTTTGTTCGACCTGTTCTTGCTCCAGACGAAAAACCCATCATTTGTAAGCATAAAACCTTCAATTCAAAGCTTTCTAATCGCATGGATTGCGCCTAGGAACGTTGTTACAAGCCCTGATCGTTGTTTTGCGACTGAATATCCGTTCGATTGGGTAACGATTCATTTTATCCTATTAGTTTAATATTTTGTGGATTAAATCTAGTTTTGATTGTAATACTATGATTATGGGTATTGATTATTGCCTAGTTGATAACTAGGGGCTATTAGAAACGAAGAACTTGTTGTTTTGATGGTGAAATCTTCGTTTTGAAGCTGGGATAATGTCCGGTTATTATGAAACACATGTCATGGTGTGATAACTAGTAGGATGGGTTGAATATGATTTTAAATGAAATATGGATTATGATCCATGAGTTAAATGATGATTATGATGAATTGATGTTAAAACTTATTAACAAGTTATGATCTTAAATAAAAATTGAATAATAAAAGTGATTAAAGATCGTAACTAATATAATTGAACATCAATTATTTGATGAAATGCCTAAGTGAGGCATGAAACATGATTAATTGTGATAATTGACTAAAACTTACTAAACGTAGTAAGATAGAGTCAATTATGTGATAAATTGACTTTGAGCAAATCAAATCAGTCAAGTGTGTTGAACTTGATTGTATGTGCTATATGTGTTGAAACTAGTTGTATATGTATTTTGCAACTAGGTGGTAGTAGTGGAAATCAAACAATTAATCATAGAGCAGGAAAAGAGCCTGCAGTTGCTAATCCCTTATATGATTAAGGTAAGTAATCCCACAACTATGACATCACATAATAAATATTGAATTCGTTGTTGAATGAATTATATGATAAATATGGCATTGGTGATAGGTGAATGTTGAATAATAAAGTTCAACAACCTATGATAAATCCAATACCTTGGTAAATAATAGTGTGGGAATTCTATGATGGAAGTATCGGTGGGTGAACATCATAGTAATTTGATTGAATTAATTATGACTCCACAATGGTGGATAGCCAGAGGTGCTGGCAATTGTCTTAAATGGAAGTACCGGTGGGTGAACATCTTAAGACATGAATTATTTATGACTCCACAATGGTGGATAGCCAGAGGTGCTGGCAATTGTCTTAGATTGAAGTACCGGTGGGCGAACATCTTAAGACTTGAATTATTTATGACTCCATAATGGTGGATAGCCAGAGGTGCTGGCAATTGTCTTAGATGGAAGTACCGGTGGGTGAACATCTTAAGACTTGAATTATTTATGACTCCACAATGGTGGATAGCTAGAGGTGCTAGCAATTTGTCTTAGATGGAAGCACCGGTGGGTGAACATCTCAAGACTTGAACTAATTATGATGTCACAAATGTGTGAATAGTCAGAGGTGCTGACAAATAGCTATGGTGGAAGTACAGGAATGTGAACACCATAGTGTAATTTTGATTAAACTATTGTGAGCAATAGTTGATGATTGGTAAAGTGATATTTTTACATTATGAGAGTCAGTTCGAATAGAAATGACTTAGTTTGAATATTGATTGTGAAAAATGTATTTATACATTTTGTTGTTGAGAAACCATTGGGGTTTGCTTACTTAGTTCTTATGAACTAATGTGAAATATTGTGTGATGTTTGTAGGTCAAACATGATGGACATGGCTGTAAGGATCGAGGCAGATCGTGAATCGAACGAACAAACCTTGTTGCAAACGTTTGAAATTTTGGTTTAAACTTATTGTAAAATGTGTGACACGTTTACGTTTGCGTTAAACCTTGTTTAATATTATTAAATAAAGAAGGTCAAACAAGGTTTTGAAAATGAAAAATTTGCTGGGACCAACTCTCATATTATAGAAAATTGTTGAATAGTAACCGGGGGTTACAGATTATTGCCTAGATGATAACTAGGAATTGTTAGAAATGAAGAACTCGATATGTTAACGGTCAAATCCTTGTTTTGATACGTTATATT
The DNA here is from genome assembly GCA_009363875.1 of Mikania micrantha. Taxonomy (NCBI): domain Eukaryota; kingdom Viridiplantae; phylum Streptophyta; class Magnoliopsida; order Asterales; family Asteraceae; genus Mikania; species Mikania micrantha. The sequence continues at coordinate 72,071,445 of CM018681.1, read as the reverse complement.
GCCCGATTATCATGAAACCATTTCATAGATTATAATGGTTTTAAGAATTGGACTGGGTATGGGTGTTTAAAAGACAATTTTCCAACACTATTCAAGTTAGAGGCTCAAAAGGAATGCAAGGTGGAAGACCGCATTGTAGGGAATTCAATAACCTGGCAATGGAAACAACACACTTCTGAGATGCAGGCTATTTTTGAAAAGTCATTAGTGGAACAATTGATACAATCAATCCCAAGATCTGATGGCCTAGATTTTTGGGGTTGGGGTTTTGATAATGTGGAGTGTGGACCCCTTTTCAGTTTGTGCTATCAGAGAATACATCGACTCCCTCCTCCTTAAAAACATTGAAATAAAGATCCCTTGGTTGAAATGGATTCCCTTAAAAGTCAATGCATTTGCATGGAGAGCAAGTCTTGATAAATCCCCACAAAGGAGAACCTTCAAAAGTGTGGAATTAATTTGGATACTTCTTGATCCCTGTGTGATCATGAATTGGAATCCACGGATCACATTCTTGTTCGTTGCAAAACCGCTAGTGAAGTCTGGAACAATGTATCTCTTTGGTGCAAAATCCCAAAAGACCTTATCTTCACAATTAATGATGTCATAACTATTCAAGAATCATGGCCATTTCAAAAACAATTGAAACAACTTTTGCATGGAATCTTTATAACAACCACTTGATGCATATGGAAATCGAGAAATGAAAAGGTCTTCAAGAACAGAAAGATGGATGCAAAAGATATTATTGAAGACATCAAATTAGCTTCCTTTTTATGGATAAAGTACAGGGGGAATCTGGAGCAATTGAATTGGGAAACATGGAACAAATTCAATTTCCTATTATAAAGGTGTTTTCTTTGCAGGAACCATTATCCTCTAGTTTGGGTGTGGTTTTAGGTCTAGGAAAAGGCTCTTTCTAGTCCTTCGGTTGGGTTTTTGGCTTCACCCGGTCCGTCTAATTTTTAGATGGGCTAGGTCTAGGAAAAGGTCTTCCCTCTTTTCGTTTTTTCATGACTATTCGAGCTTCACCCGAGCCTGCATCCTTCTAGTTATAACAGTTCCTAGGTTCTAGTTCTCAATTGACTATATTGTAAAATTTTCATTTCCCTGTTTTGTACTTGTTCTCCTTAGCATCTTGCTAAGTTTTTTCTCCTTTTAATGATATATTTATTTTGTTGGTTGTTCAAAAAAAAAAGAAGAAATCCATCTAGAAACCGTTTTAGTGATATAATTAACAACAACACCTATTTGGTTAATCTGAGAACATCCTGATTAATCCGATGAGCCATCAACTTTGTATGAGGAACCTGAATCATTGTAGGTTCTCACATTGTCATACATTGTATTATATTCAATTAAAAACATCTGATTAAGAATTTAATATCAGTTTGATGACTTTTAAATGCAATGTCCTTAACATTGAACGTTAAGAAAGATCTAATAAGTAAATTAAAACACAAATAACTTATAAAACATTAACTAATGCATAACTAAACTACAAACCCAAGTCTTCGTGTTAACTGTTGACTACAAAAATTCAGGTGAGTTTCGTACAACCTCTTTTCCTTTTTCATGTTTTAAAACATTGGGGTATTACTTTGAAACTGTTCTTATACATATGATATGCTTCACTATTATCTGTGTGATTCAATATGATTTTGTGGGATTGGATGGGATTTTGCACATAACTTTCTATCACGATATCAAAAAGTCCTTATCTTTCGAACCGTATCTAGTGAACCTATGTGGGGCCGAACAGAAAACAATGATAGTAGTACTATTGGCTGACAACCCATTTGCCGGGAGCTTGCAACTCCCCTTGGTGTAAATGTTTGTTACATGTTTGCAATATCAGTTTAATGTATGTGATAGGCATTAAGAATGAGAGACTAAGATATTTACTGACGGGTAGTATCTTCACAGAACAGAACATTCCGTCCGAAAGGAACTTAATATGGGTCTCATTGTTATATGTGACATTGTGTATCAATAACTTGTATATCAAATCATATTGTGCTGGATCAATTATTACGAACTCACTAGCTTTGTGCTGACCTTTCAAATTTACAAACTTTTTGTGGGTAGACAGTGACGACGTGTGAGATTGCACTATCAGAACTTGTAACTAAATAACTCAGTTTGTTAGTATGTTTAAGTTGTGAACTGTAACTTGTGGCTTGTAAATTGTAATAACGCTATTACCCTTGTAATGTATTATCTATAAGGTAACCTTGTGTGTTGTGATACCGAATTAAGTTAGTTATACCCCATCTCTGAGACATCACCACTATGCTTCCACAACCTTTTCAAAGTGATCAGTGACATAATCATCATGTGACAAGAGGTGTGGGTGTGACAAAAAACCCTGATTCGTTCCTTCACCTGGATATCCGTTAAATTGCACCCAACAAGGTTAGAACCCAAGACCTTCACTTGGAAAGGGTGAGCCTTTACCAGTTCAATCACTAAACTTTTTTTTTGAACGGCGAATGTCTCAATCGTGTGAACCCACTGTTTCCAGGCCATGTCACCAAGGTCTAGTTATCTGGATCTGTCATGAGCCACCACAACCACTCCAGGAGGAAACCTCACAGGAAAAACCCCTGACCCTCCTCAGACCCCTTTTTAGCTGCCGGATGAATTTGAACCCTAGACCTCTCATTTAGAAGAATCTTGGAATACCATTGAGGGAATGCCACATTGGTTTCAATCACTTAACTAATACCCAAAATTTTATAATTTTAATTGTGGAAGCCTAGGATCACTGTTGCAAAAGTCGGCTTCCAAGGCCGAGTACTCGCTCCAAGGAGTTGTCTCGAGGCCGAGTACTTTCTGAGTATTACCCGAGTACTTTCTGAGTATTACCCGAGTACTCCCGCCTAGGGCCGAGTACTCTCTGATTACTCGCTCCAATGAGCTATTCCGACCTAGGAACGCCTAGCGACTTTTGCAACCGTGCCTAGGATATGTAACAGCGGATGTATCCGTTTAAAATAAGTTTTGTTTAAGAACATATAAATAACTATTTTTTGTGCTGAAATTAATATTTTTACACCAGATTTATGTGTTTTTGTCATGCATCTTATTTTTTGTAATACACTTAAAAATAGAAATGACGTACAAATAATATAAATTTATTAAAAAATAGTTATTTTTATGTTTTTAAATAAAATCTTGTTTAGTTTTATACTCTCCCATATGCCATATCGGGTTAAATATATTCATTAATTCAATATAGGGTATAAACCAAAACTAGTATGGTGTTAAATATGTTTTTTAATTCTATTTTGGGTTTTATTATCTCGAAGTCCTGCTATAACATTCGGTTCAAGATTTATTTATTTTTTATTAATTTTTTACTATTGTTTTTAAATTTATACAATTGTCATATATTCCTTTTATCTTTTAAATGTCTCTTCATAATCATATTTTGGAAAATAATAATATTAAAAAAAAGTCTCTTGAGTAATGCCTACCGTACTCAACGCCTTTTTGTACATTGGTCGATAATAATAACTAGGTTTATTCAACCTGCGCGTTACGACGGGTTATCACAGTACACCCTCAAGAACAGGTATTATATATCATTTGCAAAAACAAAAGTTACATAACATAATTAAATATATCTAATCACGAGCTCTATACAATTTTTTATAAAAATATAAAATCATACAATATAATAGAAAAAATTACGCTCAAAATCCTTCTTTCCGGCAGTCAATCATTTGAATTAAAACAAAAACCAAAATATCTAAGCAACTCTCTCAAATTTAATAAAAACTCATGTCTCTAAACAAATCTCTTAAATTTAGTATCCCTTTTCTGCTTACTACTTTTCAAGTAAAAATAATTTCTGATGATCTATGTTTAAATTATTGAAACGTCGTGATTTGAGTGATATATTGAAGTATTTCTATACTTATTGAATGTAGATAGAAAAAGTTGAATGATTTGAAATTTTTTGGAAGCCAAAATCAAAGACATATAAAATATACTATTTGTTATTGTGGCTTTTTAATATATAGTATAATTTCAAAACACTAACGAATAAAATAGCATTCCATTGTGATCCGAAAGATATATAGAGTTTATGATTCCACGTCAATGAATGTTCATAATAGATACGCTAAATGTTCGTAGTTATACAAATCTTAGGGTTGTTTGCTAGCCTCTTAATGATTACTAAAATGATATATTTTAATTGTTTATAGTCTCTTAATAGTTACGAGATAACTTAAAGTCTAAATGGTTAAGATGTAATATATAAACGTAGTCTCTTAACCATTTAGACTTGAGGTTACATCTTAAATATTAAAAGGCTATAAACCATTAAGATGTTATCAAACAACCTTATAAGTAGTTAGACGACTATTTAATACCAAAAATGCAATTAATAACTATAAAAGTTTAAAAACAGGACATTATTTTGTCATAAATTTATTAAATAAACTTTTAAAAGTTTAGGTATGGATATCTAACATTTGTCGGACTTTTTGTCAGCCATAGTAAACTAAAAGAAGATTGTAATAATATTAGGTAGCGTAAATTAAGTGCATCCATACACCCCCAACCCCACCACCCCTTTAAACATTCTCATTATATGCACATGCAAGAAGACTCCATCATCACCATTCATCATTTTAAGGGTATCCCACCACCTCAATCTTCGCCACTCAATCCGGTTAAACCCTTTATAAATCTACCACTTTGTGATCATAAATCTTGCCAGCCAAACTCAGATTTAGTGCCATGGCCTCCATTGCTAACATCATCTTTTTGCTCATACTTTGTTCATTCTCTCACCAACCATATGCTAGAGAGAGCAAGTTCTTCACCAAGATCATTCATTACCTTTCAAATTCACCAATAACATCAGAACCAACACCTGCACCTGCTCCTGCTCCGGTGCTGGTTCCAGGGCTGGTGCCGGAGATGCAGCCGTTTTTGTTGGCTCCTACACCGGCACCAGCACCAGCTGAGGAGGAGTATGGTTATGGTCTTTATGGTCATGGGTCGAGTGACTCTTCCTTAGAGGAGTACCACATGTCTTCTCTAGAGGGTTTCAAGAATGAAACCCCTGAGGACATGGAGGATAAAGAAACCAATGGTGGAGATGAGTTCAACTCCAAAAAGGAGGACTCATTTGAGAAGCTACTAAGTAGTCAAAGTTATTCGACCAATAATAATGGTTTTTCGAATAATGTGAATGGCTACTCGAGCTCGATGAATGAGAACCAAGGCTACAACCAAAATGGTTACAACACCAATGAGAATGGCTACAATCAAAAAGGTTACAACAACAATGAGAAGCAAGGCTATAACCAAAATGGTTACAACAATGAGAACCAAGGCTACAACCAAAATAGTTACAACAATGAGAACCAAGGCTACAACCAAAATGGTTACAACAACAATGAAAAGCAAGGCTACAACCAAAATGGTTACAACAATGAGAACCAAGGCTACAACCAAAATGGTTACAACAATGAGGATGGATTTAACCAGAATGGTTACAACAGCAATGAGAATGGCTACAACCAAAAGGGTTACAACAGCAATGAGAATGGCTACAACCAAAAGGGTTACAACAGCAATGAGAATGGCTACAACCAAAAGGGTTACAACAGCAATGAGAATGGCTACAACCAAAAGGGTTACAACAGCAATGAGAATGGCTACAATCAAAATGGTTACAGCAACAATGGTAATGGCTTTAACCAGAATGGTTACAACAACAATGAGAATGGCTTTAACCAGAATGGTTATAACAACAATGAGAATAGCAACAACTACAAAGACAATGGCAATGAATACTCAAGCTCTATGAATGAGAACAATGGTTACAAGCCCGATAGCTACGTCGAGCTCAACAACAATGACAACAACAACTACTACAAGACCTTCACAAACGAGAAAAGCGGTTACAACAACGACAACGGATACATGGTGAAGCAACAAGGGTTGAGTGACACAAGGTTTTTGGAGGATGGTAAGTACTCTTATAATGTTCCAAACAACAATGGAAATTACCAAGAAAATAGTTATGAGGAAGTGAGTGACAATGGTGAAGGGTATTATAGGAATTTTAAAAATAATGATGAAGAATCAAAGTATGAGTTTGACACCATGGAAGAGTATGAGAGGCAAGAGGGGTATCCAGAAAGTACTGACCAAAGAGGGTATGTGCCATAATTAAGAATAAAGAGATACACTGTTTTTTTTAAGTTATGTATACACCATTATTACAAAGCATGCATATGGAAGTGATAGTTATGTTTGTTTTTGTTAATTTGGTTTTTTTTTGGGCTTCAAATCTCGATCTTTTATGTTTTGGTTTGTCATTGATGTTTTAGGGTAGGGTTTGGAAAATATGTACTTTGAAATATAACTACTTGTTATTTAATTTAATGGCATGTCCAAGCTTTCAAAGTCATATATAAACCCTGTATAATATTATTTACAAAAGATTTTCGAGTTATAAAAACAGTTGTGACCGTTGTAAATGATCATATGGCCGGTCCAAGAGGCTAAGTAACCTAAGCACAAGCTTAAGGCCGCTAAAAATATCAAGTCTCCAATTTTCTTATAAAAGTTTCAATGTAGTGGGTTTTTTTGACATGTTGTCTTTTTTAGCGTCAAGGCTCTAAAAAAAATAGAAGGTTCAACAAAGGTCCACATAAAAGTCTTTTAATATTCAAATAAAAACGACTTTTTAAAAGAATTAATTATCAATATTTTATCAAAGAATTTGCAAAAAAAGTGGAAAAATATCTAAATATTCATACATGTAAATATAAACAAAATTTCTTTTTTTAACTTCATTAGATGTAAAATTTTAGTTCATTATTGTCGATCTCAAGGTCAGATATAAAGATGAGGGTTTTTAAAGTATCCGTTATTGAAGACCCTGACTTTATATTCCGCTTAGGCCTCCAAAATAGTGGAGCCGACCCCTCTCATTTATGATGCTTTTCCTTAGACGTCACCAACTCGGTTGTTTGCGGCCGCACTTTATCTATTTTTCGTGTTAGTCAGGTGTCAGGGGAAGCGGAGTTGCGGTAGATTTTATGATCGATTGCGTATTTGACCTTCACAAACGTGAGGTAGAATTAAAAACGGTACAGACAGGGGCGACCATGAAAATTGAGGTGCCCAGGATGGGCCGGGAAGAAAATGTCATTAGCGAATTCAAATATTAAAATAGAGATGTCCAAAAAACCGAAAGCCAAACTGTATTCTTAATTGAAAATAGGGGTGTCTAAAAAACCGAAAACCAAACTGTATTCTTGATTGAAAAAACCGAACCGAATTATGAATTCATTTTCGGTTTGGTTCATAATTTTATCATAATTCCGAATTGAGGTTCCTAAATGAATCTGAATTTTGGTCTTCGGTTCAGTTATCGATTTCAATTTTTTTTAATCCGGTGTCTTCGGATAACCGATTAAACCGAATTCAAATTTAAATTTATCATCTTGTTAATAATATATAAAGTTGAATTCGGTTTATTCATATCAGTTTATTCAGGCTTTAACCGGTTTATTTATTTTTAGTCATATTATTCAATTAAATTCGGTTTATTCAAATCGGTTTGCTCTATTTTTAATCAGTTTATTTGGTTTTTGATCGGACCAAACCGAACCACTTCTCGAATTCGGTCCGGTTTTCAGATAAGGAAAAACTAAAAACCGATTATACCAAATAAACCGTTAACCGAACATATGATCACCCTTATTTTAAGGGCATGAAACTAACTTCTTTTAAATTAAAGTAAGTTATTTTTTTATCACTTAAATCATGTGTTTATAAACGGCTTTTTTAGTTTTTTAATTTGTTGGTTCTCATTTGAATATATACGTATATAACAAAAATTTTGTGCATCCCTAAAAAATGGGCCCAGGCCCCTCCCCCGGCCATGGGTACAGATCTATCAAAAACCAAGATGTTGAACCGTGAATGTTTTTTTTGTTTCATTTATAAAACTTACAAGAAGTTTAGTAAATATACTAATCAGGCATCACTATTATTAGAAGAAATTTGAATAAAAAAAGTTGTCATATACAGGGGCGGGGCGGACCTATGGACCTACCCATATGGTATATGGTATGGGGTTGCCCAACACCCATGAATTCTTTTCTGTCTATACATGTGATCAAATCTCGAACGGTTTAGCCAGAAATATTGACACTGACCCTATAAATATTTGGCACACCAAGAAATTTTAACACCAACCCCAAAAGATCGAGTGGAATGGGAGAGTGGTTAGTTCACTTGTTTTCAATGAAACCCCGGTCGCCAGAAAATACAGAAATTTTGTGAATGGTATGGAACAATTAGGTAATTAGGAGCATGAGGAGTTCACATAGGTCATTTTAACAATGTGTGATTACAACATAGACCTCAACAAAAGTTGGTTCTTGATGAGATTACGTGATCACCGGAAGAATCTTGAGATCACCTGATATTGTGGGTAAGATTTCGAAATGAATTCAAAATTGATCAGCGAGAATTCCGGAAACAAAAACCACCACTAGTGTGCATAATTTATTAATTTTGGAATTAATTCAAAACAATGGGTCGAAATATATTTCTTTGATTACCTTGAATCATTATGCTATTAGCATACTTATATACTAATTTAAATATAAATATATAATATACAAGGTTAATACCCCGTGTATTAAACGGGTTGAATAAAAAATATAATAAATGGTAATCAATAAAAATCTAAATTCTTATATAAAATATTATTAAAATTTTGTATAATTTAATACTTTAAGTAATAATTATATTATTTCTTTAAACACTAAGTTTTTCAAAGTTTGTTTCTTTAACATTTCAATTAGAAAAAAATAAAAAATTATATTTTATAATAATTTGTTTTTTTAAAAAAATATTTTAAATGTATTATAAAAAGATTTTTTAATTTAAAAATGTAAAAAAATATATATCTATAATGAAATGTATTTAATAGGAAAGAGAGCAGGGAAACCAAAGATGAGATGCTCTAAAAACATGACATGTGTCTCTATAAATCTTTATTTATTATAATAGATAGATGGGGGAAAGATCAAATTATAAGAAATTTTTGCCCAAAAATAATAATAACTAATAATATTTTGATATGTAATAAAATAATTTATGTATAATCTTATTTTTTGCACTAAATATTTATTTTTTGTACTAGATTCTTTTTTGTTGTATATTTTTTTGTGCTGGATTTTTGTGTTTTTACTTTGTTATACTGTATTTTTTTTTGGGTTGCATTTTTATTTTGTGTACTGTATTTTTATTATTTTTACTAGTTTTTTTTTTATTTTTTGTACATGATTTTGTTTTTATATTTTTAATATGTCATGTGTTAAACTTCAATTGGTTTTTACCTTTCCTAGGCAATAGCGGTTTTTTATTTTTTGTACTAGTTTTTTGATTTTTTGTACTGGGTTTTTGTTTTTATATTTTTAGCATGTCATATATTAAACTTAAATCAGTCATTACTTTTCTTGGTAAAAAATCATTTCTTAGGCAAAAATTTCTCCTTAAGCAAAAATCTCTTCTTAGCAGATGCAACTCCATAATATATAATTATAAGACAATGATCAAATAAAAAGTATATTTTGTCTAACAAGCCTAAAAAAGATTTTTAAAATAACTAAAACCGAACCAAACGAACTCCGATTGAATTCATTTCGATGGCATTGAAACCGTCTTATCAAACCCTACAATATTTGCTTTTTGGTTTTAGCTTTAACAATTAGTTTTAGAGTTTGGATTTTAAGACATGTTTTTTTAGCTTTTAGATTTTATCTTTAGGTTTAGGGTTTGTTTTTATAATTTTGGTTTTATTATTAGGGTTTATTGTTTATGATTTAATGTTTAGGTTTTAGAGAATTACAAGCCGGTTCCAATGATGTGAAAATGAATTCAATCAGAGTTTGTTTGGGTCGGTTTTCGAATTTTTAAAAATCATTCATAACCTTCTTAGGCAAAAAAAGACTTTTTAAAGAAACATTCCCCTATAATTATATATAAAATTTTCTTTTTTTCAATCATAAACTTCTGTTTATAATAAATGATTTTAGAATTATATAGATTATTTTTTATTTCATATTTTATTTAAATATTCAGTTACTTTCACAAATAAACACATTTTATATTTTATTTACACTAGTGTACCATTTATTTGAAGGTGTCACTAGTTTTATCAGTCTTAACAAGTGTTAAGAGATGTTTTCTACAATTACTTGACATCTGTTAACAAATGAATCACACCCTAATTATGCATGTTTGTATTGGTTTATTTGTCTATTTTGTTCATGAGCCAAAGATCTCTCTAAGAGAGGTATCTAAATAAAAGTAAGGTTTGCAATTTGCATATATCTCTCAACTAGGTTATATAATGTATTACACACGTTAATTAAATGAATATCAAACTAAGAGTTGTAGCATAATAGATATCTCATAGACTTCTTTATGAGAGGTCAGGGTCGGTCCTTTACATGGGCAAACTAGACCACCGTCTCGGACCCGATTTTTTGAGGGGCCAATTTTTATTTTATTTTTTTGTTAAAAAAATTTATAACCATTAAGTTTAAATATATATAATATTCAAGTTAAAAATAATTGGGCCCATTAAGTTTATATAATATTCTTAGAATTTTTTTTATATTAATGAAATTATCACCAGCACGGGTAATAGTTATTTGATACATTGCAAAATAGTGAATTTTATACGGAGTTAAAGTTATTTGATACAATACAAAACATTGATTTTAGCAACCTTATAGATGTTTTCAATCACTTGAAAGACCTCGAGTATTTTCCAAATGCAAGGATTGCATATAGAATATTGTTGACTAGTTCAGTTATGGTGGCATTTGCGGAAAGGAGTTTTTCAAAATTAAAGTTTTTGAAATCTTACTTGTGATTCACAATGTTACAAGAAAGACTTAACAGATTGGCAATGATAGCCATCGAGAACGAAATCTTGGAGATTATAAATTGTGAAGAGGAGATCAAAGAATTTGCTACCAAGTATATTAGGCGAGTTTAACGAATCATGGGTTAGCTATTCAAGTATGTCATCTTAATATTATGATTTTGCTCTGTTTATTGCTATAACATTAATCGTCGTTAAAAAAAGAGTTCATATAATTGAATCATGTTAAGGAGGTCAGAGGGTTTTTGGGCTTAACGGGCTACTACAGGAGGTTTGTCAAGCATTATGGTATCATTGCTCGCCCATTGACGGCTCTCACCAAAAAAGATGGGTTTAAGTGGAATGAAGCTGCTGATGTAGCCTTCAACAAATTGAAACAAGCCTTGATTTCAGCACCTGTTTTAAGGCTGCCAGATTTCTCACAACCGTTTGTTGTAGAATGTGATGCCTCGAGTGATGGGGTGGGCGCTATACTCATTCAAGAAGATCATCCCATTGCTTACTTTAGCAAAGGGTTTTCTCTTATCAACCGACTCAAATCAGCATATGATCGTGAGTCATTGGCATTAGTACTGGCTGTCCAAAAGTGGAATCATTACTTAATGGGAAGGCACCTTTTCATTAAAACAGACCACTATACTTTAAAGTTCTTGCTTGAGCAACGGGTAACTACAGTGGAACAACAAAGGCTACTTCTTAAATTGATGCCTTATGATTTCTCAATTGTTCATCGAGCTGGGAAGCTGAATAAAGGTGCCGATGCTTTATCTCGCCGACCATCTACGGTGCAGTTGTGTGCTCTTGTACTTTCGAAGAGTTTAGTAGTTGAGGAGATCATTTCTGAGTTGCATCGTGACCCTTTTACTCATTCTATCATGCAGAAGTTATCCCATGATCCTAATTCGGTTCCCCACTACCAAATGGTTGATCAATTACTGTTATTCAAGGGCCGGATTGTCCTTCCATCTCACCAAACCCTTCGACAGCAAGCTTTATATGAGGCACATAATACTCCAGTAGCAAGCCATGGAAGGTTTCTCAAAACATACAAACGGATTCTAGCTCAATTTTTCTGGCCTAACCTCAAGCAAGATGTTCGTGATTATGTCCAAAAGTGCCTTGTTTGTCAACAGCAGAAGTACGAAACTCTTTCTCCTGCGGGCCTACTACAACCATTACCTGTTCCAAATCGAGTATGGGAAGATATTTTGATCGATTTTATTGTTGGCTTGCCCAGGTCAAACCGGTTTGATACTTTGTTGCGGTGGATAGGTTGAGTAAATACTCTCATTTTTTACCTATGTCTCACCCCTTTACAGCGAAGGCAGTAGCAGCTCTCTTTTGTAAAGAAATAGTTCGTCTACATGGGTATCCTCGTTCTATTGTCTCGGACCGGGATACCATTTTTTTAAGCAATTTTTGGCAGGAGCTTTTCCGGCTGGGCCATACTTCCCTCAAGATGAGTACCAGCTACCATCCCCAAACTAACGGGCAAACCGAAGTGGTCAATCATTGCTTGGAAGCGTATTTGCGTTGCTTCGCCCAGGAACAGCCGCATAAATGGAGTTCTTACTTGGCTTGGGCAAAATACTCCTACAATAATGGGTTTCATTCTTCTATCTGTACGACTCCTTTTAAAGTGGTATATGGTTGTGACCCACCTCTTTTACAGCCATATGTTGTAGGGGACATCAATAATGCTGAACTGGAACAACAACTCATCCTTCTTGACAACATGCTTCAAGTAATTCGCTCCAACCTCCACAAAGCCCAGGACCGTATGAAGTCGCAGGCAGATAGAAATTGGCAGGAGCTTTCTTTTGAAGTTGGTGATGCTGTTTTTTTGCGTATTCAACCTTATAGGCAACGCAGTCTATCTAAACAATTCTGCCAGAAGTTGTCCCCGCGGTTCTTTGGCCCCTACTTGATTGTTAAGAAAGTTGGAAAAGTTGCGTATGAATTGGCTTTACCACCTGACTCTCGCATTCATCCTGTCTTTCATGTTTCCCTTCTCAAACCGGCAAGAGGAGTGTCACCTTCAGCTGCTATTCCACCACTCCCTCTTAATCAAGATTGGGAACTCGTTCTTCAACCTTCTAAAGTCCTAGCACATCGTTGGCGCCAATGTCATCAGTCTCCTATTTTGGAATTGCTCATTTCTTGGGATTCTCGGCTCGTGGAAGAAGCTACATGGGAGGATTATGACTTGTTTGCCGCACAATTTCCCCATTTTAGACTTGAGGACAAGTCTGTTTTTCGGGAGGGAAGTACTGATACGACTCCACCCTTGCAAGTCTATAAAAGGAAACGACTTAAGAAAGTCAACCGTGGATCTTCTGAATTGACTTCGTTGGAGCAGCTGGAATTGTTGTATGGGTTTGGGTTTGACCCATTCAACCCACAAAGGGAGGCGGGAAAGTTTAATGTGGGGTAGTGGGAAGTTGAGTCGTGGGAGTAACCGCATCAGTAGTTCTTTTAGTTTGTTAATTTTCATTTGCTTGTTTATTCTCTTGTTTTATTTCAATTATCAACTTTGTAAGTTGTTTGGAGATTTTCCTATCTCGAATCAGGCTAGTGAAATCAAAATCCTCTATTTGAAATTTAGTGTTTATCAATTTGGTTCCATTGCCGGAAAACGAAGAACGAATATGGTAGCAACCCGGAGTGAAGGCAGCGGTTCGGTTACAGAGCCCACGGTCAGGTAGCGACTCAATTGGCTGCGATCATGAGCAAGCTAGACACGATGGAGTCATGGAAGGAAGATCTCAACACTCTCAAACTACAGATGGTGAATAAGGAGAAAACAGGAACCAGGGGGCACCGATTTGAGGATGGTGAGTCCACTTTTCATAATTCCAACCGTCGGCCATTCCAAAAAATCGGTTTCCCAACCTTCAGCGGCGGCGACCCGAGGGGTTGGATATTAAAAGCCGAAAAATATTTTCGATATTACAACACCTCCGAAGAAGAAAAGGTGGATATAGTGGCCATGCATTTGGAAGAGGACGCCCTAGATTTGTATTCATGGTTATCATCTGAACAGGCGATAGAGTACCGGGAGGAATTGACTCAAGCTTTCCAGAAACATTACGTACCCCCTGAATTCCAGAACCCTGATGAGTTTTTGATTAGTGTGAGGCAAACTAGGACGGTGCAAGAGTACCGACAGGAATTTGCAAAACGCACAGCTAGAGTTTCAAATTGGCCGAATCATTGCTTGCTAGGCATGTTCATTCATGGCCTTAAAGAGGAGTTAAAGTCGAACGTGCGCATTCATAAACCTAGGTCTGTCTACAAGGCCATGAGTTTAGCCTTGGAATTTGAATCTAAATTGAATAACCTTAAAACCACCAAAACCTCCCACAACCACTTGAAACCCAAAGCCAAACCCTTTACCCCAGCTGTCCAACAACACCCAAACCCCAGTAAAAATGAATCCCGAAAAGCAAGCGAGCTTCTTACGCGGGGGAATGTTTTCGTTGTGGGGACAAATATGGTCCAGGCCATCGTTGTAAGTCAGGCACCTTCAAATTGTTGGAAGTGGAAAATGAAGAGGAAAATTTGGCCACACCTGATGAGCATGAGGCAGAGGATTCAGGCGAAGACATGGCCAAAATTAATCTCCACGCCATTTTTGGTAATCCCACACTACAACAATGAAGGTACACGGCACCCTCAACTCCACTGAGGTACTTATTTTGATCGACAGTGGGTCGACCCATAATTTCATTTCGGACATCCTGGCTGATAACTCAAATGGTCAATCCCTTTGGGGTACAAATTGGAAACGGGGAAATTATTCGCTGTAGCAAGGTTTGTAGAGATGTTTCCTTGCAGGTAGCTGACCTTAAAATACAGAAAGACTTTTACCCTTTTTCCATTGGAGGAGCAGATGGCGTTCTTGGTATCCAATGGTTGTCTTCCCTCAATACCGTTCAGGCCAATTGGAATGAGATGTTCCTTATCTTCACTGTTGATGGGAAGAAATATAAACTCCAAGGAGTTTCTTCGGGCCCTCTAAAATCAGCCACTTTCCAGCAACTTTCTTTAGAGTCCGAAGCCCAGACACCAACTCCCACCTACCTACAACCCTTAATCTCTTCCTTTAGTCCTGTTTTTCAAGAACCAACTACATTGCCTCCTTTCCGTTCCCATTACAATTCCATACCTCTAATACCCAACTCATCCCCACCGAACATACGACCCTACCGATATCCCCATGCCCAAAAAACAGAGATTGAACGACATGTGGAGTTATTATTAGCTAATGATTTTATCCAGCCAAGCACGAGCCCTTTTTCTAGCCCCATTTTACTGGTGAAAAAGAAGGATGCCACTTGGAGGATGTGCATAGACTATCGATTACTCAATAAAATTACAGTGGCTGATAAGTATCCAATCCCTAACATAGACGAGCTTCTGGATGAGTTATATGGCTCAACCGTCTTTTCCAAGGTGGATTTAAGATCAGGGTACTATCAAATTCGGGTCAAACCAGCTGACATCGAAAAGACAGCTTTCCGAACTGTAACACCCCGGTCACTTTCATGTCCCCTCCAGACATTTTACACCAACATTAATAATTTACGTTTAAGTCCCAGTTAAAACAACTTTTGTGCCTTACACACCATTAAACATACTATTACCAACACCTGTTAAAACAAGTTTAAGTATGTTTACAAACTTCACAAAACATTTATGATACAAAAGCTTCACACAAGTTCGATTATTTAAAGATTAAACCACCATACGAGCCTCCATGTTCGATTCCCAATCACCATCACCGCCAACCCTACTCCTTTGTACCTGTAAGCACCACATTTAAATTCACCAGTAGTTCGTTAGAACTAAGTAAGATTACCTCACTAATTCACCTAGTGTATTCCATATTACCACATGGATACACTAATGAGATTTCAAATAAAATTTGACAACAACGGTCAACCACATTCAAAACGATTTACTAACGGTTCGTTTTCAACCAAAACCTCATTATATCCCCCATTCATGCACAAACGTTATAATTTAATATAACACATGTATAAACACACAAAACTCCACTTGTGCATCATATTTCACAAAAATCACAATTTACAATTTGACACTTGAATTTCAAATGTCTATCCCATTATAGGACATTTATTGTTCACACACCTTGTGAATCAATTACATTGGAATAGCAAGTCTTATGTTCACACACCTTGTGAATCAAACATGCATATTACCAATCCACCATTTGTTCACACACCTTGTGAATCAATTACATTGGAATTGCAAGTCTTATGTTCACACACCTTGTGAATTAAAAAGTGCACATTACCAATCCACCGTTTGTTCACACACCTTGTGAATCAATTACATTGGAATTGCAAGTCTTATGTTCACACACCTTGTGAATCAAAACATGCACATTACCAATCCACCGTTTGTTCACACACCTTGTGAATCAATTACATTGGAATAGCAAGTCTTATGTTCACACACCTTGTGAATCAAAACATGCACATTACCAATCCACCGTTTGTTCACACACCTTGTGAATCAATTACATTGGAATAGCAGGTCTTATGTTCACACACCTTGTGAATCAAAACATGCATATTACCAATCCACCACACCTTGTGAATCAATTACATTGGAATTGCAAGTCTTATGTTCACACACCTTGTGAATTAAAACATGCACATTACCAATTTAACATCTACACATTCGTAGATCACCACATGTTCACACACCTTGTGAATCATGCAACAACAATGACCACAATCATTTATATCCATATCAACCAAATGAACGAATCATGTATATATGCTAAATGCACAATTACTTGTAGTGTGGACTCACCCAGTCCTTTAACTACAAGTTCAATCAATTAGGTAACTTACCTTAATTTGAAGAGTTATCAAAAATCTCCAACTCTTTTCCAGGCCTTCTAGAACTAGATTCACTTCCTCTTCCTATTATATATTCACATATAACAGGATTTAACAACCTGAACACACAACTTGTGTTATTTATGTAATCTAATTCATTTGACCTGTTTCACTCTTTATTTTCAGTCAAAACCTCATTGAGGCTTTTATCAATATCCCATGTGTAGAAATTAATCTACACTTTATTAGTCATATTTTAATTATCACAGCCTCATATTTCAACATTTAATCAACCTTGGAATTGAGGTTACCCTTCCAAAGGATGATCTAAAACCACCATAAACATGATTTAATCATATCACTAGTTATCCTACTCAATACAATGAGTTTCATGACAACCGGACATTATAACGGATCCAAATCAAAATCTCACCGTTAAAACATCTAGTTATTCGTTTCTAATCATCCCAGATCATTATATAATACTCAAAACAATATTTAATCCGTATATTATCAAAATAAATGAGATAAAATGAATCGTTACCTTCCAAACGGATTTCTGAATGAAATTCAACGATTTGGACGTGTAGAAACGATCCACGGCTCAACCCAAACGTCTGAATAGCTTCTAAATTGATGTTGGGTGCTGAAAATTCGTATATGTGTGTGTTTATGGTGAAAAAACTCGAGAAATAGAGATAGATATGTGTTTGTGAGTGACATCCTTTGAAGATAAGCTTTCTGCCGCCGCCACAGACGCCAGGCGCATCGCCCCGCGTGGCCGCTTGGCCCAGGGCGTAGCGCACGAGACGAGAAGTCCCAGACGTTTTTATTTCCCCCGCGCGCATCGCCTAGGGTAGGCGTGTGGCTCGGGGCGTACCGCCCCAGGCCATTTTCGTCCATTTTTCGATTTTATCTTCGTTTCGCGATTCCGGACAATCCGTAACTCCGTTTCGCGCTCGGTTTTCTCCCACGTTCATCATTTCTCACATATTTTCAATTTGTAATAATCACAATCATTTTATTAATGATTATTTCAAACATATTTATTTTATTTAAAAAAAACGGGTCGTTACACGAACCCATTCGGGCCATTATGAATTCAAGGTTATGCCTCGGCCTCATAAACGCTCCCTCAACCTTTCAGGCAGCCATGAATGATTTATTTAGGCCTCATTTACGAAGGTTTGTGTTGGTGTTTTTTGATGATATCCTCGTTTATAGCAGATCCAGGGATGATCATCAAGCCCACCTAAAAATTGTGTTAAACCTCCTGCTTCAGAACCAATTTTTTGCTAAGGAATCGAAGTGCTGCTTTGGTCAGCATTTGGTCTTATTCTTGGGCCATGTGGTGTCGGCTGAAGGGGTACAAGTTGACCAGGAAAAGGTAAAAGCCATAACTTCCTAGCCAATACCCTCTAATGCTAAAAAGGGTGTGCATGGGTCGGTTTGGATCGGTTTTTGGCTTAGTCCAAACCCAATAACGAAATTTTGGTTTTTTCAGTTTTTAAACCCGTTTGGGTTCGGTTTTTTCGGTTTTTATCTTTTCAAAACCCATTTGGGTTTCGGTTTTTTCGGTTTTTTCTACTTAGGTCTTAAATTATGTTTATAAAAAAATAAACTAAAATATTATATTTGTATTAAAAATATTTTAAGTACACTACTTAATATTTAAAAATATATACAAAAATATTTAAATTTAGTAAAAACCATACATGTTTTTGGTATCCTAAGCCAATAATAATAATAATAAAATATATTATTTTTATTTAACTTTTGATATCAAGAACTAAGAAATTAAAAATAGACGGTTTATAAATTGTTGAAATTTTTCAAAGGTAATATATATATATATGCATATACGCATGTATTCGGTTTTTTCGGTTTTTCTTTAAGGTAAAACCAAACCCAAACACAAACTTTCGGTTTTTAGAAAAAATACACCAAACCCGTCGGTTTCTATTTGGGTTCGGTTTTTTCGGGTTGGATTTTTCGGTTTTTGGGTCGGTTTTTTTGGTTTTGTGCACACCCCTATAATTGACTATTCGTTTAAGCCTAGGAACATTTTTTCTTTCTCATCCCAGTCACATAAATTCTCAGGGCCGGCTCTGTGAGAGGTTATTAGTTTGAATATGGGTCAAGTCATATTTGTTAAGGCGATGTCAAATGGTTTGTCTAATTGTAAGGTTTCTCTTGGAGTACACTTCAGCATACACCCCATAGCATAGTATATGTATATATTTCAAAGATGTTTTATAAAAAAGTACAAAATTGATTTATAATTTAATCATTATTTATCAATTTTAGTAAAATCATTAGTATTTAATACGAGGAAGAGAAGGAAAATCAAAATTTAATAAAATGTTACATATAAATATTAATGAGAGAGCGCCTGAAAAAATAATATTTAGATGATATACAAACTTGACATGTCTCCTAAAATGTTTGACTTAGGTAATAAAATGTGTGATTTATAATCGTTATGTGGCCAAAGTGTATAAATTAGCAAATCATCTTCTATCTTAGTAAATAGGTTAAGATATCAATCAATTAATCAATTATGCCCAAAAATCCCTTTCATGACATAGTTATTTACATGATATGAAAAGAATAAGATATAGACAGATCTAACATTTATTCCTAAAAAATAAACACACACAGAAAAATCATATAAGAGATGCTAAGATGTCACGCTCCTTGTCCTTCTAGGAAGGCATGTTTATGATGTAAGATCATAGTTTTGATCCAAAAAATAATTGATAAATGTTTGTAGATTTGTCTTAGAATAAAACCTATGGATGAAATTTTATGTTTAATCAAATTACACATGGAGAAAATATTCTTCCTAAATTGAAAACGTCTAAAAACATTTTTTTTTCCTTTGATTTTTTGATTTGTTAAAGTCCGTGTTTTTCAGGTCATGTGGTCACAAAATTCAGTCATACATGACGATCTACCAAAACCCAAAAAACACAATCTACAAAGCCAAAAACCAACTAAATGTTTTAACCAACAACTAGACCTGACAATCTTGACCAAAACAATATAAATGAGTTAGTTTAAGTGAATAATTACTATATTTTGGATTGAAATTTATAACATCATAACATAGAATGGATTGAAATAAGTAACACCTTAACATAATACGGATCAACTAAAAACTATGTGAATAGAGTGTATTCAAACATGCAAGAATGATCAATAATATATTTGATCAAAAAATCATTAAAAATTGTTCAAAATAGACTATTTGTTTAGTTACACTGCATTTTAATTTGAATTAAATTGATACTTTTTAAAAATAACTCATTTAGACTCAAACTGATTTTACTTAGAACTCATCCTGATTCGAACTCATTATATAACCTAGTACCCGACCTGCCCGACCCGCCCATTTTGCTAGACTTACCAGCAAAACACAGATTTGATCTTCTTTATTCAGCCATTCTTTTAGTTTTTGATGGTAGCACTACAATACTAGATAGGCAAACAATCTTCAAAAGAAAAACTTACCAAAACTCAATAATAATTGTTGGTTTGCTGGGAAGATCAAAATTTGCCATGTAAACAAGCGCAACGGAAGTAAATAACATGTTGAAGAAAGATTCACATAGATCATTCACAAGTGCCATAGTCATCATTTTGTTTTTATTTAACAGTGAAGAGAAAGGTATCTCAGAAACACAGATTGCGATCAAATATGCATTGATAAGTAAAACATGAAATAGTTTTTTGGTCTCATTTGATCCTCCGGACACCTGAGACCAAGACATTACACAATCATTAATAAACCAAAGAGTAATATCAAGACAAAAAACAAATCCAAAGGAAAAGATGGAGAGAAAAAAGATGACTAAGAAGTGTGTTGAGCATTGAATGCGTTATGCACTATTTTTCGGTTGATGTTTGAGGCCTATGTATCGTTTTTTTTACAAATGAAATGCCAGAAATGTAATTTCAGAACACGCGCATGCAAATATATTTCATAATCAGCAGAAGTCAGAAGATATTACCTAATGTTCGTCTCCATGTCCGTGTCCTTCCCAAGGATGTCGCCATCCCTATGTGTAAAACCGGAACCAATTAAGTGGTACTTCAAGCTATTTCTATTGTGCTATATCAATTTAACGTTTACAAAACAAGAACATGCAATGGAAAAAGCTTATTTTTTTTTTTGTGTGTTTATTGGTAGGGGTATAAACGAACCAAGGCAACTCGTGAAATGTTCGGGATCGGATCGGTAAAAAGCTCGAACGAGCCGAGCCTTAACGAGCCCGAGCCTGAGCCCGAGCTTTACATATCGAGCTCGAGCCGGCTCGCGAGCCTTAACGAGCTTTTTGAATATATAATTTTTATTTATTATATTAAGTGTTTATTAATAAATTTAATTATTTTTATATATAAAATTATGATAAATATATTTAAATCAAATATTTTATGTTAAATTTAGAAAATATAATTATAAATATAATTAAATTAGTAATTAAATTAAATAAATAAAATCTAAACGAGCCGACCCGAGCTCGAGCCTAAAAATTTTCTAACGAGCCGAGCTCGAGCCTGGTAAATAAAGCTCTTAACGAGCCGAGCTCGAGCCTTAACGAGCTCGGGATCGGCTCGGCTTGTTTACACCCCTATTTATTGGTTTAGCTCATGTGCAAACAGGAGAATATGTTTTAATCAGGTTAAGAGATCACCCATCGAAAGCAACAAAAAGCGATTAATAGCACAATACCCTGTTATATCCTTATAAAGTTATAAGTGGTCACTCTTCCCCGTCTGGGTGTCTACTAGAAATTATTATAGGGTTTAAATAGTCATTTTTAATTGTAAAAAAAAAGTTGTTTCAACCAGTTAGATGTCCATGAGAGAAGTAGCAGTCTTTTTCACCGTTCCAAAATGCAGTAGTTAGTCATATTCATATGTTTTATTGTTTTCCTTAAAAAAATTTATGTGAGCACCTACGGTTTCTAAAAAATAAAAATAAGTGATAAATTGATGCTCACCAGAACTACAGGACCATCTTGCTTAGCCCGGTATAGAATCCAAAACCTGCAATACGTCATATTTAGTAAGATTTTATTGAAGAAATTAATGTTTGTCATGGCATCATTCAATATCTAGTTTGTCGAAACGTAACATAAAAGAGTTATACCTACCAAATACACAATCTTAATGTAAACTTCAACATAAATACATGCTTATTAACAAGAACACAGAAGTAAATGCACAGTAAACAGATCGACTGTACAACAAGTAATGCAAAGAATGTAATTACAGAAAATTTGGTAAAATATAATATGATGACCCAAACCTCCATCACAAACTCCATGCAACAAATGGTTATATCCAATAAGAAGTATCACATGCTCCTTGAAAGAATGTTATCCAACCCAGGTGCTAGACAATTTTTAGCAAGTCTATGCCCATACTCCATCCATTCTGAAAATTGGTACTTTTGATCACCAAGTCAGTGTACTTAAACCATATAATTCCTTGTCCGTCTCAATCCAAGAAATATTCATCACAATTTCTGTTATTTGTTCAATTCTTCTACTTGAAACTAGTTAGGTGATTAAACGGTAACCAACAAATTTGTAAGCTAAAAGGACACACACAAAGGTGGAGAGTATAAATTACATAAAGAATGACTACCCAATTACTCCAGTACATAAATAGGATCTTTCCCTGTTCTCATCTATTGTCACCTCCTTTATATGTTTCAAATTCATAGTTTCATACACCCTGCCAACTATGGAGGCTTGTTTAGGAAGCTGACCTTAGCCTCTACTCTGATTCTGATTCTGATTCTGATTTTGTAATGGTTTCATTGATTACCTTTTCTTGTTCTACAAGATGTTTACCTTAGTTATAGTATTCTATATACTAATCAATGTCAGCACCTAATAACAGTATAAATTCTCATTGCAGCACGAGGACATAAGTCACCTTGACCAAATCACATTAAATACCTGCACAACCACCTGTGTCGCCATCAAACAACACCATAGGATTGAGACCGCAAGGGTTCTGATCAAAACAATAGTTGTCATCACTAGGTTCTACTATTCAGATTGCCTCACATCAGCATGCTAAACTGCTGCAGACCGCCACCGCACCACCACTAGCTGATAACTGCTCTGCCATTACCAAACGACAGTAAAAAAAATGGTGAACGCCACCATTGGATGCACCTCATCGACCGGTCCCACGACCACCATGAGGGAGGTAAATCGCGTGACCCAGGGAAAATTGGGTGGTGCCAGGCTTTGAACCCTAGACCTTCATTATAGATTCTCACCCCCTTACCACTAGGCCATCATCACGGGGACAAACAGCAGCAAAATAGTTGCTGGTTGTTTGAGTTTCTGCTGCCATTTGTGGAGGTCGAGCGTCTGACAGTTCTCAATAAAAGTACAGATTGTCTCCTCAAAAGTCACTGCATCATTTACTAAAACAAAATGATATGTCTTCTCTATACAAATAAACATCTTATCCTGATAAATTTATATTGCATATAACCGTCTATCAAGAAAAATATCTGTAGTTTACCTCCATCTTTCATTACAATTTACACAGAAGTACAGAACCAGATGAAGAAAATTTTGTTTGCCAAAATCACTGAAAAAGATTTAAGTAGATTGAACAGCGATTATATGAAGCAGGAATTGACTTGATTTATGGCCTTTCTTCAAACCCTAAATCGAACTGATTTATGGACATCAGCTATTATGAGCAGAAGAGTGGCGATAAAAGTGTTTCATTGAAACAAACATGGGAAATTATGAATATTCAACAGTGTTGAGTATCAAGATTGAAGAAGAACCATAATATGAATGTTTACAAAAAAACGATAACAAGGATTAGGAATATGAGCAGCTAGAAATTTTGGGTAGTTAAAATTGAGAGGGGCAATTTGGACAATTGAGTTTTTTTACATTCCAATACCATGCACAATTATACATACCAAACACAATACAGAGATTCTCTAGAACTTATTACAATACCCTCTGCGTTCTGCAATTATGAAGTGTTTCAATGAAATCAAACACGGGCAATTATGAAGATTCAAAGGCATTGGGTGTCAAGACTGAAGAAGAACCAGGATATAAACGTTGAAAAAAAATATGATATTCAGGATTAGGAGTATGTGCAGCTAGAAATATTGGGTAGTTAACATTGAGAGGGGCAATATGAACAATTGAGTTTTTTATATTCCAATACCATCCGCAATTTTACAAACCAAACACAAATACACAATACAAAATTCTTTGGAATTAATTACAATTTACAATTCCCTCGGCATTCCGCAAACCAAACAACCCCTTAGACTCATCCTATATAGCATGATCTGGGTATGTGATATAGATAAGATAATCAAGGAACATAAAGAATTTACCTAGGAAGGGATAGTAATAAGAATTCAAAGCCAATAAATCATATGATTCACCTATGTTTCCATCCAATGGTCAGCAATTGTCCATCTATTTGTTCTTATAACCCAAGATATTATAAAGTAAACAATAACCTAGAGAGATCACAACATCAAGAACAAGAAAGAGGTTTGTCTAGTTATCTCGACACGGGTTAGATTTCAGATATGATAGTACCAGATTTTGACATATGGGTTTACTTGCTTTAACATCCAAGTTAAGAAAATTGTTTTTTTTTCTTTTTTGTGACCATCAATACATTCCTTTAATAATTCGAGATTGACAATTTTTTCCAGATAAAATACTAAAAGATCATGTCAGATTCAAAATGGAACGGACAACGTCTATTCATCCATCAAGTGTAGATCATATCAAGTGGTTTCTTCCGCTTTCCAATATCAATGTTCTTTGTTAGTGAACCTACATTCCCGGTCAACTCTATTCTCAATCAAATCTTTAGATCCTATCAATACAGCTTCAATTTCGCCCCCCAAAATCAAACATAGGATATTGAAATTAACAGTACACGTATTACATCATTCATCAACTATACGAATGAAAATAGTCAATAGAAGGATATTGCAACGAAATCGCGAATTTACACTAAACAACAAACAGTTGCGTAGATTACCACATCATGGCGCACATGCCCTTTCCTGTGATGGTGTGCCAACGCTTAGGCTGATGCAAGTGGACGCCTTTGTATGTTCCATTACCATACCCATGACCTCCTGCCATCTCTCCAGCGATCTAACTGGTTCTTCAAGTCTAGCCCTAGGTTTTTGGGGAATATGGAAAAATAATAATGTAAACCTCGCCCGACCCATATACTGGAAACACGTTTGTCTCAAGACAAATTGAAAAAAAAAACTTAAAAAATAACAATTTAATTTGATCTAAGTTAAAAAATAACAATTTAATTTGATCTAAATAAAAATCGAGCATTATTAATCTCAAACATTATTTATAACTACATCGAGCATTATTAATCTCAAACATTATTTATAACTATTTAAAGATAACTTCATAAAAATATAACCAACTTTTAGTTTTGTTCTAATCAAATTACTCAAACATTTTTTGTCCTAATTATGTCATTCAAATTATTTTTTTTGTTTTAATCCTGTGTTTTTAACCCGAATATACATGTTGATATAAGATTGAGTGACTATTTTTTTTTTAGAAAATGACTAACATCATCATGACCGTTATCATGATAGCCAAAATCTATGTAAAATATAGCATTGAAGATGTGCTCATCATTGTCACACCTCCGTCATTTGTAAAAATGCAGAAATGTGATCTATCGTATGTTACAACAAATCAGATTAAGAAATACATTTCATTAAATGAGCCAATACGTAAGTTCAATAAATTGTCTAAGTATACATGTCACATTACAGGTCTTACTATTAAATAATATTATTATTTACAAACAAATACAAAAATACCAAATAAAACAGACAAAATTTACAACACGACAATGTAAACAACAACAAACGTCTAATCATAGCAATCTTCATATAAACTTGTCTTGATGTACTAATACATCGTTGTCACTGTAATTGTCATTACCTGAAAGAACACACTCAAATGTCAACTAAAAAGCTAGTAAGTTCACGTCTTTTGTCTCATTAAAAGTATAACATACGGGTGCTTTGAAATGCTAGGTATATCATGTACTAATGTAAATTAAAGTATATGGCATGAGCTCACAATCAAGTATATCACTGGCCTTCCCAAAACAAATGCATAACATACATGTCTAATTGTCTACAGTTGAAGCACATATAAACGTTAGAAAGAAGTATATTTACTTATTTGCGCACAACAAAAGCGTTGGTTGGTGCAATTAAACCATAGGTGAGGGTTGTCAGCCTCGAATATATATATCCACTACCTATCCTCCAGCTTGCCTCGTGAATTAAATGATTGTGATAATTTTTATTGTGATAATTTTCTAATAGGACTTAGGTAAAGGGACAGTGCGAAATTTTCTAACTGGCTACCCATGAATATACAAATCAAACACAAAGCATAACATGAATACATAGGCTAAATAGTAAAAATGATATAAATTGTTTTTGTGCGGTTTTCCAATCTTATATTTAAAATAAAATAAGTAATACGGGCTATTTTCTCGAATATTGGTTGATTGTAATATTGTCTTTGTCTCTTGTATTGAAATATTGTTCACATCTTAACCTAAAAGTGACAAAATCAAATAATTGTCTTAATTTGTTGTGTATCACACTTAATGGTCTTACGACATTTAACCTTTTGATTTTGATTTTTGTAATATTTCATAACGTAACATTTTAACACACAACATTGATGATACATATAAGGCAAATTGGATTTAAATAATCCAAACTTTGACCTATTGGCCGCTGCCGGTCCCAACTACGAAAATCCCCGATAACGGTCCGAACTTTCAACATATTTTCCCGTGGCGGACCGCCGTCAAATAAACCCTAACGGCGTTAACTTTTTTTCGAATTTCGAACGGATTTTTGAGGGCTTTTGTTCAGATGGAGAATACGAGTCGAATGATGTATAACTTACCTCGAAACGTTGCTCCAAATTTCCCAATTTTGGTGTTTAAACTTTCAATTCGTCAAAGAAATCATCAAATTGAGAAATTTGGAGCAACGTTTCGAGGTAAGTTATACGCCATTCGACTCGTATTCTCCATCTGAACAAAAGCCCTCAAAAATCCGTTCGAAATTCGAAAAAAAGTTAACGCCGTTAGGGTTTATTTGACGGCGGTCCGCCACGGGAAAATATGTCGAAAGTTCGGACCGTTATCGGGGATTTTCGTAGTTGGGACCGGCATCGGCCAATGGGTCAAAGTTTGGATTATTTAAATCCAATTTGCCTACATATAATATGATAATTACATAGTATTTTGTGTCAAAAAATGCATTTTTAACATTTTGTTCTTTAAAAACAAGTTGCATACACTATATGAAGTTTCAAGGTTTCAGGGTCATTTATAATATACTTTTTATATGCTTTACTTTTACATTCATGTCTCTTTAATTATATATGTTTTATTTACATATGTTAATCTATTATATGTTTTTTGTTGTATTTTATTGAGTTTATAAGCCCCTTGAATAAATTCCACAAGTTCAGGTCAAACAACACTCGAGTATGCTGATACACCAAACTTGTGTTCACTGGTTGAAAGGTCGAAACCAACATGGATTTGTGTAAAACTAATGGAACATCGGCTCCAACAATCCCATCTCCGTCTACCAAAACTACCGGAAGTAGAGAATAAAAAAAGGAAAGAGGTATGAAAATGTTTGAAAACAACGCTTTGAACAAATATTTGACTCGGTTATAGTTGCAAATTGTGGGAACACCGTTCACAAAATAAATAAATACTTTTATTATTCAATTACTCGAATTACAATTCAGAAATTACACAATGAAAATTCATTATTACAATAAACATAAAAGTGCTAAAATTCAAATTACAATAAAGAAATGTAGTACAAGATGAAATAAATTCTAAAAGTTAAATTAAAATAAGAAGTATAACAATAGAAGAAACAAATTAAAACGAGTTCGGTGGCTGAGGATTTCTGTTCAACAGAGGTCCCTTAAAACAGATTTCGGGCCACCCAGGTGAACCCGACTGTTTCCCAGGGTACAACAGCCGAAGCAGTGTGTACTGCCGGAGTTAACCGAAAACCCGAAACTTCACCTGAAACAAGAGTGTTTCACACGAGAACCAATCGTTGTAGGTTGTTGAGAATTCAACAAAGCAAATGATTGTCTTTGTAACCTATGGAGCTTGTGTGTATATATCTTAAGTGGTGTAGTGATCTCAAAATTAACAACTTCAACAAGAGGCCAAATGCCTCTATTTATACTTGTAGTCTTGGCATTTTAAAGGTTGCATTATGCCCACTAACTAGCATATTCATTGCCAATTGCCCACTAACAAGCACCATATTCATGACAAATGAATTGGTAGATGAAATGTTAAAAATTTATATTTTCTTTTTCCTTTTTCTTTTCACACAAAATTCCAACACAAATCGTAATTTTTGATTATGAAATCACGTGTTTTTGTGCAATATTACTTTATAGCTTGATTATTTACATACTTTTTGATGCTTTTTATGTGGATAACATTAGTTTATAATTGATATAAGTTCAAGATGAGAGTTTTCAATAATTTTTCATGTTTTACATTTAAAATGTGTTTGACGTTGCATGCAACCACAATTGATGATTTTTAAACATTCATATATGATTATATCTACCATTATGAATATTATTAAGTATTGAAGATGAAATCAATACAGAAACAATGGATAAAAAACATGAAAATCGCAACAAAAGCTTACCGCAAATTGCAAGAATGATCACATCACCTAAAGGTATTGTTCTTTCTTGCTTAGATCACGATGGAGAGAGAGGTGAGAAGGCTGAATTCGAGCAGATTAGAGGGATAGGAGGGTGTTTTTATGAGCGAAGAAGAATAGGAACTGAAAAAGGTGTTATAACGAGGCTTGAATGATAGAATCAAAAGGTGCGTTAGTGGAGATTGATTAAGTTGATTTAACTCTTCCTCCCTCGTAGTATGGAAGAAATTCTTGAGGTTTCTAGATGAATTTTGACCATGGTTGTAAAATTTTGGTCGACTACCTAGGCGACGCCTATGCGTTAGGCGTCCGTCAACCTTGTCGATTTGGCCCTAGTCGATGCCTAGGCGGCCTAGTTAGTTTCTTTTTGACTGTTTTTTGGGTAAAAATGGACTAGATCCATTTTTATTAAGACATTTCTTAACCATAAACCCATATTATGTATATGAAACATCGAATTCAGCCACTGAATATTGAAATATATTTCTAAACTTTGAGGTCAGCTTCGATTTTCTTTGTTATTCGAGTGTCGATCTTTTTTTGTTGTTATAGTGCTTAAGTTTTTACTTTGAAGTATTTGACTTAGTATGTTTAAGTTTATTTTTTAAATTGTTTGAAGTATTATATTGAATTATTGATATTGATGTGAGTATATAACATATATTTGTATAATTACAGATAAAAATTCCAGTCCGTCTACCGTTTAGCGCCTTCTACAATCATGCTTTTGATTATGTTACGACTTTCTAACATATTAACATGTTACAAGATAACCCATAACATAACATAACATAAGCTATTTTTATGTCTTACATTGTGTGAAATTGTCATTTTATGAACTTTTTAGGTAAAAATATATAAACATTATATTATAACTAGGTTTATTCACCCTCGCGTGTTGCGGCATGTTATCATAGTACACTACCGAGAACGGACATTATATATCATTTGAATATGCATAAGTTGCATAACAAAATCAAAACTCTTATCACGAACTTTATAAAATTTTTTCATAAAAACATAAAATCATAGAAAATCCTCACAAATATGTTATAAAGATAATACAAAATTAATCACAAAACCCGTCTCATCAATCGTTTGAATTAAAAAGCAAAATCTAAATCTCTAAGCAAATCTCTTAAATTTAATAAAAGCTTAAATCTTTAAGCAAATTTATCAAATTTAATACCCTCTCTATTTAATACTTTTCAAAAAAATTCTGATTCTCTAAAATTTCAAAACGTTACTACATAAATTATAAACTTAAATAATATATATATATATATATATATATAATATAATATACATTATCTTTAATATATATAATCAATAGGACCCACTAATATAATAATAATATTTATACTATTCATTTTCATCACTTTTAAATTTTTAATTACTAGGTTTATTTACCACGCCCCTACCATTTGGGGGTCTCTCACGGAGCAGCCTCTCTAACATTTGGGTAGGGGTAAGATATGTCTTAATCTCTTCCCCCATACCCCACATAGTGGATTACACTGTGTATGTTGTTGTTGTTGTCTATATTCCACGCGCGTTGCGGCGAGTTATCACAGTACACTCCGGAGAACATATATTATATATCATTTGCAGAAGCATAAGTTACATAACAAAATCAAATCTCTTATCAAAATTAAACCCTAAACCTTAAATCCACACTTTTTTTCTTATTGTGTCAAAAGTGTGAAACTCAAATTGATACTATTCTTTTTTTTCCTTTTTATGTCAAAGTGTGAAACTCAAAAAGATATCACAGTGAACTTCCGGGAACGAGTATTATATTTCATTTGTAAAAGCATAAATTACATAACAAGGTAAAATCTCTCATCACAAATTAAATCTTAAACCTTAAATCCACACATTTTTTTGTGTGAAACTCAAAAAGATATCAAAGTAAACTCCCGAGAACGAAAATTTTATTTAATTTGCAGAAACATAAGTTACATAATAAATCAAATTTCTCATCATAAAGTAAACTCTAAACCCTAAATCCACACATTTATTCTTATTGTGTCAAAAATGTGAAACTTAAAAAGATAGTATTCATTTTGTTTATTCTTGTGTCAAAGTATGAAACCATGATACTATATACAGTAATATTCAGTTATGTGTATACACACACATATATATAATTTGTTTTGTGTATTATCAACGATGTGTGCTGGTTAAATGAAAACTATAACTATTTGTTGCTAATACTTGATTTTATAGTCGTTTATTCGTCTATCAATCAAACAGTTGATTTTAACATTATAACACATGTTTATAGAGTTTAATTACAGTTGAAGTCAATTTGACATGTCACGAACAAAGTCTAAGTCAAAGATCAAAGATTAAAATCAAACGGAAATTTTTGATGAATGTCACAATCATCTTCATCACCATCTGACATGAAGCTCGTGCATGGTGCTTGAGAGAGATTTCAAATATATAATAACGTTTAATATATTTAAATTAAGTAAAATCATAATCACATACAATGATGTTTAAGAAAGAAGATGTCGAACTTGGGGTTTGGTTTTTTTAAGCTGAGAGCATACAAAAAAATAATACAAAATAAGATGACGAAGATCCTATTTAGACCTATCATCACCTTTGTCATTAGCTCGTCGTTAGGTTTTATTTAAGCAAGTAAGCAACCCTACAAATAGGGTTGTAATAACGGGTTAGACACGACCCGTTAAACACGACACGTTAAGACACGAAACACGAATTGATTATATTTGAACACGACACAAATTCTTACCGTGTATGTTTTTTCAAACACGAACACGACCCGTTAAAAACACGTAAACATGAAAAGACCCGTTAAGGAACCCGTTAATAATTAACATTATAAACTAGTATACAGGACCCGCGCGTTGCGGCGGGGTCTGATATACTGACGTAAAAAAACCAACAGAACATGAGGTTAAAATCGTGTACAATAAAATGCACGAAAATACCCTATACAACATCTATAACGTAAGCTTTGAAATTAAGGGTTGAAGGTTAAGAATAGTAAAGAATGTGATTACAGAAGACTTAAAAAAAAGGCCCTGCATAAATGTAGAATTTATAAATGATACAAATATTATAAAATTATTAAATGTAAATCGTATATATATGTAGTATATATAATACTCATGGTTTATAAAATTATTAAATCTAAATCGTTTGTGAACTAATTACGATTAAAATGATATTAACGATACAAATATTCGATAATGTACGGATGCGTTATAGGCATGTAAACAACACACAAAATTTCTGTGACCATTTGGGTTAGAAATTTATATAAATGTTCCATGAGGCCATTGCGATCAAATTAATATAATTATGACATTTATCAGATAACCTAATGACGCGTTAAAATCATGTGAACATTAAAAATATGTGAGTAAAGTGAGAGGGGCCTTTAAAAATAAGAGTTCAAAGTTCAGGGTTATAAACGAAAATTTCAAATTAATTGAAAAGTATTTAAATATATCTCTTGATCTTTAGACGCGATAGTGAATAGTGATTATGTGAGGGTTTGTATCATGTGAAAACCCGGTATAAGAGAGAAACCCTTAAACCCTATCTGGACCATTGATTTGGACTTTTGAAAATAAAGTATGTGGTACACATTAAACTTGAATAAAAAATTAGGTTTTGTATAAACAAATCAGTTTTAATGTGGGTTAATGTAGACCACATGTTTATTTTCAAGATTTCAAATCAACGACCCAGATAGGGTTTAAGGGTTTTCTCTTTAAGACCGGGTTTTCACACGATACAAACTATATATATATATATGTGTGTGTGTGTGTGTGATGTGTGTGGGTGTGTGTGTGATGTTGGGTGTGTGTGTGTGAAAAAGTGAAGTGTGTGTGAAAAAGGGAATAGTGTTTATGTGAGGGAGAGAATATTTGGTAATTAATATATATAATAATGACCTGTTAAAGAACATGTTAAAACCCGTTAAAGAATCTGTTAAGGAACTATGGTTAGACAATTAGAAATTTTTTGAAGCTAATCGGTTACCCATAGATTGTATTTTATTATTTGTTTTAAATTTTAAACAGGTCTTAACAGGTCTTAACGGGTTTTAACGGGTCTTAACAGGTCTTAACTGATATTAGCAGGTCTTAATAAATCTTAACAGGTATTAACGGGTCTTAGCAGGTTTTACCTGTTTAGACACGAAAAATAAACAGGTCTTAACGTGTCGACCTGTTTTAAACACGAAACATGTTAAGGGTAAACACGAAACATGTTAAAGTCGTGTCGTGTCTTGCCGTGTTAACGTGTTGTGTCTGAAATTGCCAGCACTACCTACAAAGTTGCTTATTTCATTCTTTTCGTATAATCACTTTGTACGTGAAAAAACAAAAAAACAATGTGAAAACTTACGTTATAACTTATAACATAACTTATAAAAAGTGCAATAAAACTTGCCAATTTTATAAAACCTAAACTAAAAGGGAAAGAGTTTGCGCCTTTGAGGTGACGATTTTCAAGTAGGGTTTTAAGCTCAGGGGAATTGAATTCAATCCGGGCTCCCTACTTTCATACACTTCACTCAGATCCAATTTCCACAGGATACAAGATGGCCAGCGCCTCCGCCGCTAGATCGTTTCTCCGGTCAACCACCGTCCGTAACGCCGCCGCTAGTATCTCCTCCCGTTCCAAATGCAAAGCCGGTCACTCCTCCTCTTCCTTCCGATTTTCTGCAACAAAACCTATTTCTCATCGCATTTTCAGGTGAAAGATCATACTAACAAGTGAAATACTTTCATATTCTCAAAAATTGATGTTTTGATTGCTGAATTTAAGGTGTCCGGTTGAAATGAGCGTTTGCTTGGCAACAATGCAACCGTTTCATACAGCTACTGCTTCGGCTTTGATGACATCGAAGCTGACTCTCTCTCGCTGGGGGTACGGATGGCTTCCTGAAGGTAATTAGACTTGCATCATTTCTCGATTTTAATCTGTCGTTGTCGGATTTTATGAACCTAATCTTATTGATGATATTTGTTTTTAAAATTAGTGTTTATTTTTGTTATCTTCGATCGAATTTTGATATCATATTGGCTGTTTCTTGGATCTACAATCTAGATTTTCAGATAGTAATGGTATCTGATTAAAAATGGCAGATTACTACCACAGTACCACATTAACAGGGGAAAATTAAACGAGGATTGTTGTTACCATCAGGTAACATTATATTTTCCAACTAATTGAAAAAGATTGGAAGAATAGGTATCACTTGAAGTTGTATAGTAGATCATATCACTTTTAATAGTAAAAAAAAATACCTTATATTTAATTATTTATAGATTTGCTGGGATAATTTGTTCTCCTTCATTGGTAATTAAATAAATTTAATTTTTTTTTTTCAAATGGAACACCGAAGATGAGCTTTTCACTTCTTTCTGAGTTTTTTTAGAAGGGTAAGATGAAAACTACCTTACTCTACGGCTCTACCCCGTCGGAATAGAGAGACTGCTTCTAATGAGACCCCGGGGCTCATGATGCTTGATTTACAGACCAACCTAACACTTCTAATGTTATTAAAATTAAGTAAAATAACATTAAAATTAGTGCAGTTTTATTTTTGCCCCTCGAGGATCGACACATATATACATTATATGCATGCACTGCAAACAAGGCTAATTTTGTTCAAGTTTCAGAACATTAGGTTGCATCAAGTAATTTGTTAAAGCTTTTCACTTGTGCTAGTTTTGTAGTCTTTTCTTGTGTTTCTTGCAACTGTGCTGAGAACATTATCTTGTCTTGAATTCTAGATGGCTATAAATGACCATTCGAATCACCATAATAGCTATATGTTTTCTTGTTTTCATTCTCTACACCACCATGAATATGAAAGCTTTCCTGGTAACTCTATGTTCCATGCCATTACTCTTTCTCCATGCTCTAAACATTTAACAATACGCCATAGAGCCCTCTTCTCTCCTTTTCCAATCTTGCAAAAAGAGGGTTAACAAAGTGACCAAGTGGAAGATTGGGGAGAAAAATGTTGTTGTATGCTTCATCTACTTAAGAACTGTTTATGTTACTTGAATCAGTTTCTTTTTAATCACAAAGTAGTTTGCTTCAAGTCTTGTGTATTTTTGAGCTGTTGGTAAAGTTAACATACATTGGTGAGATCTTGAAATTTACATAGACGGTTTAGATTAGAATGATAGGTATTTTAAGGATCGGAGTTATTTTTCAAATAACTGAATTTCACCGGGGTAGATATTGGCTCCTATCTCTTTTCCCTAACCATCATCAGTTTTTGTAGATATTGATTTGTGCTCTTTAATTATTTGATGTTTGATAGACCTTGTGCCTTGCGGGGTTGGTAACATGTCATAATGTGCTGGGGTTGAACATTTTGGTAAAGATCAAAGCACGCCGGGTCTAATTAAGTGATTGGATTGCCTTGGAATACCTTTTGGCAAAAACCTTCTAACCTTCTTTTGAATATCTAGTGTGTCAATATGATTACAAAAGTTATATTGTTTCAGGATTTTTTAACCATTTCCTCTAGGGCTATGCTTAAGACTTTAGCTATCAACTTCCACCAAAAAACCATTGACCATAAAATTTACAACCATCCAAATTTCAAGGTGATTATACTTAAATTATTAACACTATCAACCAAAATTGGCTTTTAATCACTACTTACCAATCACCCCGTACAAAGTTGGCTTTCACTGTAGTTCCAAGGGCTATGTTTCCAAATATTCATGTTTTAATATGTTGAAATTCAGGCCCAAAATTAGACATTAAATTTGATCACAGAAGATCAACACTTTCTTGTTTATAAAGATTCCCAACTCACTTTTGTTACGATGATCTTTAAACCTG
The DNA here is from genome assembly GCA_009363875.1 of Mikania micrantha. Taxonomy (NCBI): domain Eukaryota; kingdom Viridiplantae; phylum Streptophyta; class Magnoliopsida; order Asterales; family Asteraceae; genus Mikania; species Mikania micrantha. The sequence goes on along the minus strand of CM018681.1, from coordinate 72,035,960 downwards.
TATTTGTACTAAAACAAACCTTGCCAAACAAGTTTCCTTATCCTACTCAAACCAAATCCCTAATTTACAGACACTTAAATAATTATTAAAACTTTCAAATTTGTCAAACTAAATAAACTGAATACTCAAACTAATAAACCACTAATTAAGTAAAATCTTTTACTAATTACCCATCCCTCCATCTTTTACTTTCTTGTAAATTTGACCCGTTTCAGGATTAAAACTAACATCATAATTATATGATTTTTCTTAATTTAAATGATTTAAAATTTTTAGGCATCAAAATTCAGACACGTGTGAACATTTCCTTTCCGCTTCTTTCCCCATGTGACCCTTTAGAGATCAAATATATAGTCTGAATCAGTCAAATTCATCACTTATTGGGTCAAACTTGTCATTTTTACCACCATTGAGGATAAACAAATTTTAACTGTCTTCACCCGCCCAGTCTATGGTATTGTGTTGATAAGGTTGTACTTGCTTCATTTGTAGGGGTTGATGATACTAGCTGAAGATCAAGAAGCAAAAGAAGGATAATTTGGATTTTGTTAGGTCCACCATAAACACTACGAAACTATTAGTGACATATTGAAACATGTATTTTATGATACCTAAATTACATTCTAATACAAAATGGTGTCTTTAAGGTTTACACTAGCTTTTCTATCAAATGACATAAAATAGGAACAGATAGATATCAATATTTAATTTGTGAAGAGATTATTATCAGATTTAAGTTTGAAAGAGTAATTTCTTTGACCTTTATAGAAGTCAAAATGAACAAACCATGAAACTGATGTTTGGTTTTGTGAACTCAACCAGCTTGCAATAATGACTTGTGATGAGTACCCAGATGAAGGATTCAACTGAAACATCAAGTAGACATTCTGAATGGATTTCCAGAAGTGATGAGGTTATACTTATATTGATCATTCATGTTAGCTACTAAATCTTGTTTACTTCATACATGGGTCAACATTTTCAGACACGTGAATAATCATGTGATCATCTCTGGATTTTCTAGAATTTATATATTAGTCTTTCTGAATCCGAATCTGAATGAACTTTCTTTTATTATCTCTTGCATGTCACCAGCTTGTGGTACGACTCATCCACTTTTTAATTAAATCGCTTATAACGATTATGTATGATAAGTAACTAACACTACATTCAGTATGATGCTTCGTTAAGGTTCTTTTTTTCCTTTTTAACTCAAATTTCAATTTTGAAGAAAATCTCCATATATAACAAGGAACGTACACATCCCATTAAATTATTGTCCACTCTCACCCATATCCATAAAAAATCCTTTGGTTTTTTTGTAATTTTATCCTTAAGATCAATTGATTCAAAATATTCAACTTTAATTGTGGGCCACAATTTTTTTCTGTTTAATTAATTAAAATATAAGAAAAGTTTGATTTAATGGTCCACTAAGGTTTAAAGATTTTGTTTTTAAGATTGTGTTTTCAAAGTATTATATATATATATATATATATATATATATATATATATATATATATATATATATAGGGCATGTATAAAATGAAAACCCCTTTAGTTGACAAAACCTTAAAAAACCTATGTAACAGAAGTTTTTTTTTTTAATTTATTTTATAGTTTTGTAACATTATTAGGTAATTTTTATAAAAAAAGCGCTGACAAGAAATTTTGTAAAAAAAATAATAAAACAAAAATGTAACACTGACGTAACTGCTTCTTCCAGACTTGTACAACGATGTTACGTCTGTGTTACATCAGTTTTTTATTATTTTTTTTAAAAAAATCTATTCAGTGCTTTTTTATCTTTTTTATAAAAATGATCATAATGATGTAACCAAACTGTAAAAAAAATAATGGTTTTTTTCATTGTTCTTCAAAGTTTTCTCAACTAAATGAAATTTTCAAAATTACATTCCCCTATATATATAGGGGTATATATATATAGGGGAATGTTATTTTGGAAACCCACTTGAGTTGAAAAAACTTTGAAATATTTGAAAAAAACAATGTAAACAAACCCAAAAAAATTTTATTTTTTTTATAGTTTTGTAACATCAATCAATCAATCAATCAACGTACTCAGTATATCCCGCCATTAACATGCTAAGGCAGGGTCTGAGGAGGGTGAGATGTAGACAGCCTTACCCCTACCCCAACAGGGGTAGAGAGGCTGCTTCCAGTGAGACCCTCGGCTCATGATGCTTGATCAACCGTCCGAAACGATTTTAACGTTATTTTCACTGAATAAGTAAAATAACGTTAAAATTAGTGCAATTTTACTTTTGCCCCTCAAGAGTTGTCGACACATATATACATTATTTGTAACATCATTAAGGCCAATTTTATGAAAAAAAATGAAAAAAGCGCCGAGCCATTTTTTAAAAAAAATTTAATTTGTCGACGATGTAACAAAGACGTAACACAGCTGTAACACAGACGTAACACGATGTACACAGCTGTACAGCTGTGTTACGTCAGATAGTGTAACTTAAACTTACAATTGATTTAATTTCTAAACGGTGATGAATTACAAAAACACAAAAAAGAAACCCCTCCTATTTATGTATAATAAAAACCATGAAAAAAAAACAAAGATTCGGGCAAAAAAATGCTAGGGTTAACAGGTTAACGCTATAAGGGAGTGTTAACATTTGATACTCTCCCTATATATATATATATATATATATATATATATATATATATATATATATATAGGGCATGGAATTTTTGATAACCCTCATCTTTTGTTACAACTCATTAACCATCATCCAATGGTTACTTTAAAAATGTAAGTGTATAGGATGGTGACAAGTGTCAGATTCCTTTTTTTTTCTTTTTTTTAATGTAAAGGGCATTTAAGACATTTGTTATTTAAGTAAAGTTTACCCCATTTTTTTTAAACATTCATAATTTTTTTATACTATATTATTTTTTTAAAAAAATTGCACCATTATATTCGTCTCATTTTTCTCTTTAATTTCGTTATAGTCTCGACTAGTTTTTTTTTTTTTTTTTTGATGTCATGTATTTACATCATTGTAACGAGCTTAAAGATAGCAAATTAATTATAAATTTTTTCTAACAATGGTAAATTACAGTAATGTAACAAAAAATGAAGTAATGTAACACAAAATGAAGTAATTTACAATGACATAATTAACGGTGACGTAACAAATTATTTTATTTTTTTTCTCTAACAATGATAATTACAATGATAAATTACAGTGATGTAAATAGAACACATTATTTTGATTTTTTTCTCTCGCAATGATAATTATAGTGATGTAATTTATCATTGTTCGAAAAAAATTTAAACTAATTTGTTGTCAATGTAAATTACATCACTGTAATTTAAACCAAATTCACCAAAAAAAACCGAAACCGAATTTTACGTCAATGATAATTACAATGATAAATTACAGTGATGTAATAGAACACATTATTTTGATTTTTTTCTCTCACAATGATAATTATAGTGATGTAATTTATCATTGTTCGAAAAAAATTTAAACTAATTTGTTGTCAATGTAAATTACATCACTGTAATTTAAACCAAATTCACCGAAAAAAACCGAAACCGAATTTTACGTCAATGTAAATTACATCACGATAAATTACGTCAATGTAAATTACATCACTGTAATTTATCATTTTTAAAAAAAATTCAAATAAATTTGTTATATTTAACCTCGTTACAATGATGTAAATATAGGGCATTTAAAAAAAGTAAAAAAAAATTAGTCGAGACTATAACGGAATTAAAGAGAAAAATGAGACGAATATAATGGTGCAATTTTTTTTAAAAAATAATATATTATAAAAAAGTTATTAATGTTTAAAAAAGAGGGGGGGAAACTTATAAGGGGTAAAATGACTATGATGCCCTTTTTAATATTTTAATATAATGCTTATGTGTAAGTTTATGATTGGTTTAAATGGGTTATGTAGTTGTAGCAAAAAAAGTGGGTTATTTTTTATACCTTGCCCTATATATATATATATATATATAGGATTGAGATCAAATAATAACACACTCTTAAAGCAATAACCCAGATAACTTTGCGAAGATGAAGCCAAATCTTGGAATTTTTTTTAGCATCATTGTAACACATTTAGAACACTATGTTCTTTTATGAGTTTGCGAAAATTCATCACCGTTTGAGAGTTTACATCGTTGTAAGTTTTGGGCCTAAAACAGTTACAGTGCTGTAAATCAAAAACTTACAACGATGATATCTCTTTTAACGGTGATGAATTTTCACAAACTCATAAAAGAACATAGTGTTCTAAATGTGTTACAATGATGTTCAATAAAATAAATCCAGGATTTGACTTCATATTGGCAAAATTATATGGGTTATTGCTTTAAAAGTGGGTTATTATTAGAACACTTCCATATATATATATATATATATATATATATATATATATATATATAGGGTGTGGTTCCTTTGTTAACCCATGTTTATTGGGTTAACCGAATAACCACATCTTATTACTTTGATGCCCACATTAAAGTAAATCTATAGGGCCTATTTACATTAATAAAAAAAGAAGAAAAAATCTACATCTTTAGTGACTGTTTGGTAGCATCTGAATCATTAAGTGCTGAATGGTTAAGATGTATGAATGGTTAAGAGAGTCTGAACCATTAAGCGCTGAACCAGTTTAGACTGCTTGGTTGAACATCTGAACGAATACGTACAATGACAATTTTACCCTTCTAGAGTCTTTTTTTTAGTTATAATATAAATAATAAAAACAAGATAAAATCCAAATTTCACGATAGTCTTTCAAAATTCTTAAAAAAAATCATAAAATTCAAACATAAATTAAAACACATTGTACAGAGACTATCTCGTCCCAAGCGAGACAAAGAAGAACAGTTTGATATTCCATTATTACCCTTTAAACCCATTTTTGCTTAAATCTCCCACTTGAACACTTTGATTTGGCTTCTAATCAATCAGGTTCATGAGATCATGAGTATCAATTTCAAAAAGAAGTTGAAGGAACCGGCGGCGGCGAGGTGTGGGAGGCGCGGTGGTCGACTGGCTCACGGCTGGCGATGGGGAAGAAGGGCGGTGCGGAGGGGGAGAAGGGCTCACGGCTGACGAACGGGGGAGAAATCTTTACGTCTAAAATCTGGAGAGGGTCAACAACCACAAGGAGGTGGACGACGACGATGAAAGGATGCAAAGAGGTAGTCGACGTCGAAGGAAGCAGTGGATCGAAGAGAAGGGGAGTGCAGATGGTTTCTAGGTTAAAAATTGGGAGAAATGGGAAGGGTATAAACGATCCCTTGTGTTTTTTCTCCATTCAGACTTGTGTTGAGGTCTGAATCATTCATACTCTCATTCAGACAATAGCCCCTATTCAGGCATGCTTTTTTTTTTTTTTTGTGAAACAAATAGTCTGAATCTGAATGGTTCAGATTCAGATCCATTCAGGTCCATTCAGATAACACCAACTAGCCCCTTAGATTTACTTTAATGTGGGCCCCAAAGTAATAAAATGTAGTTATTCGGTTAACACAATAAACATGGGTTAACAAAGGAACCACACCCTATATATGTATAAGAGCGAGTTCATAAAAAAATCATTCATTATAAGGAAAACCAAGAAACTCCTTACAACCAGTCATATAATTTCTAGGAATTTTACGTTTTTTTTTTAATTTTTAAAGGGTATTTTTGTAAAAATTCATATCCGTTATTTTTGGAAATTATGTTTTTTAAATTAAATCCTTGAATTTACTCATTTTATACACAAATCCTAAATTGCCACCATCATCACCATGTCACGTCACCACCAGTAACCAGCACCGACCCACACCCATTGGAGCAAATGAGTCCGATCAAGGTGAAAATTTTTGCATAGAGAGCCCAAAGGAATCGTATCCCGACGATGGAGGCTTTAGCTAGATGAGGGATATTCAATAAGCTATAGGTCTTTGTAGGTTATGTGGAGACTTCCTAGAAACAATTATACTGTAACATCACTGTATTTCAAGTATATTCATTACATATATATATATATATATATGTATTGATAGAACCTGATATGTTAAGTTGATAATTTGGCGGCTGGATAGGTTGCGACCGATTCCTGCCTATGCCTTATACATAAACTTATTTCGGTCTATCATGGATTTGTCAGTGATATGATTTAGTGGGGTTGAGGATTGGGAAATGAATAATTAATAAATATATTTTTATTAAAATGATGAAAAGTATGTGGGAAAATAAGTATGCGATGGTGAGATCATGAATATAAATTAAACGTGAATGTCATTTCAGAATTTTTTAATCTAATAATGTGTTCGAGTGGGTGACGATTCACACGAATACAATTATTAGGAATAATATTCTGAGACGATATTCCATGAATCGTAAATCAAGTTGAAATACGATACGAACGTTGTATTTATAAAAGTGACGATCTTTATAAATATGTACGTAAGTAACGCGTTTAAACGAGATAACTAAAATAATATTTTTACGATACTTAATTTAATAATTATTAGGAATAATATTCTGAGACGATATTCCATGAATCTTAAATTAAGTTGAAATACGATACGAACGTTGTATTTATAATTTTTACGATACTTAATTTAATAAAAAGGAATTTAAAAACGTTTATTAGGAATTATTACCTTAAACGGATCCACATAAAACCATTTTTATTAAACGAAATCATTTTATGAAACATTTTGTAATTTAAAATATAATTTGCCAGAAAACCGAGCAACTTAAAATAATTAACGCGAAGATAAACGTAACCGAGCGAGCGGGATCGAACCGGAGTATAAAAGGGGAAGAACCCAATTCTTCCCTCATTTCTAGCCCTCTCTCTTGAAACGCACACCCGTCATCTCTCTCTCTAGATTCTCTGTAACAACCGAATAATTAGCACATTTGATCGTGTATAAAATCTACGTTGAATTGACAATGGTAATTACTACAGATTGATAGTGCACGAGAAATGAAGAACGTAGGCGAAAACTGTGCGCGAAACGGAGTGACGGATTGTCCGGAATCGCGAAACGAAGAAAATTTCAAAGTATTGAACTTCTGGACTCGTTGCGGTACGCGACGGAGATTTGAGGATCCTTCGCGGTACGCGACAGACCTAAAATATCTAAAATCCTCCGGATTTCTTCACGGTACGCGAAGCTCTTTGTGGCCCCTCGTCGCGATACGCGACGAGTGAGGCGGTGCAGTGGATTGATCTTTTTCATCAGATTCACGCAGAAGATTTAATTTTATGTCATATTCGATCATATTCGCTCAAGAACACCACCAGACGAGTTTTTCATCATTTAACCTTCAATTTGAAGCCATCAGAAGTCACCGATCTTACCAGGGATCATATCTACAAGTTCTGATCATTGTTTTAACCGCAGAAACCCGTCAGATTAGGTAATGATTCGTTTTAACCTTATAGTTCGATTTTAATTGATTAGATCTTGATTTTGAACGTAATGACATAGTTAGGATTGTTGATTATTGCCTAGATGATGGCTAGGATTGATTAGAAATGAAGAACACAATGTTCTAACGGTTAAATCCTTGTTTTGATCTGTTGTAATGCCCGGTTTGCATGAAATCACAACTATGATTATAATGGTTTAATCCATTTGATTATGACAATGTAGGTGATTAGCTTGGTTAATCTTTGAAACACAAAGTTTAAATCTAAGTGTTTCAAACTAATCACACTCATTAACATACTCATTGGAACGATTATCTGATGTTTATGATAACAGTCAGATTAGTATGTTAAACATGGTTATTAAACCTATTCTAAGACTACATTGTGATATTTCATGATATTTGGGTAATCAATGATAAGGATTGATCATTTCTAAGCCATTAATCTGTTTAGGAACTGTTTTAGCATTATAATCAACAACATTAACTATTTGATGACTTTTAAGGCAATGTCTTTGACATTGAACGTTCAGAAAGATCTAATCAGTAGGTTAAAACATAAATAACTTATTAAGTGTAAACTGATGCAGAATTACGCTATTAGTATCAGTTTACGAGGAATCTTGCTACTGTAAGATATCAGGTGAGTTCTATGAGCCCTCTTTTATTGTTTTAACGTTTTTGGGCTGATATGTATGCATGATAAATATATTTGAAATGACCGTGAGTTCTTATAGCCCTGTTTTAAATGTTTTATCATTTTGGACCGATATGCATGTTATTAAGTCATTTTATGAAAATGATTGTATGTATGTATAGAGTTAATGTATGAAAATGATTTTAACCTGATTATGGTCAGGTAAAGCATGTTTTCAGATAAAGAAATGTTTTAAGTCTCAACTATAGTTGAGAAGTAAATGATTTTAAGAATTTCAGCTGAGATATAAAGAATATGTTAAGTCTCAATGACGGTTGAAAAGTGAATGATTTTAAGAGTCTCAGCTGAGATATAACGAATGTTTTAAAGTCTCAACTGCGGTTGAGAAAGAAATGATTATTTTGTTTATATAAGACACTCGACTGAGGTCGAGGAGGAAATGTAAGACACTCGACTGAGGTCGAGGAGGAACATGAGACACTCGTCTGAGGTCGAGGAGGAACATAAGACACTCGACTGAGGTCGAGGAGGAACATAAGACACTCGACCGAGGTCGAGGAGGAACTGTGGTTTTGTCAACTACGGTTGAGCAAAACTTGAGCACAGCGGTGAAAGGAGCCGCTTTTGCTTATGATGATTAAGAAGTCCTGCGTAAAAACAGGCCTGCCGACTGTGTGTCTCCAGTTGATGGAATCTTATGCATGTGTAAGTTATCGACTTCGGGTTGATAGTCTAAGAGCCTTGTGCTGCACAAGCCTGTTTGACTTCAGAGTCAGCAGTTGACGGTGAAATTCCTTAACTGTACAAATGATGTTATGATGATATGTATATTATGTAATGATGTTATGATGATATGTATATTATGTAATTATGTTATGATGATATGTATATGATGAAATTATGATATGAGAACAGGTATGTTATGTATTTGGATTATGCTATATGATAACATGAATGGATAAGGTTTTTTTTTTTTTTTTTTTTTGAAATGAACTTAGAACTCACCAGCATAAAGCTGACTTGTTTTACATGCATATCAGGTTGAATAGTTTGAGAAAGGAGACCAGGAAGGCTCATGGCATACATTGAAGACTATCCCTGGCATAGACTGACTGTATTATATAACTATTAGAAGAGTGGGTTATGTTTTAATATGTGTACTTTACTTATGTAATCACCTTAAACTCCGCTGCTATGGTAATGTAAATATGGTTTAAGGACTATGGGTATGATGTTTGCCAACCGAGGGGCTCGGGGCCTCTCATTCTCTCTCTAGAAATTTCTCTCAAATCACCACCATTTTGCTTGATCTTGGTGTCAAAACACTTCTCCACTCGTCTAGATCACGAAACCACGAAGAAAACGAGCTCTCAATCGCTTTTTGGAGGTAAATCCTTGAGTTTTGGTTCGGATTTTAGGGTTTTCTACAAACCCGACAAAAACCGAAGTTTAACTGGTTTTAAACATCTTTTTTTTGACCTATACACCTTCTAAATGAGTTTACTCACCTATACCCACTCAAAACGACTATATATTCGACTAAAACTCGAAATCGTCACATGCCATGGCTGAAACCCGTTTCAGGCGAATGGCTCACAAGAACGAACCACTCATTCGTATGAAGTCATACGAGTGAGTACGAATGAGTCCCTCATTCGTGTGAACACCCATTAACATGAGTCATTCGTGTGAGCTACTCATTCGTGTGAACACTCATTAGCATGACTCATTCTTATGAAAATCACATTCTCACTGCACGAACTCAGTTAACAATTCTGAGTTAAAAGAGAACAATCAAATAATGAATTATAGCTTAAACATATCGTCAAATTTTAAATTGTAGGATTCGAGTAAAGTTCCGTTTCCTACTTTTGTGCAAACTGAAGAACTAAGCAAACCGCTTAGTCATGGTGAGTTCTCATAACCCCCTTTTAAATCAATTTTGCTTTTAAACTCGGGGGTGGAACATGTATACCAAAATGAACATAATTTTGATAATACATGGGTGAACCCTGGATTATCATTATGATATTCTTATTATGAGATAATTATTGATTGATGTGGATTATCACAACACCGTGAATCATTGTTGGTTTAGTTGACTTCGGTCCTCCGTAGTGATTCCACTGTTGATTGAGTTGACTACGGTCCTCCGCAGTGCATTATATTGACACTTATGCATATTTGGAAGGTCGTTGATCGAGTTGAGTTCGGTCCTTCGCGATGATTCCATTTACCGTTGATCGAGTTGACTACGGTCCTCCGCGGTACATTTTTGAGATAATTATGATGAATGATGATTATTGATGATGAGCGTTGATTATCTATTTGAATATCTATTTGATTATCTATTTGATGTATTTGGTTGAGATTGATTGGATATGCTTGAATGATTACTTGTTATTACTTGAATTGTTTGATTGGTGTGTTTGTTGTGTGTTGACAGAGCTGGATTATCTCGTAGGTTCACATGTGTATTTTCTTAAAAACTATAAACTTTGATAAACACTTATAAACATTTTTGGAAAATGAAAACTTATAATTACTCACCAACTACTTCGTAGTTGACACTTGATTTTTCTACATGTTTCAGAGAACGAAGAAAAGTATGTTGAGAAGGATAGCTTCACACTTTTTGGACATCATCACTTAGGGTCTCGGACTTAGCTAAATTAACTGGATTACTGAAGACTAATGTTTAGTTAATTTAGATATATCTTTTGTGTAAATTGTTGTACTTGAATCATGACGAATGTGATTTTTGTCACACCCCCAATTACGGGGTGTCACAATTTTTGTGTAATTACTTTAATTGATTTAATTGATTTAATTGATATGTGATGATATATTTAGATGCCTACGAGCTTATGAACAATCTACACATCCCTCGTGGCATTCCGACATTTCCGTCATCGGTCGGGGTGTTACATATACATCTTTTCACCTCTTGTTATGTGACTAATAATGTATGACAATTCGTAAGCTCTTGGTGTAAAGTGCAATCTATTTTTGCCTTCTCGACTCGAGACCTACTAGAAATTCATTGGCTTGAGAGTATACTTGTCGATTGTAATTTATTAATTAGTTGAATGGATGTATCTTAAATTGCTATATGTCTATATATACTTGAAAACTAGTTTTCCATTCCAAAAAAATATATAATTTCTATCTAATTTTTTACTTCAACATAACTTTGATATATTTTATAAGCTTTTAACTATTCAATTCAAAAAAATAATAAAGCCTATGTTGTTTTTAACTAAAAGATTAAGTTTTTAGGTTGAATAGATTAAAAAGCTTACCATATGAGCCGAAACGTACGATAATTTTTGTTATTTGAAAACTAATCATAAATTTGAGAATTTTTTTAAGTAATATTACTAATATGTTTTTTTCAAACGACAATTTTTGAATACACAATGTATGAAAATTGAAAACCATGTGTTTTAACATTTATTAATGTATTAGCTATTGGCTATTGCATGCATAACATACACATTATGTATAACTATCACCTCATTTTCATTCAACATGGACACCACATAACAATTATTTTTATTACTCTTTCTTCACATACAAACGTATCCGTAATCCACCATCACCTCTTTTCATTCTCTTTCTCTTCCTCTCAAACTCATGACCGGGCTCACGCCTAACTCGTCACGCCGGCGTCACACCGACACCTGTATTGGTGGGAGGGGCTTGACGAGGGCATGATACCTCATAACCCGTGTGCTCAAGCCCCACTACACATGTTCTAAAACACAAACTTTCCTTGCTCATAGAAGGAACAATGTACACGTGGCTCATTTTCATAACCTTCTTCGGTAAAACCCCACTTTGCATTAAACTAGACGGCGCAGGCAGCACGCCATTGCCTTGTTTTGTTGTGTGTGTTAGTGTGTATAGTCTATAATCTATTAACGTCACATGTTTTGGGGTTAGTCTAATTTTTATAAAATCTAAAAAATGCTCTTTGCTTGATAAAACCTTAAACATATAAATATACCAATCATAAACAATACCTAAAAAACAAAACAATTTCTTAAAAAAATAACATTGTGAAAAAAAAATTAATAAATAAGTGACTATCGTATAAATATACATTAAAACCTATTCAATTTACTCATAACTTGCCTATTGTATAGATACGTATTCTCCCCATATGTGTATGTGTGGGTATAGTAATAACCTTAAACATAAAAAGATAATTAGTGTAATTATTAAAGTAAGAATAAAACATGAAAACGAATTTAAAATTATGCAAGTACAAACACAAAGTTACAAAGCTAAAAATCAATGTTTTCATAACCGGACCGGACGTCGAACCGGTCTTATTACTGGTCAGAGGTCCGACCGGATTTAAGAACCGGACGATTTTATAAACATTTTATAAATATATATATATATATATATATATATATATATAAAAGCAAAAAAAAAATAAAAAAAACGGTTCAACCACCGGTTCCCGGTTCGACCGGCCGGTTCACCCAAAAACGGTCTAGAACCCCTAACCGGACCGGTCCGACCACAGGTTCCCGGTTCGACCGGTCCGACCGCCGGTCCGGTTTTCAAAACATTGCTAAAAATTGCGTTGTAATAAAAATGAGAGTGAAGACAAACACAAAATTAAGAGCTTAAAATTTTCATTAGTGCGTAAATAAGCATTATAAAACACAAAAAGCAAATTTAAAAATAATAAAAATAAATATAATTTTTTATATGTATTAATTTTAAAGAAAATTTATAGCAAAACATAGATAAATAAAAACATATTATAAATAAATTATAATATATTTATAATATTTTATAAATAATCACAATACTATATTATAACATATTAAATTTTAACATATAAATTAATTATAAATATTAAAATAATAAAAAAATTAAAAAAACAAAAAATAAATATTTTCAAATTAGTGTTCATCTGGTTTAGGCGTTTAGCTTTTAACAAGTATATAATACTAGAGAAGTGATAACGAATGCGAAATTATCCATGTTTTTATAATTATTTCTTGATTTGAAACAAAAGACTGACAAATTAAATAATCAACACTTCGACAATATCGACAGAATCATAAGAAATTTTGTTAACAAAAATAATTTTCAATTCAGAAATATGTGCCTTTGAAAAGGATTTGATTCGGATTATGAAGAACACGAGTCATCATCCTCATCCTACCAACTCTCACTAGTTTAATTTCTTCACCAGACACCATTTTGTTCTTCATTCTGCAAATCAATCGATCACCCTCAACAAAACGATCAAAATCTCACATGGGTTTCAATCGATACAACAAATTAGTTCGAACCCTCATCAACACCTCTCGATCAACAACTTACCCTTGTTCTTCTTTATATTGCAATCAATGGAGGAGATCAGTGATGTCTTCTTCACCTTCTTCTTCTTCAGATGACCCCAAAACGTCATCGTTTTCTACATTTTCGAGTTCATCGTATCATGTAAACGGTGGACCATCGTTTATGCGAGGAGCTGTTTTCTGGGAGCCAAATAAGCCTTTGACTTTTGAAGATTTTGAAATGCCTCGACCTAAAGTCAACGAAGTTCTAATCAAAACCAAAGGTTTGATTTGAGCTTTTGACTAATTGCTGTTGTTTTACTTTCTGTAATAAAATGTTGTGCCCTAATTATTTCATCTGGTTTAAAGTTTATCGTATCAATCACTCATATTTATCTTTGTATTAATTTACTTATTATTTTCAGCTGTAAATGTTTAATATTGCTATACACAGAGCTGATTATGTGTTTTGCAAGTTCTGATTATGAGCAAAAATTGATGATTCACAAAATATGGATAAGCTGTTCTCAAAGTGATAATCCTATATTGATTATTTTACCCTAAATGTATTGAAATAACATAGTTTAGATTGCCCCCAATTGGTTGTAGGGTTGTCCAAAAAGCTCGTAGCTCAGATTCGGCTAGTAACTTGTATGAAAAAAACTCGGATAAAGCTCATTTGTAACCAAGCTGAACGGAAAGTTTGTGACCGAGATGAACCGAGCCAACTTGTTTTGTAACCGAGATGAGTCCAAGCCACGGCTGGCTTGACTCGACGGGCTCGTACCTCGGCTCGTAGGCTTGGATCGTGGCTTGGCTCGTTTGTACAATATTTTAATATACCAATATATAAAACTATAGGGTATTAGGGTCAATTTTAATAATAAGTTAATAACTATAATTTTGAGTATGAATATGATTTCAATGTATTGTGGTGTATAATGTGTTTGGTCATATTTTCTTAAAAAAACCCTGTTTTTACTCTTTTTAATTGTTTGTACTCTTTTTTAATTGTTGTAATTGCTCTTTATAATGGTGGTGTATAAAAATTGTGCATTGTAGAATAACATTAGTGTTGCTCTTTTTAATCGAAATGTTTTGTTCTTCCATACTTTCATGCATTAAATTTATTTTATAAAACCGTGCCGAGCCAAGCCAGCTCGATTGAAAACGAGCCGAGTTCGAGCCAAGAATTCAGGCTTCGTTTACAATCCAAGCTGAGCCGAGACAGTTCGGATTATAATCCGAGCTGAGTCCGAGCTATCCCGGGCTTGGCTCGGCTCGTGAACATCCTAATTGGTGGTAATTTATTCATTTATACTTGGTATCTGAAATGATCAAATACTTGATTTACTATCTTGATCACTTTATTCTTATTGTATCTCTTTGACCACATTGTAATCAAATTACAGTTTGAATTCTGCAGCTTGTGGTGTTTGCCACTCTGATCTTCATGTGCTCAAAGGCGAACTCCCGTTCCCGAGCCCTTGTGTCCTGGGGCACGAGATCACTGGCGAGGTTGTTGAACACGGGCCGTTGACTGACAGTAAAGTAATTGAAAGGTTTATAATTCTTGTTTCATATTGACAAGTGTGAAAATGTGTAAGAACTGCTTTCTTGAATATGTATATTTGATGTTGTGTAATTATTTTACAGACTTCCTGTCGGATCTCGTGTTGTGGGTGCGTTTATAATGCCTTGCGGTAACTGCTTCTTCTGCACCAAGGTGACACTTTTTAACATTTCTATAAGTATATATAAACCCATAATGAGATTATATATAAGTGGTTAATTGCATAACAAACATGTGGGTTAGATCTAACTCATCTAATCAATTGGGTTGTGATCTGGTTGACCCGTTTGATTAAACAAGCTGTAACCTGTTTAATTATAAAATTTGACCCATTTAACCCATTTATAACTATCACCAACCTGTTTAGCATGTTTACTACTTGCCAACCTGTTTGACTTTTTTAGATAAACGGGTTAAAATTTAATATATGGGTGACACATTTTTAAGTGTGTCTGAGTTAGGGTTGATGTTTTGACACAAATAAATATGTGGGTTGGGTTCAGGTTTAATGATTCAATGTGCCAGCCCGACAAGATTGACACCCTGACATACACACTCCCTCACTAATTACATTTTGATCTTGGACATATTGCTGCCTCTGTAACTTAGAAGTTTTTGCAATTATAGAATAGAACATCTGCAGACAGCAATATTGATAAAAATATTTTCCATTTTTTGCTAAACAGGGCCAAGATGATTTATGTGAACTTTTCTTTGCTTATAATCGTGCAAAAGGGACGCTCTATGACGGGGAAACACGACTTTTTCTTCGTGGCAGTGGTAAACGCACTTTTTCCAATTTTTTTTAACATAATTTTTGTGTTATTCCATGTATATGTTGGTGGGCGTTTGGATGTGCTTATTCTTGATGAAGTTGTATAATAATATACTCAGTTATTTGAGCATTTGGTAAATTCAAGTGATTTGAGAAATTGATTAGTTACAAACAAACAAACATAAAGTCTTAGCAGAAATTGATTAATTAAATGACCAAAAACTGACATTCTTGTATACCGAGTGTCTTTCATGATAGTAAGTGCTTTCATTATTAATTAGATTTGTCTTATATTTATTTTTCTTCTTACTAAATACTAATAGTACTATTTTATAACCTTGCAGGAAAACCAGTGTATATGTACAGTATGGGAGGGCTGGCTGAGTATGCGGTTGTGCCCGCACACGGGGTGGCTGTTTTACCTCCTTCACTGCCTTATTCAGAGTCTGCTATAATTGGTTGTGCAGTTTTTACTGCTTATGGGGCTATGGCACATGCAGCCCAGGTTCGTCCTGGTGATGCTGTTGCGGTAATAGGTGTTGGTGGTGTCGGTTCAAGGTGAGAGTATACAATATTTTAATGTTACTAACCATAATATAAATTTATTTTAATGCATTTCTTGTTGTCAAAGACATCAATCATGTAACTTGAACATTATCCCTTCAACCCCTTTGTCTTGACAAATCATTAATGGGTTGGTGGGTTGCAATCTAGTTGTAAGATTGATAAATGGGTCATAATTGGGCTGGTGAGTTGAAATAAATGGGTTGGCGGGCTACCATACCTAGTAAATCACACACATAGCAAAGTTGTAGAGTCAACCTGAACATGACCTGCTTAATTAAATGTGTTGATAAGGTTAACCTGTATTTTATATATGATAGCCTAAAACCTGATTATTTTCATGTTTTGTTTAGAATTATGTCATGAATTGCCACCTGAGGTTATTTTTTAGAAATCGAATAAATGTTACATTTACTTCTAATCTAGTTAACTGCACATGCATTTTGTTTTGTTGTTATGCTTGTTGACTCCTTACATATTGCAATGGCCTTTTATTATGTGGTTATAACCAGATGAATGTTGCAGCTGCCTGCAGATAGCACGTGCGTTTGGGGCATCTGAGATCATTGCCGTAGATATACAAGATGAGAAACTCGAGAAAGCTAAATTGCTTGGAGCTACTCATGTTGTAAATGCTCGATCTGAAGACGCAGTTGCAAAGATTAAAGTAATTTATCCATTTTTACTTTATTTAATAGCGTCATTTAGACTTCTGAACTATAAAATAGTCTCAATGAGGCCATCCATTTAGTTTTAAAAAGCGTGAAATTTTTCAAGGGGTTTAAGTCTACGTGAGGCTAGAACTTCACTTGCGCAAGGTGATGTGGTATGCATAACCAGATAAGCGTTATTTTACAACCAAAACTTGCATCTATCTCGTCACTTTAACATATTAACTGTTTTATCTAGTAAACTATTCATATCTTCACCCTTTCTATTGGCTTTACACATTAGCCTTCTACATACCCTAATTTTAAAACATGCATACTAGAGGCACCACCTCAAGGCCCCGAGTCATTTTCCAGATCATGTCACGTGCCTAGTGAGACGTGCTTTTTAAAATTTAGGCCACCTAGCAACGCAAATTCAATTCGGTGGTGTCTATACCAAACCCAACTTAAATGGTGATGCAAAATGATGAAATGACATTCTTGCTCTCCAATTAATTTTATTTTCGAGTATCATTAAAAGAGAGCTAGTATCAGGTTCAATTATACTTATTTTCTAAGTTTAAAATTTTTATTTTGATTTTTTTTTTAATTTTTACATTAAAAGTTATTAAAGGGTTAAATTTTTTATTTTTTTCCTCCAAAATTTGGATTTAAAATAAAAACCTATGCTGCTATATTTTGTCTTTTGATCTCAAAACTATTACAAAATGGTGGCATTCATGTTCTTTTCACTATTCTATTTGTTACCCTTCATGGGTTGTAGACAGGACTAAACTAGACCAAGAAAAAGAAGCCCAGAAATCCCATCCCTTGAACCATAGTTGTCAAAGGCACAAAGGGTAAACCTTGGCACACGGCACCCAATTAGCGAGATAGCATAAATATATCATTTTAGGAGTTTTAGATATGTTTTATGCTTGTTTAGGATAGTATCAGCTGGTTCTTGGCCATCTTTTAAGTTGCAAGCAAGTTTGGCAATTTGCAAAAGTAAGTCGGAATTTACAGGATATTGTCATGATCTTGAGGAAATCTGACCAGAATCTGTCAAAACCTTGTCGTAATCTCGCCTGAGGGCTTGGATAGCCACAAGGTCGTTTTCTTGTGGCTTTCCCAGCCTGAGAGCCTCGGCGCGCATCTAGAGGGCTTTTGACAATATAGCCTTGAACCAACCAATTGTCACATTCAAGAAGAATTGTTGATATTTATGTATTTCTGGACAGGAAATAACTGGAGGGATGGGTGTTGATACTGCTGTTGAGGCATTGGGAAATCCTAAAACATTTATGCAGTGTGTACAAAGCATAAGGGCCGGCGGAAAGGCTGTAATGATTGGTCTTACCCTCTCGGGAGCCAAAGGTGAAATTGACATAAACCATTTGGTCCGTCGACAGGTATGTGACAGACCCAGAACCGATATATTTTCATGTTATTTATTTTTTTAGTATTATTTCACATGCTTTCAATCCATTATGAGTTCTACATTTTCGTGTATTCACTTAGATAAATCGTGACAGTTTAATTTCCACTTGGGACCACTGTGACATTGCCCTTATCGTCTAATTACATGCAAACCACAAAACTTATGATTTTATATTGTTGTTTTGGAAATCAGATCAAAGTAATGGGATCGTATGGAGGCCGGGCCCGACACGATCTTCCAAAGCTGGTGAAACTCGCAGAAAGTGGCATATTCAACCTCGGAGCAGCTGTTTCAAGAAAATGCAAGTTTGAGGAGGCAGGGAAAGCGTACGAAGATCTGAACCATGGAAGTATTGTTGGCCGTGCTGTGGTTGAGATTATGTGATTTCTTAATGTTTATCAGTTTGTGTCCGTCTTTTTCACTTAAACTGTGATTGTTGTCAGGTTATTATCCGTACAGAAATACTGAATAGAGTTTGTATTGTATATTATTGGATCAATACAAACTCGACTCTGTATTTCTGTGCGACTAACTTCCAACTAATTTGTCAATAATCCGCAACGTGGTTCACTTCTTAAGTTTGGTGTATTTTTGTTGTTACATGATAGTTAGTTGCTAGTAGGGAAAGCACTCCTGGCTGGCCAATTGAGGACATTGGTTTTGTTAGGTTTGTCAACATTGGGCCAAACTACTACTATTTGTGGTAATCCTATCTCTACGACTCTACCTGATAACAACTTTATGTCTGTGTGATAAAATAACGTAAAAACAATAACACTTGTGTGATTTTATGACACAAACTTCATATATTCGCATGCAGAATGCCATTGTATTTGAATACACAAATATTTAAGTAAAATAATGACATTTATTGATGATTTACACATATTCAAGTAAAATATTTACATATATCTGCATTTTATTTACATGAACCAAAATGTATTTTTTAATGTTGAATATTCAACCATTAGAAAAAAAATAAAAACTAGAATGATAACTAAGGGGCTGTTTGGTAGCATCTGAATGGATCTGAATGGGTCTGAATCTGAATGGTTCAGATTCAGACTGTTTGTTTGGTGGAAAAAAAACACATCTGAATGAGGTCTCAGGTCTGAATGGAGTTCTGAATGGAGGTCTGAATGATTCAGACTTGAGAACAAGTCTGAATGAAAAATAATGGAGCTGAATCAAACGTCTCGGCCGACTCTCCTCCGCATCGATGGCGCTCAGCCCGTCTCAGCCGCCCACCGCC
Source organism: Mikania micrantha (assembly GCA_009363875.1). Taxonomy (NCBI): domain Eukaryota; kingdom Viridiplantae; phylum Streptophyta; class Magnoliopsida; order Asterales; family Asteraceae; genus Mikania; species Mikania micrantha. Next base: position 72,016,302 of record CM018681.1, on the reverse strand, counting down.
GCCCTCCGCCGCCTGTCGAACGATTTGAAGGTCGATTGGGACGATTTGAAGGTCGATTGCAACGATTTGAAGGTCGATTGAACCACCGGTGCTGCTCGCGGTGGTGCTTCACGGCGCACATAGTAGATGACGATGATGGGCGACTGCGGCGGTGGACTGCTGCGATGGGGAGCGGCGGCGGCGGACTGTTGCGATGAGGAGAGGCGGAGTCGATGGTGAGATGCTGCGAAGGTGAGATGGTGAGATGCTGCAATGGGGTTTGGCCGCCGATGTTGATGACGATGGGATGAGTGATGAGAATATGAGATGCTGCTAGGTTATTAGTAAAATTAAGTTTTTTTTTTCTTTTCTTCCATTCAGATGTGTAATCAAACACTTCATTATTCAGACCCTCTTAACCATTCAGACCCTCTTAATCATTCAGACATCTTAACCATTCAGCACTTAATAATTCAGACCCAACCAAACGGCCCCTAAACCTAATTATCATGAACGTAATCCCCAAATTTTTGTGGGTATAGCATATTGAGAACGAATGGGAAAACTATTAAAATTATGACTACTTTTAAATTCTAAAATTGCAACCTAAACATTTTTATTTTGGCGAATTTGCTTACCTAATTATTTTAAAAATGACACACATCATACTCATACGGAATTTAAGGAATTTAGAATTTGAATTCCTATAAAGATGTTTTATTGTCATATGATAGAAACTAGAAAATCTCCCCATGTTGTGACGGGCGGTATGATAAAAACTAAGCATTAGATGATGGTGTTGAACGCCTCATTTTTTTAATCCAAGTATTTACCAACTTAACCAAGCCTTCAACTTCATATTATTATTATTTTTTCAAAGATCTAATTATAAAAATACAAGAGAGGGTAATTATGTCATTAAACCTAATGTCTCTCATCTTTTTTTTTTTGAACGGCTTGGTACAACGACACCCAAGACGGGATTTCAACCGTCCCCTCGGATTTGACGCTCTGAGGTGTATGCCCGAGCCCACCCCAGGAGGAACCCCACAACTGGGTAAACCCCCTGACCTTCCTTCAGCAAATATGCCTCAGCCCGGATTCGAACACAAGACCTCCCATTGGGAAGTTAAGGGGGTAACCATTAGGCTAGAAGCCCTTGGTTTAATGTCTCTCATCTAAGACAGAACATCTATCAAATGAGTGTTACCTTAATTGTTTCACCGGTTTGTTTGCATGCTTATTTAATTCACCTTTGAAGTTACAGAGGTTTTTGATTCAAGTCTCTTTGGTAAGTAGGATGTTTTTCCAAAGTCCAAAGACATAACAGGGAGACCAGGATGTCCCTAAAAGATCAAGTATGTTGTCTAAAATTTGTCAACGGGTTAGCATCGAAACCCTCTTGGTTCGTTGCTGTTAAAAAAAGTTATGATATCAATTCGATACAAGTTGTTTTTTTAGGGACATTTACATATTTCCCCTTCAAGTATCATTTATTACATATATACCTAACTAAAAAAGTCAATTACATATTTTCCCTTTTAAAAGATAGTTTCCCTTCAAAATAAACTAGTCAATTACATATTTCCCCCTTCCAAGGAGAAATATGTAATTGATTTTAAGGGTTGGGTAAATATGTAATTAATGCTCTCATTAGAGGGATATATGTAAATAATCCTTTTTTTATAAAATGAACCGTTTAAATCCAAACTCATTTTGCTTAAAACCCACCTGCACCAATTCTGACCTGTTACCCAATCCAACCCAACCCGTCTATTTTGCAGGCATAATATAAACAAGGGACATATTAATACGAATCAAAAGTTAATACAAATATCAACATTCTTCATGTGTGTTCAATTTACTCTCGTAATTAAAATAAAAACAAACATAAATAATAACATGAACCTGAATAAAAACCAACTTGTGATCATGAGCGATGCATCATCAAAGCATTCATCGTTCTTATTTATGGTTTGTCGGAGTGTCTTTCACAAAAAGCTTTAAGCCTCTTGATGCCATCTTCGAGAGCCGAAGGCTCAATAGCAAATGTTATCCTTAGCCAGTTTTTTAGCCCTACGGTTATACCTAAACGCGAATAAACAATTTATATTTAAATGTAATGGGATCAAACACATACAATCTTCAAATTCAATTTATAGAAAAATATATTGCATTATTATTATTATAATAAACATTAATACGGTAAACCCAGTACACTAGAGGTGTTCAAAAAAACCAAAAACCGTTTAAAACTGATAAATGAACCGTATCCGTAACCGAAAAACACCGAACCGAATTCTGAATTCGGTTTTTGGTTTCAATTTTTTTATTTCGATTTGTTCGGTTTATCCAATTAACCGATTAAACCCAATTCGTATTTGAATTTATTATTTTTATTAATAATATATAAGGATGAATTTGGTTTATTTGGATCGGTTTATTTAGTTTTTAACGGTTTATTTGGTTTTAATAGGTTTGTTCGGTTGAATTCGGTTTGGATAACAATTTCCCCAATTCCGTTTGGTTCGGTTTCGGTTAGGGAATTTTTTTTTGAAAACCGATTAAACCGAACGACCATTAAACGAACCGATGAACACCCCTACAAATCTACAATACATGAGACTTTTGGAGGGTGTAGGTCAATTGGGCCTTACCTGGTAGAATTATAACTGATTCCTCTTTGGCAAGCTTGAGACAGAAGTCAAGATCATCCTTGATGTCCTCAAAAACAGATAAATCTAGTTTCACCTTTCAAACATTGACCACAATTAAAACAATTTTTTTAATTGGCACCAAATTGTATGTCTTATAAAATTCTAAAACAGAAAACATAACTTTATAACATAAGTTATTAGAAATATTTGAATGTATTTGTGGATCTATTCATGTTCTTACCATAACAAACATCGACCCTTCGGGCTTGCTCGGGCAAATTAAACCAGGGACATCTGCAAGTCCCTCATAACAGATATTTGCGGATTCTTGTATTATGTTTATGATTTTTAAAAAGAAATCTGACTTGGTTTTGCTGAGGATATCAGGAATCGCTCCCTGCAGTTGGATGAACCCGAGGTTAGGGGTGCAAAATGAAAATGATCATGTTCACGAGTTGAACTCGAAACAAACTAAAACATGACACAGACATGAAAATCATGCAGACACTTATAATTGAAAATAGTATTAAACACATAAACCTAAACGTGACACAAAACCAAAAATCATATTAGACACGTGAATCCAAAAATTGTGTAACATATGATCCTCTACAGTCATGTGAGTTACATGTAGAAATGTATCACTTATCAAAGAAGGGGGTCAACACCGAATAATTTTATTTCAGACTTTTGCATATGAAGACTTTAAAATTACAAATATACAACCAAAAATACAAATATGTTTAAAACAAGTATAAATATGCTTATAAACATCACACTTATTTATATTTTATATTTGACATTTGACATAATATTAAGAAAATAAAATTGGTACTAGTTTAAGTTATGCTATAAAACACATTTTTTTTTTAAAATTAAGCAATAAAGTGAATAAACCATTAAAACTAGTCAACTCATGAACTAGACAAGTCAACATGAAATGGTTAGGTAAATTGTTTTCTGGTTCAACCTGAAACTATTTGAAGACTAAACCAAAACCCGCAAATTTCATAATTCACACTCATTCACATTTAATATATAAAGGAAAGCATTTTTTTTAACATGAACGTTGTTGAGAAAATGCAACCAATCATTTATTTGTCTACTAAAAATTTATATTAAAAAAAACACGTTTATGTTGTTTCTTGCCGGGAACATAGTTTTTTTTTTTGAAATGATGAATTTTGAAAGTATAAAATGATTCTTGGGTAGGTCTTTTGGTATTCTATAAATGATAGAGTTAAATATCATTTTAGTCCTTGTGGTTTGAATACTTTTGTCATTTTAATCCCTGTGGTTTGAATTTTGCCATTTTGGTCACTATAGTTTCATTTTATTGTCATTTTCATCCCTATGGTTTCCATTTTATTGCCATTTTAGTCCAATTAAATTTAAAATTTTGGACTAAAATGGCAAAATTTATCAAACTATAGGGATGAAAATGGCAATAAAATGAAACCATAGTGACCAAAATGGCAAAATTCAAACCACAGGGACGAAAATGACAAAAGTTGTCAAACCACAAGGAATAAAATGACATTTAACTCTGATGATAATTATAAAAGTAAAACACATGAAAAGAAGCTGAATAACTTTTGTAAATATTATTTATGAAAGTTATGTATCTAATCATAATGACATTTACAGAAGTCCTTTAGTTTGGTGTCATGTGTCCACTTCTGTAAATATCGTTTACGAAACTACCAAAACTTAAACAAGCTATAATTTTTACCCAAAATATATGATACAAGTTAAAAAAACCCTAATTAAAAGAAAACTTGTCGAAAAAACTACACCCTCGTTCTTCCCCCACATCACCTCTCTTTTTCACCTCACTTTCTCTCTCTTCTAAAAACGCCTCAAAACCACTTATTAGAGACACTCTATATGTTATATGTTATGTTAGTTCATAGAAACCAAAAACCATTTAAAACCAATAATCAAAGCATACCTGTAACAAAAAATACCAAACTGAATTGTGAATTCGGTTTTCGGTTCGGTTATCTGTTTTAATTTTTTTGAATTCGGTTTGTTCGGTTTATTCGGTTAACCGATTAAACCAAATTTATATTTAAATTTATTATTTTTATTAATAATATATAAGATTAATTCAATTTGTTCGGTTGAATTCGGTTTATTCGGTTCAGTTTATTCGGTTTTTTACCGGTTTATTTGGTTCTTAATCGCTTTGTTCGGTTCTAACCGAAATCGAACCGAATTAAATTAATAACCATTTCCCGAATTCGGTTCGGTTCGGTCAACGGTTAGGGATTTTTTTTAAAAACCGAATAAACCGTTAACCAAATCGATGAACATCCCTAGTAAATGCTATAAATAACTAACCTGAATAATGGTTGACGGATCACATGATATACTGAGATGCCCCATAATACAATCAACAATCTAAGAAAAGGTAGAAAAAAATTAAGTTAGCATGATATGTATGCATGTAACAATTTGTTCAAAGGATGTGCGTTTATGTAGAAGCAAGAAAGCGAGAGAACCCCATGTTCCTTAAGGGTGCCATTAGGATCATTGATGGCGAGCCATCCGAGCCGCCAACCAGGAACGATCCACCTTTTCGATATCGAGCCAAGTGTAACGACAGGTGTAATCGATCCAAAGGTTCCCATTGGGACAAAAGGTTTTTTCCCAAAAGCAAGATGATCATAAACTTCATCAGAAATGACTAATATCCCAAGTTTCTTGGCAGTTTTGGCAACCTAATAATAAAAAGAGCACAAGTTTATTTAACTACAAAATATCATAAATTCATATACAATTAAGCAGACGAATATTGAGATAGGCGGGTTTGCTTCGGGTCCAAACGTATCATTATTGTGTTTTGTGTCATAAGAGGCTAGGCCATGGTAGTTGAAACTCAAACACTTTCTTTTTTGAAAAACAGAGGATCTTCGTGTGTTAGTCACTAGTAACCAGGCTGTGTAGCTAAGGTCAAGTCCTCGACTACCGTGAACCACAAACACTTTTTTTTTGAACGACAGTTAAACTGTCTTGTCGTGCTACCTTCAGTTATCCCGGCGATTGATAGGTAAGATTGATTCCTCGATCTCCGACCTTGAGACACGTGTGCCCCCAGATGCGCGGGAACCGAATGGAACCCGTAAACCCTCGCCCCCCATTAGGTTCGAACCCGGGATTAAAGAGCCCTGATTCGTTCAATCACCTTGATATCCATTAAATTGCACCCAACAAGGTTATAACCTAAGACCTCCACTTTGGGAGGGTGAGCTTTTACCAGTTAAGACAATTCTCCCGATATGAACCACAAACACTTATTTGTTAGTATTCCTTCTTTAAAAAAAATGCAACAATCAATTAGTTTTATGATCACCTATAAAATATTGTCTCAAAAAAGGGTTTTTTAAAGCAGCCAACTATCACCTTATTTCTTAATTGTTTACACAACTATTTTTTTTCCAGTGTCAATTACATATTTCCCCTTCCTAAAACATTTTATTACATATTTACCCAATCATAAAACTAAATTACATATTTCCTCTTTCTAAACCAAATATGTTACATATTTATCCATTTCACTAAAAAAACATTATGTATTTCCTATTTTACCATTAATGAACTAACTAAAAACAATTTACATATTTCTCCTTACTAAGGACAATTTTGAAACATGTGGATATTTGTAATTTTACTTTAACATTGGGGATATATGTAATTTGGATGTTTAATAAGGGGATATACGATATTATCTCTTTTTTCTATGTAGAAAATACACCATCATTTATTTTATTTCTTTATATAGATGCTTAACCTTCTTTTTTTTCTTCTTATAGGTCACTAGAGTATCATTTTGTGGTCATTAAAGTCTAGTGTCACCGTTTACAGGGGTCTTAGTTACCAACAAAAATAATATTTTAATAACTAATAAAAGGGTATATCCGGTGCTTGATTTATCTCCAGCTTAAACCCATGATTTTAAGATCACCAAACAATGACCTTACTAGTTACTAGTTGATTGTAATTCCGCTTATTTTGATAATCAATATAAAGGAGGGGAAAAATACCTTAGGGATGTGCATAACAAAAGTTAAAAAAGTTGGTCGTCACCCAAATTAGCCCCAAATGATCATAGTTGTTAGTAGGAATATTATCAGCTTGGCCCTTATAAGAATCGTTCAAATTTTCCAAATGATCATAGTTGTTAGTAGGAATATTATCAGCTTGGCCCTTGTAAGAATCGTTCAAATTTCCAAAAACTATGCAAGGGATTTTTTGAAGGGCTCGAAATTTTTATTTTTTATATATAAAATTATTTTTAAACAAATAATTTTATTTTATTCTATTTATTGACTAAATTTTTTTACAATTATCATCGATTTGATTATAAAATTTTCTTTATATGTATAGGGTCTATTCTAATAGCCACACATGGTATTCATAATCTCGTAGACGACCCTCAATCATACCATTTAACTTCTATTTAGGAACCTAGCCTAAAAATGGTGAACGCCACTATTAGGCGCTCCTTACCGACCGGTCCCACGGCCAACATAAGAGAGGTAAATTGCGTGACCCAGGAAAAATTGGGTGGCGCCGGGCTCTGAACCCTAGACCTCCATTAGGAACCTAGCCTAGTAAACTATAACACATGCATGCACCTTCTCTAGATGTTCACGTGTAAAAATATTTCCACAAGGATTCCCAGGGTTAATTATAACCATAGCAACTGTATTTTCATCTGCAAGAGCTTCAATTGCATCAAGATCAACTTCCCAATCTTTGTCTGGAAGAAGGTCAAAGTGACGAACATCCAAATGACATGATTTAGCAACAGCTTCATAGTACGGAAACCCTGGTTTAGGAAGCAGAATGTTTGATTTTGGGTTGGTAACAACGGTTAATATGGTTTGAATTGCTTGTGTGCAACCGACTGTCAAGAATATGTCATCTTCTGATAACTTGTATGGAAGATCTCGAGAAAGGTAGTCTGCTACAGCCCTGTAAAATAATACAAATTTGATCCCTTTTTTATTTTATTTTATTTTATTTTTTGTTTTATTTTTTAGAAACCATGCAATCATTTTTCAAGATTTATAAAATATTAATTTATGTGAATCTGCTTCTTTGTGATGATTAAAGACTAAGGGGTTGTTTGGTACCATTTGAAAGGGTTCTGAATAGTTCAGGTTCAGACCGTTTGTTTCATGCAAAAAAAAAACATTTGAATGAGATAGAAGGTCTGAATGATTCAGACTTGAGAACAAATCTAAATGGAAAAAAACCAGCTGGTTCCCTTGCCCCCTTTCCCTCTCGCTCTGACGCACCCAAGTCTGCTGCTCTCTGCCGCATCCATCTCCATCGGTTGTGTGTTACCCATCTCCGTCGCTCTCCGTCGTACACTCAATGACCCACGCTCAATGAATCGAAGGTCTACGGGTTGAATCGAAGGTCGACGGGTTGAATCGAAGGTGGACGGGTTGAATCGAAGGTCGACGGCTGAAGTGAAGGTCGATGGGGATGGGTTCTCGATGGCGACGACTGAATCAACCGATGGTTCAGATGGTGAAGCGACGACTGAATCAGCCGGCGACTGTTTGGTTCACCGCCGGTTGCATCGGTGAAGAGACGATGGGGGCATCAATGTGACATCAACAGGGGCTTTTGGAGGCGGCGATGGAGGCATCAACGGAGGAGGCAGCCAGCTGGTCGGGGGGGGGGGGGCGACAAGGGCGACGGGTGAGGGCTGGGCTGGTGGCTCTAGGGTTTTTAACAAAAAAAAAAGATTTTTTTGATTTTTTATTTTCATTTAAATGTGCAACTAAACAGTCTTAACCGATTTAACACTTAGGTGCTGTTTGTTTTTAAGAGGTAAAATGTCTGCAGTCTGCGGACCACATCTGCAGAAATCTGTAGAAAAAAGATGAACCAAATGTTTGCAGTTTGCAAAAAAAAGAATGTTTGTTTTAATGTTTATTAACTGTTAAAATAAATTGGTGGCGGTGTTTGACGGTGGTGTTGAGACGGTGGTGGCCGCCGATGGTGGTGGTGGTGGTGGGGGGATGGCCGACGTTGGTGGTGGTGGGGGGATGGCCGACGTTGGTGGTGGTGGGGGACGGTGTTGGCCGCCAGTGGTGGTGGCCAACGGTGGTGGTGGTGGTGGGGGTCACTACAAAAAAAAATAACATTTTCTGACGAAATATTCGTCGGAAAATCGTCGAAAAAACAGAATAGCGTCAAAATACCGACGAAAAACGTTTGTGGGAAACAAACCTCGTAGAAAAAACATTTCCTACTAATTTCCGACGAATATTCGCACAAATTAGCGACAAAAAAAGAAAATTGTCCCTTTACGTTGTCTAAAACTAAATTAATAAAACGAAATAGTATAATATTTTATCTTCGTTTGTTGGAAAATTGTCGGAATTTTAATCCACTTTCCACCGACTTAAAATATTTTTTAAGTTTATTAAATGTCGTCGGTAATTTGTCGGTAGTGAGTCGAAAATGATGTAGAATTAGCGACTACTTAGCGACGAAATTATTTTTGTAGCTATTTAGTCGGAACAATGTAGGAAATTATAGTTTTGAGGTTTTTTTTTTTCATTTTGTCGGAAAATCATCGCTATTTCGTAGGAAATCTTGTTTGTCAGAAATTCGTTGGAAAATTTTGTCGGAAACCTGAGTGTTTTCTAGTAGTGGGTAACTGACGGTGGTGGGTGGTCTCTACAGACATTAGAAGATTCTAAAAGTGGTTGGGTTAAATCTGCATCAAGAAGAGCACACATATGCTTTTTTTAATGTAATGTCTTCGAAAAAACAAACAGTCCGTAGATACCAATGTTTGCACGTGGTCTCGCGGCGCAGACAAAAAAGGCCGCGCAAACGTTTTAAGGGAAAACAAACAGCACCTTAATGGTTCAGACCATCTTAACCATCCAGATATCTTAAACATTCAGCACTTAATGGTTCAGACAAACCAAACTTAATATTTAAAATCAATTAACGGAAAAAGATTCCAAATTTGTTTAAAATGGTCGATCGATAGGATTGTCAATAACTAGAATCTTTTCATAAGAATAATAGGAGGAAAAAACCCACAAAAAAAACCTGGAAGTAGTGTTTTCATGATAGGAACATGTCTAGTAACATGTCTAGTTATGCCAACGAATCGTTTTACGGGATTTCAAACTTTTATTTATTTATTTAATTTATTAAGTTTAAAATCGATCTGCGTGTTACATATTTAAATAAATAAAATTTAAAATTATCTATTTTAAATAGCATATCATATATATTCAAAAATATAAATAATATGACTTTTGATATAATCATATTATTTAGCAAATTAAGTAATTAAAATCACTCTTAATTAATAGAAAACAAAAGAAGAGAAAAATTTTAATTTACATAAGATATCCTTCAAATATTTAATAGGACTGATGAAAAATAAAACTAAAATTTTATGATATATAAAACTAATACGTGTCTCATAAAATTTTTGTTTATTAGATAGTATATTAAGATAAAGATATAAATATAGATGCATAGATTTTTCAAATACTAGCAACTTAATAAAGAAATTATCTCTTAAAATGAAAGCTCACATATTCAAACCCAAGAAAAAAATAATTTAATTTATCCTACTTTAGGAGTAATAGTAAGATAATTGACTATTAAGAAAAAAAAATATTTATTTATTTATTTGTTCTCTTCAATATCTCCTTTTGATTTATCACTTCAAACTAATTTGTTTAAATCTATATCAAAACATAAATTATTTTCATATTTTTTTAAAATTATATATATATATATATATATATATATATATATATACAGTTTTGATTTTTGTCACATGATTTTTAATCTAATTTACCCAATTTACAAGTAACATAACTAGTTCAATGTCTCATCATGCACTGACATGTAAAGGAGCACAAGTTTAGTACCTTCTTGCCGGGAGTATGCCAACGCTAGGGCCATAACCATTAAAGTTGGCCGAACGAATCGAATCAACGATGGCGTCTTCTGCAACTTGGCTTGTACGAAAGCATGGGAAAGCCGAAGGGTCGCCATGGCCAAGAGGGATCATGGGTCTGGTCTCGGTTTTATTGAGTTTGGACATGAGCATGTACCGAACACCTCTAATGCTTATATCCGGCCCCATATTCGTCTTCGGGTTCAGCCGGAATCTCCATGTCTTCTTCAATGGTGAGAGGTTATCCATTTCTCTAGCTCCAATGGTTTGGAGATGATGTTTGTTGCATTTCAGGCATGAAGCATGGCTTGTTATATGCTACGGACTTGATTAATTTAATAAATTGTCTATTCTATTCTTTAACATTATTAATGATCCACCAACTCACATGGGGTGAAGATGGTTGTGGTTTGATATAAAATTTTAAAATACTTTGGTTTTATCCTGATTAAAGTACATGACAAATTTGATCATTTAACTATTTAAGTATTTAGTAGTGTAAATGATTAAGAGAATCAATCATGAAATAGATGTAACACGATAACACCTTATTTTAATTAGTCATACATGTATATAACCAATCACATATATAATTGATTAGGTAATATAATTAGTTATGTTTCATTTCTACAAGAGTTTTTCCGTCACTAGAGAGAGACAACTGAGTTGACTGTTCGAGGCTATCTGGTTTGGTCAAAATTTTAATTCAAACAAACGCAAAGTGATGAGTAGTGCTTACACACAACCACTTGTTTAAAAGCAAGATTTATGGTTTTTGTACATGAGGCATGTTATAGTGGACCGCTATGGACACCCAGACATCCGCTATGTATCCTAGCCTGAAATGGAACACTAGATGCTGCCTAACGGTACTCTATGATTCACCATAGACACGCTAAGTGACACTTGTCATTTGCAGGCTCCTTGCGAACCACTGGGGAGTATCTTCGCTTGAAACGGGCCACTAGACTTTACATAATTAAAGGTACTCTATGATTCACCGTAGACACGATATATGGACACTTGTCATCATTAATTGGTCTTACAAACCATTAGGGTTTCGATACCGGTCTGCCACCCATTCTTAAATTCATCCTATAAAAGGGGATCATCCCCTCACTTTGTGCAAACTAGAGATAAAGAGATAAAGTTTTTTTTTTTTTTGGGTTGCATTCGTGTGACAACTTGACTTTCAATGCTTTTGTGTTATAGTGGTCACACCAATGTTATGGGTAAGTGGTTAATTTGAATCGGCATAGAGACTTGCGATCATATGGAAACATATCTTACCATTTAAAAGAATGGAACAAAACAAAATTGAGATTGATGACAATTTTTTTCATATAATGCATGCTAGAAGTAATGAAAAATAATGAGGATCAAGAACGAAAATTAATTGATAAATATAAACATATAAATGATCAGCCAAACTAAAAGTACATAATTGAGGCCATGTTGAATTCCTTCACAAAGTAAGAAGCTTTTAGACCTATAGTCCATTCATATACCTAAAGGTGTAAATCCCATAAGATCAAAACTGTGATAATTGTGTATGAAGGATTACGTCATCATTGACGAGAACACATTTGATCGAGCTAAAAATCCACGTTGAATTGACAATCGAAACTATTACGGGATGATAGTACGTGGAAAATGATGAACGTGGGCGAAAACGGTGCGCGAAATGAAGTTACGGATTGTCCGGAATAGCGAAAAGAATATGTCGTCGAAAAACGGGTGAAATTACCCTGGGGCGGTACGCCCCAGGTCGGGTGAGTAACCTAGGCGTTGCGCGCGGGTCACCCTCGAAAATATCTGGCTATCCTTCTTCCGCGCGGTACGCCTGGCGTGGGTGCAGGCGGCCAGGCGATGCGCCTGGGGTCCAGATCGACGGCAACTTGCATAAAAATCAAATTTTTCATCCTCATCCTCATTTCTTGCTTCTTCTCGACGCCAGCAACCTTCACCCACGAAAAATCCTGTTCTAAACCATCAAATCTTCATTTTAAAGGCCTCACGATATTTAGATCGCATCCAGAAGCGTTAAAACAAGTTCTGATCATCTTTTTGTCAGTTGGAATCCTTCAGATTAGGTAATGGTTTATTTTAAACCTTCTGGTTTGATTATGAATGATTAAATCTTAGTTTTGAATGTAATGATATAGTTAGGGTTGTTGATTATTGCTTAGATGATGGCTAGGATTGATTTTGAGTGACAAACTCGAACTGTTAATGTAACATCAGTGCCGGAACCGTCACCGGAACAGTGATCGCGAACAGTACGTGAACAGTAAACATGTACAATTTTCATGTAATTCAGTGTATTTCATGTTCATATCAAACCTCAGTATCATTTCATGCTAACAAAACAGTGAATTCACAGTCATTTCAGAGAAATCAATTCAGAACAATGGTTCTTGAGTCAGATAATTATCTGGCAACACAGAATCATCATGTGATTTATTTGTTAGGATTTGATTATGTATAAACGTATGTGAGGCCTTTCAGGACAAAACAACACGAATATCGTTAAGTGAATGCTAAACCGACAGATTATTCGTATAGGTGACGATCTGTACGAATAAATCTGAAAGTTTAACGTTCTGAATGATATTCGATAATTAGAAAACAAGATTGAAAAGTGTAGTTATCGTCGTGTTTGGTCGGGTGACGATTCGAACAAATACGCGCGATGACCGCGCGATTCGATTTAAACGTTAAATAAATATTTTGTAAATTAATAATTTAAAAGATATTTAGTTAATTTATTAGGAATCACAATCTAAAATAATTTTATGAGTTCTATTTTTAAACCGAATCGTTTCGTTACGAAAACGACGCGAAACTGACATTTCTACGCGAAACCACGCGAAACCGAACGAACCCGAACGAACCCGGGTATTTTCCCCACATTTAATGTGGCTTTTAATGCCACAACAACCCACCCACCAGCCATTTACTCCACCCATTTCATCACAATTCGCCACTTTCTCTCTCTAAAAGTTCATCATCTTCTCTCTAAGATTTCTCCTTCAATTCTTCACGAAATCTTGCTATCTTGGTGTCAAAACAACCACTATCACTTGTAGATCATGAAAGTACAAGGGATCTAAGCTTTTATCCATCTGATTTGAGGTAAAAATCGATTTATAGTTGCGATTTTAGGGTTTTGAAACCCTTTTGATCGGCTACTGTTACAACCGGTTTTACACTCTCCCGAACCTTAGGACACACACTACAACACCTTAGGATCATGTAGGAACAAGTGTCAGAACCAATCAGGTCGATTAACTTTGAAAATCATGGCTGCATGTGGGTTCTCGGCTGGCCGAATGACATCAGCCCAGATCGCCGAATGAACAACCCCTTCGCCGGTCCAGTCATTCGTCGAATGGCTAGGGGCTTCCTTCGGTAGTGGTCTCATTCGACCGATATTCCATTCGACCCAAGCCTCATTCGCCATCTTCTCATTCGACTCAGCTACATTCGGCCAGTTTCCTTCTTCGGCTGAATGACTAGCCACTCATTCGATCGGCACTACCCCTTTCGGCTAGGACCTATTCGACCAAGATGATGTTCATTCGGCAGAACCTCCTTCGGCAATGCTCATTCGCCCACCCCCTCTTTCGACCAACCTTGCTTCGCCCGAAGACAGGATTCATTCGGCCATGCCCCATTCGTCGAACAAACCCCTTCATTCGGTGGTTTTCCATTCGATCATGGCCGTTCGGTTGGCACCTTTCGGCCCAAATTGTTATTCGACCGGCCCAACTCTCATTCGGTTATGGATGGTTAGGCATGAGATCGAGTGATGAAGCATGGAATGCATGGGGATAACAAAGGGTGCATGGACGGGTTAGGTACACACGGCTCTTGCATGGTGTGTGTGAGGGTGTGTGTGTGTGCATGCATGGGAACATTAGGGTTCATGGTATGCACTTAACTAGGTGATATCTAAGAAACAAACATAGAGTTAACAAGGGATCAAGAGTTGAACTTGGAAATACAAGGAAGCTCTTGAAAACACGTTATAATCTAAACATGGATTCTAACACCCTTAGATTTAAAACACTTGGGAATATAGTTAGAAAATCATGAGAATTAGACAATAATCTAAAGTTTGAGTGTAATTTAACTATTAGCACTTAGATCTCAGGAAAAAAAAAAAAAAAACCTATAAGGACATACAACTAACTTAGATGGTTTCATAGACTATCTAGGCTTAGTTATCAAAGATCTAACAAGGAAATCATTTGAAGATTCAAGTCGAACAATGGGCCCGAGGGTGGCCCAATGGGCTTAATCTAGGCCCATTACTTTAATTGTTACGCTTTTATTAACTTAATGTGGTTTTTAATAAAAGAAATAATTATAAACTTATTTAGTTGCAATAAGTGTTTTCTAGACCTGTAATCTAAAATGGATTAAATTAATAACACTATAATTAAAGACTTACGACGAAAAATCATGGGATAAGGGTTATAAATGGGTAACTGGATTAGACTAAGTTAGATGAAGTTTAGAAACACATTAGAATTATAGGACACTTAGTTGCACACCGAGACCAAACCCTGGATACGACTACTATAAGTACTCATCGTGTTCAAATCTCTTAAATTAATTCAGGTGCTAAAGATACATAAGCTACAGTCAAAGAGCGCGCATTATCTTTTGTGATTCATTTGCACAGCAACACAGGTGAGTTCATTGCCCCTTTTCTAAACATTTTTGTTTTAAAAACGCGGGCTGAGAAGCATGCGTAAACTGTTTTTATTTAAACTGTTTATTTAAATGCTTTTATTTATTATATGTCTTACATATATATGTTGTTGATACTCCTAGACTCCTGTCTAGGAAATTATTATACAGAATCAAGTTATCAATTGAATTTAAGTACTCCTATGAGTAATACCTTAAATTTAAATTCTAAATCAACCCTTAGTCCATCAAGTTCAAATTCAAGAATCTAAATTCAAAGTGAAATCAAATGAACATAAACAAGAGATCATATTCAAGGGAAGCATAACTCAGTGTGTGATCTGAGACCCAAGAATCATAATCAAATCAACTATCATTGAAAATCATGGGATTTCAAAGAATCAAGAATCAAGAGACTCAGGAAATCAGGAATCATAAATGTGTGTGAATCATTGAAATAATGAAATCATTATGATCTAATGAACTCATTAATACTCAAGTCAAGGTGGATGTCAGTTGTATAGGGAATCAAGACCACGTGTAACACACATATAAAGTCCCACTCAGATGCAGAAGACCATTGGGTCAGGCTGTAACGGGCAATAACATGAACGATCAAATGGAATCAATGTCAAAGTCAAAATCATGAGAATCAAGAGATCAAGAATCACATGATATCCTTAAAGTCCCACTCAGATGCAGAAGACCATTGGGTCAGGCTGTAACGGGCAAAACATTAAAATCCCGCTCAGTTCAGGTGCACTCCTTGTGAGTTATGCCTGACATGGGTCACGTGTGAGAGGTTACAACTTGGACACCCACCAACAACTAAGTCTAACTGATTGAGTAAAATCATACCCAATCATCATGTCTTAGTTGTATTTAAATGTTTTATTTAATTATTAAATTAAATATTTGACATTTTACTATTATCACTGTCTTTTTGGGAAATCATATATCTATGAGGAACCCAATAAATCAAAGGCATATCAGATTTCAATATCATGATCCAAATCAGAGGTGTTGGGTAAAAATGCTTAATTATCATTAACAACAGTGTCATATGCATATTAGTATGTGGTGGGATAGCGTCTGGGCTTGACCCTTTCGTGATTCCCTATATATAAGCATACCGATGTGGATATTACATGTGGAGTTAATGAGGTTAGGGTCTTTACCGAAAGAGGTTTTCAAATCATTTTCAGATCATAAAACTATATGAACTCACCAACCATGTGTTGACTTGATTTTTGCATGACTTCTCAGGTGACGAACAGGTCAACTAAGGAGTTATTCCTCTTGGACTAGGACTTCAGATAGAAGACTTAGCATTTTGGACCTGCATACTTTTGAAGACATCATTATACAAATTATTTTGTATATCTTGTGTAAATACAAGATAGAAATATATGATGTTGATGGTAGATTTACATTGTTAAATTATAAACAATACTGATGTAATTTAACTTTGTAATTCTATTATATTTAGCATTTCTCAGTTATATCATGTGCAATGTAAACAATCTGATCATCACGATTATCACTCACGATATCGCGCCCCGGGAACCTTCCGCCCGACGGGACAACCGATCCTATCCCGCCGGCTCGGGGTGTGACAGATTGGTATCAGAGCCATGGTTATAGAGAAATGTAGGTCATTTATTTAAACGGTTTGGCCTAGACTATAACCTAGGGACCCTGCATGTAGAGGATTTAAGATTTAAGACTTTATTGCATTATGTCTTCTGCGTTCGATCATTGCACTAACCAATACTATTTTGGTTATGATCAGAATGCCGCCACGAAGACAGACTCCTTCGTTACCTCCACCACCGCCACAAGACTTAGCTCCACATTCGTCTACACCGTCACCGCCAGACTCTCTTCCTACACAGCCTCCACTGCCACCTCCTCCACCTCCACTGATCACACAGGCATCAGGTTCAGGCACAACTCCCATACTGGATCCTACTACCATCGCTTTGGTGAATCTACTGAGCAGTCAAATGACCAACCAGATGAAGGAAGCGATACCGGAGATGTTCAACCTTCTCCGTAATGAGATCAACAACACTGGCAATTCATCAGGAGAAGCCAGTGGGAATACTGGTAGTACTTCACACTACTCCTACAAGTCATTTGTAGGATGTAAACCGCCTAGCTTTAGCGGATCTGAAGGAGCCGTTGATTTAATCCAATGGATTGAAAAGATTGAAGCTACTCTGGACCTCTGCAGCTGTCCAGAGCATCATAAGGTCCGTTATTCAGCTGAAACATTCAACAAGCGGGCTTTGACATGGTGGAATAGTCAGATCAATTCCCGAGGAAGAGACGAAGCTATGGCAATGCCATGGGAAGATTTCAAGGCGTTACTGAGGGCAGAATTCTGTCCCAAGAATGAGCTACAGAAGCTTGAAGTTGAGCTATCCAACCATGTGATGAAAGGTGCTGATCACATCGATTACACTACTCGTTATCACGAGTTGGTTGCTTTGGTGCTAGACATGGTACCGACCTTAGAGAAGAGAATCGACAGATATGTAGGTGGACTTCCTGCCTGCATTCAGGGCATGGTTGTTTCAGCCAACCCTACTACTGTTGAATCTGCAGTGAGATTATCTGGAAAACTCACTGATTTAATGGTTGCCTCTGGAGTTCTGAAGAAAGAGGCTGACACCGGGAAGCGCAAGGAAGAGTCTTTCAAGAAACCACAACATCAGCAACACCCAAAGAAGAAGCAGAAGTTCATAAAGAATTACACTGTGGCTACTCCTCTGAATCAAGTAGCAATGGCACAGCAAAATGTGCCTAAGAAACAGTATACTGGCCCACATCCTTTGTGTACCAAGTGTCAGTATCATCATATTGCTAACACTCCCTGCAAACAATGCACGGGATGTGGAAGAAAGGGCCATTGGGTCCAACACTGCCGGGCAACACCAAACCAAGCAGTCAACAATGCTGCTCAAGCTCTCCCTCCACCTGCTAACCAGAATAACAGAGGATGCTTCAACTGTGGCGAACAAGGCCATTTTGCAAAGAACTGCCCGAAGAAGGCTCAACAAGCAGTTCAAGCTCCTCGTGGAAGAGCTTTCGTTATTGGAGCACTAGCTGCACGCCAGGACCCAAATGTGGTCACTGGTACGTTTCTTTTACATGACTTTTATGCATCTGTTCTATTTGACACTGGTGCGGATCAGAGTTTTATCTCTGCCGATTTTGCATGCCAACTAGATGCGATAGAGGAACAGTTAGATTCCCCTTATATTATAGAAGTAGCTAACGGAAAACAGATCACAGTTAGT
The DNA here is from genome assembly GCA_009363875.1 of Mikania micrantha. Taxonomy (NCBI): domain Eukaryota; kingdom Viridiplantae; phylum Streptophyta; class Magnoliopsida; order Asterales; family Asteraceae; genus Mikania; species Mikania micrantha. The sequence goes on along the minus strand of CM018681.1, from coordinate 71,997,706 downwards.
ACAGTTCACAGGAATTGCCCATTGACACTTAACGGTCATACCTTCTCTATCGATTTGATACCGATGGAGTTGGGTAGTTTCGACATCATTGTTGGAATGGATTGGCTTTCCTTTAACCGAGTGGAAGTTGTCTGTTCTGAGAAGCTGCTTCGAATTCCATTGCCCGATGATCGTGTATTGGAAGTCAGAGGGGACCAAGCAAAACGGAGTGTCAAAATCATTTCTTGCATAAAGGCGCGTAAGTGTTTACAGAAGCAGTGTGTAGCTTTCCTAGCTCATGTGGTGGAAAAAGAGAAAGACAAGAAGAAGATACAAGATGTACCAGTAGTAAAAGAGTATCCAGAAGTATTTCCTGAAGACCTACCAGGTTTGCCACCGGTGCGACCGGTAGAGTTCCGAATTGACTTAGTTCCTGGAGCAACTCCTGTTGCTAAATCTCCTTATCGACTAGCACCTTCGGAGATGCAGGAATTATCAAACCAGTTGCAGGAGCTATTGGACAAAGGATTTATTAGACCGAGCTACTCGCCTTGGGGAGCTCCGGTCTTGTTCGTAAAGAAGAAAGACGGATCTTTCAGAATGTGCATAGATTACAGAGAGCTGAACAAACTAACCATCAAGAATCGGTATCCATTGCCGAGGATTGATGATTTGTTTGACCAACTGCAAGGAGCTCAGTACTTCTCTAAGATTGACTTGCGGTCTGGTTATCATCATCTTAGAGTTCAAGGCGAAGACATACCGAAGACGGCATTCCGAACCAGATACGGGCATTACGAATTCATGGTGATGCCTTTCGGATTAACAAACGCACCAGCGGTTTTCATGGACCTCATGAACCGAGTGTGCAAGCCGTATTTAGATCAGTTTGTTATTGTCTTTATCGATGACATACTGATTTATTCCAAGAGCAAAGCAGAACACGAGCAACATCTCAGAAAGATCTTGGAACTGTTGATGGAACAGAAACTCTATGCCAAGTTCTCTAAATGTGAATTTTGGCTAAGGGAAGTTCAGTTTCTTGGTCACGTAGTCAACAGTGAGGGAATACACGTAGACCCCGCCAAGATTGAAGCAATAAAGAACTGGGACACTCCGAAGACACCAACGGAGATACGGTCTTTTTTGGGATTGGCAGGTTATTACAGGAGATTCATCTCGAACTTTTCTAAGATAGCCTTGCCTCTCACTAAGTTAACTCAGAAGAGTGAACCGTTTGTCTGGGAGCAGAAACAAGAAGATGCCTTTCAGACACTGAAGCAGAAGTTATGTAATGCTCCAATCCTATCACTCCCGGAAGGATGTGATGACTTTGTTGTTTATTGTGATGCATCCCATCAGGGACTTGGTTGCGTACTGATGCAACAGGACAAAGTTATCGCTTATGCATCAAGACAGTTAAAAGTTCATGAGAAAAATTACACTACTCATGATCTTGAACTGGGAGCAGTGATCTTCGCACTGAAAATCTGGAGACATTACTTATATGGCACTAAGTGTACCATATTTACTGATCACAAGAGTCTGCAGCACATCTTTGATCAGAAGGAGCTCAACATGCGACAACGCCGTTGGGTTGAACTTCTGAATGATTATGATTGTGTGATCAAGTACCATCCGGGAAAGGCAAACGTTGTAGCTGATGCCTTGAGTCGGAAGGAACGGGTCAAACCCTTACGCGTTAGAGCTATGGGGATGACTGTGCAGACCAGTTTACAAGACAGGATCATACAAGCACAACAGGAGTCAGTTGACAGAGGAAACTTGAAGAAAGAACTTGACTGCGGAGCAGAGAAACATTTAGAGACCAAGTCCGATGGAATGATCTACTATCAGGACCGTGTATGGATCCCGGAGGTAGATGAATTGAGAAAACTTATCTTCGATGAAGCACACAAGACAAAATACTCTGTTCATCCAGGCGCTGATAAAATGTATCAAGACTTGCGTGGATTTTATTGGTGGCCGGGAATGAAGAAAGACATAGCCGAGTACGTCGGTCGGTGTCTGACGTGTGCGAAGGTAAAGGCGGAACACCAGAGACCGTCTGGTTTACTGGAACAGCCTGAGATTCCGCTCTGGAAGTGGGAACAAATAGCTATGGATTTCATTACCAAGCTACCCCGCACTTCCAGTGGTCATGATACTATCTGGGTTATCATTGATCGTTTGACGAAATCTGCTCACTTCTTGCCGATGCGTGAGACTTTCACGATGGATAAACTGGCGAGATTGTACATCAATGAGATAGTGGTACGTCATGGTGTGCCATTGTCAATTATTTCTGATAGAGACAGCAGATTTACTTCAAGGTTCTGGCAATCACTGCAGAAATCTCTAGGGACACAGTTAAATCTGAGTACAGCTTACCATCCTCAAACGGATGGTAAAAGCGAACGTACTATTCAAACCCTAGAGGACATGTTAAGAACCTGTATTTTGGATTTTGGTGGGAATTGGGATTCTCATTTGCCACTGATTGAGTTCTCCTACAACAACAGTTACCACAGCAGTATCGGATGTGCACCATTCGAGGCTCTCTATGGCCGAAAATGTCGATCACCGATCTGCTGGGCCGAAGTGGGAGATAATCGTATAACTGGGCCAGAGCTTATTCAGGAAACCACTGACAAGATAGCTCAGATTCAGAGAAGATTGCAAGCTACAAGAAGCAGACAAAAGAGCTACGCTGACAAACGGCGTAAGCCGTTGGAATTCCAAGTGGGAGACCGGGTCCTGTTGAAGGTTTCTCCTTGGAAAGGTGTAGTACGCTTTGGAACAAAAGGCAAGTTAGCACCACGATACGTGGGACCGTTCGAAATCATCGAACGTGTCGGTCCTGTAGCTTATCGACTGAGATTACCAGATGAACTCAGTGGTGTGCATGACGTGTTTCACGTCTCGAACTTAAAGAAATGCTTTGCTGACGAATCACTCGTCATTCCACTCGAAGAAATTCAAGTTGATGAACAGTTGCATTTTATCGAAGAACCTTTAGAGATTATGGATCGCAAGGTCAAGCAACTGAGGCGAAGCCGTATTCCGATAGTAAAGGTTCGATGGAATTCAAGACGCGGACCCGAGTTTACTTGGGAACGTGAAGATCACATGAAGTTAAAGTATCCCCAGCTGTTTGAAGAGGAAGCCGTACCCGATAACAATTCTTAAATTTCGGGGCGAAATTTCTCTAACAAGGGGAGACTGTAACATCAGTGCCGGAACCGTCACCGGAACAGTGATCGCGAACAGTACGTGAACAGTAAACAGGTACAATTTTCATGTAATTCAGTGTATTTCATGTTCATATCAAACCTCAGTATCATTTCATGCTAACAAAACAGTGAATTCACAGTCATTTCAGAGAAATCAATTCAGAACAATGGTTCTTGAGTCAGATAATTATCTGGCAACACAGAATCATCATGTGATTTATTTGTTAGGATTTGATTATGTATAAACGTATGTGAGGCCTTTCAGGACAAAACAACACGAATATCGTTAAGTGAATGCTAAACCGACAGATTATTCGTATAGGTGACGATCTGTACGAATAAATCTGAAAGTTTAACGTTCTGAATGATATTCGATAATTAGAAAACAAGATTGAAAAGTGTAGTTATCGTCGTGTTTGGTCAGGTGACGATTCGAACAAATACGCGCGATGACCGCGCGATTCGATTTAAACGTTAAATAAATATTTTGTAAATTAATAATTTAAAAGATATTTAGTTAATTTATTAGGAATCACAATCTAAAATAATTTTATGAGTTCTATTTTTAAACCGAATCGTTTCGTTACGAAAACGACGCGAAACTGACATTTCTACGCGAAACCGAACGAACCCGAACGAACCCGGGTATTTTCCCCACATTTAATGTGGCTTTTAATGCCACAACAACCCACCCACCAGCCATTTACTCCACCCATTTCATCACAATTCGCCACTTTCTCTCTCTAAAAGTTCATCATCTTCTCTCTAAGATTTCTCCTTCAATTCTTCACGAAATCTTGTTATCTTGGTGTCAAAACAACCACTATCACTTGTAGATCATGAAAGTACAAGGGATCTAAGCTTTTATCCATCTGATTTGAGGTAAAAATCGATTTATAGTTGCGATTTTAGGGTTTTGAAACCCTTTTGATCGGCTACTGTTACAACCGGTTTTACACTCTCCCGAACCTTAGGACACACACTACAACACCTTAGGATCATGTAGGAACAAGTGTCAGAACCAATCAGGTCGATTAACTTCGAAAATCATGGCTGCATGTGGGTTCTCGGCTGGCCGAATGACATCAGCCCAGATCGCCGAATGAACAACCCCTTCGCCGGTCCAGTCATTCGTCGAATGGCTAGGGGCTTCCTTCGGTAGTGGTCTCATTCGACCGATATTCCATTCGACCCAAGCCTCATTCGCCATCTTCTCATTCGACTCAGCTACATTCGGCCAGTTTCCTTCTTCGGCCGAATGACTAGTGTGACAGTTGCGTACGAAGAATTCGGCATTAATGACGTGAGCACATTTGGTCGTGCTTAAAATCCACGAGGATTTAGTAACTTTTGTTATTGGGGATTGATAGTATGTGAAAAATGATGAACGTGGGCGAAAACCGTGCGCAAAACGGAGTTCGTATGCTCCCGGAATTGCGAAACGAAGTTTAAATCAAATATTGGAAGAAAAACGGGTCAGGCGGTACGCCTGACGTGGGTGCAGGGATCCAGGCGATACGCCCCGGGGCATATGTCGGCCAAAGTTGTTTAAAACGATCAGAATGCATAGAAACGCTCAAAATCGTCCATTCTCGATTCTAAACAGCCTCCAGACGCAAAACCTTCACTCTTTAACCTCAAATCTTCATTTCAAAGCCATTTGAAGCCATAAATCGCACCACATATCGTGTTTTCAAGTTCTGATCGTTGTTATACGCGCAGAAATTCGTCAGAACTGGTAACGGTTCATTTTAACCTTCTAGTTTGATTTTGATTGATTAGATCTTGATTTTGAACGTAATGAGATAGTTAGGATTGTTGATTATTGCCTAGATGATGGCTAGGATTGATTTTAAACGAAGAACCCGAAGTTCTAACGGTTAAATCCTTGTTTTGATCCGTTGTGATGCCCGGTTTGCATGAAATCATACCTATGATTATAATGGTTTAAACCATTTGATTGTGACAATGTAGATGATTAGTTTGATTAATCTTTGAAATGCAAAGGTTAAATCCAAGTGTTTCAAACTAATCATAATCATTAACATACTCATTGGAATGATTATCTGATGTTTGTGATAACAGTCAGATTAGTATGTTAAATCTGGTTATTTCACCTATTCTGATGCTACATTGTGATATTTCATGATATTTGGGTAATCAATAATAAGGATTAATCACTCCTAAGCCATTAAATTATCTAGAAACTGTTTTAGCATTATAATCAACAACATTAACTAATTGGTTAATCTGAGATTATTCTGATTAATCTAGAGTGTCATCAACTTTGTGTTAGGAATCTAATGCAATGTAGGTTCCTACATTATCATACATTGTATGATATAACCTTAAATTAATTAATTATATAATTAATATCGAGTTGATGATTTACTAAGCAATGTCTTTGACATTGAACGTTCAGAAGGATCTAATCAGTAAGCTAGAACATAAATAACTCATTAAATATAAATAAATGCAGAATCACTTCTCTATTATCAGTTTTGAGATATTCTGCTACATCTATACTACCAGGTGAGTTTCGTACAACCCCTTTTATTTTAATCTTTTATAAACATCGGGGAACATTGTTGAACTTTTAATGAACATATGATATGTATCACTGATATCTGTGTGATTTCATGTGATTGTTGTGACTTTTGTGGGATTTCATGGGATTTTGGCCTGTAGACTGAACTCTATCATGACACTGAAAGTCCTCATTTTGAACTGTATCTAGTGAACCCATGTGTGGCCGAGCAGAAAACATTGATAGTACTATTGGTTGACACCCCATTCGCTGGGTGGATTGCATCTCCCCTTGTGTGAATGTTTGTTATCTGTTTCCTGAACTTCTTAATGGTGTGATAGACATTAAGATAATGAGGCACTAAGATATGTACCGACGGGTAATATCTTGAGAACTGAACTAGACGTCCGAAAGGAACTAGATACAGGTCCCATGGTTATCCGGAACTGAACTTTTGAGAACGTGCTTATCATATCATATTGTTTTAAATTGAACTGTTGATCTCACCAGCTTTGTGCTGACGTTTCAAACTTAAATATTTTTGCAGGTAGACAGTGACACTCGGTGAGGCAGCACTTCAAACACTAGTAATTAAATAAGTCAGTTGTGTAGTAAACTTAGTTGTAAATTATGATACTGATTGTAATGACGAAACCCTGTATTGTAATTATTTTAAGTTAATCTGTGTGCTTATGATATCGGTTCAAGTAAGTCACCCCTCACCTCGGAGACATCACCACTATGCTTCCGCAACCGATTCAGTGACGTCAGACCAGACACGAGGTGACGAGGGGTGGGGGTGTGACAACTAGCCACTCATTCGATCGGCACTACCCCTTTCGGCTAGGACCTATTCGACCAAGATGATGTTCATTCGGCAGAACCTCCTTCGGCAATGCTCATTCGCCCACCCCCTCTTTCGACTAACCTTGCTTCGCCCGAAGACAGGATTCATTCGGCCATGCCCCATTCGTCGAACAAACCCCTTCATTCGGTGGTTTTCCATTCGATCATGGCCGTTCGGTTAGCACCTTTCGGCCCAAATTGTTATTCGACCGGCCCAACTCTCATTCGGTTATGGATGGTTAGGCATGAGATCGAGTGATGAAGCATGGAATGCATGGGGATAACAAAGGGTGCATGGACGGGTTAGGTACACACGGCTCATGCATGGTGTGTGTGAGGGGGTGTGTGTGTGCATGCATGGGAACATTAGGGTTCATGGTATGCACTTAACTAGGTGATATCTAAGAAACAAACATAGAGTTAACAAGGGATCAAGAGTTGAACTTGGAAATACAAGGAAGCTCTTGAAAACACATTATAATCTAAACATGGATTCTAACACCCTTAGATTTAAAACACTTGGGAATATAGTTAGAAAATCATGAGAATTAGACAATAATCTAAAGTTTGAGTGTAATTTAACTATTAGCACTTAGATCTCAGGAAAAAAAAAAAACCTATAAGGACATACAACTAACTTAGATGGTTTCATAGACTATCTAGGCTTAGTTATCAAAGATCTAACAAGGAAATCATTTGAAGATTCAAGTCGAACAATGGGCCCGAGGGTGGCCCAATGGGCTTAATCTAGGCCCATTACTTTAATTGTTACGCTTTTATTAACTTAATGTGGTTTTTAATAAAAGAAATAATTATAAACTTATTTAGTTGCAATAAGTGTTTTCTAGACCTGTAATCTAAAATGGATTAAATTAATAACACTATAATTAAAGACTTACGACGAAAAATCATGGGATAAGGGTTATAAATGGGTAACTGGATTAGACTAAGTTAGATGAAGTTTAGAAACACATTAGAATTATAGGACACTTAGTTGCACACCGAGACCAAACCCTGGATACGACTACTATAAGTACTCATCGTGTTCAAATCTCTTAAATTAATTCAGGTGCTAAAGATACATAAGCTACAGTCAAAGAGCGCGCATTATCTTTTGTGATTCATTTGCACAGCAACACAGGTGAGTTCATTGCCCCTTTTCTAAACATTTTTGTTTTAAAAACGCGGGCTGAGAAGCATGCGTAAACTGTTTTTATTTAAACTGTTTATTTAAATGCTTTTATTTATTATATGTCTTACATATATATGTTGTTGATACTCCTAGACTCCTGTCTAGGAAATTATTATACAGAATCAAGTTATCAATTGAATTTAAGTACTCCTATGAGTAATACCTTAAATTTAAATTCTAAATCAACCCTTAGTCCATCAAGTTCAAATTCAAGAATCTAAATTCAAAGTGAAATCAAATGAACATAAACAAGAGATCATATTCAAGGGAAGCATAACTCAGTGTGTGATCTGAGACCCAAGAATCATAATCAAATCAACTATCATTGAAAATCATGGGATTTCAAAGAATCAAGAATCAAGAGACTCAGGAAATCAGGAATCATAAATGTGTGTGAATCATTGAAATAATGAAATCATTATGATCTAATGAACTCATTAATACTCAAGTCAAGGTGGATGTCAGTTGTATAGGGAATCAAGACCACGTGTAACACACATATAAAGTCCCACTCAGATGCAGAAGACCATTGGGTCAGGCTGTAACGGGCAATAACATGAACGATCAAATGGAATCAATGTCAAAGTCAAAATCATGAGAATCAAGAGATCAAGAATCACAGGATATCCTTAAAGTCCCACTCAGATGCAAAAGACCATTGGGTCAGGCTGTAACGGGCAAAACATTAAAATCCCGCTCAGTTCAGGTGCACTCCTTGTGAGTTATGCCTGACATGGGTCACGTGTGAGAGGTTACAACTTGGACACCCACCAACAACTAAGTCTAACTGATTGAGTAAAATCATACCCAATCATCATGTCTTAGTTGTATTTAAATGTTTTATTTAATTATTAAATTAAATATTTGACATTTTACTATTATCACTGTCTTTTTGGGAAATCATATATCTATGAGGAACCCAATAAATCAAAGGCATATCAGATTTCAATATCATGATCCAAATCAGAGGTGTTGGGTAAAAATGCTTAATTATCATTAACAACAGTGTCATATGCATATTAGTATGTGGTGGGATAGCGTCTGGGCTTGACCCTTTCGTGATTCCCTATATATAAGCATACCGATGTGGATATTACATGTGGAGTTAATGAGGTTGGGGTCTTTACCGAAAGAGGTTTTCAAATCATTTTCAGATCATAAAACTATATGAACTCACCAACCATGCGTTGACTTGATTTTTGCATGACTTCTCAGGTGACGAACAGGTCAACTAAGGAGTTATTCCTCTTGGACTAGGACTTCAGATAGAAGACTTAGCATTTTGGACCTGCATACTTTTGAAGACATCATTATACAAATTATTTTGTATATCTTGTGTAAATACAAGATAGAAATATATGATGTTGATGGTAGATTTACATTGTTAAATTATAAACAATACTGATGTAATTTAACTTTGTAATTCTATTATATTTAACATTTCTCAGTTATATCATGTGCAATGTAAACAATCTGATCATCACGATTATCACTCACGATATCGCGCCCCGGGAACCTTCCGCCCGACGGGACAACCGATCCTATCCCGCCGGCTCGGGGTGTGACAGTTAATGGGCAAATCCTTGTTTTGAGCCGTTGTAATGCCCGGTTTGCATGGAATCATAACAATGGTTATAATGGTTTAAACCATTTAATTATGACAATGTAGATGATTAGTTTGATTAATCTTTGACATGCAACGTGAAAGTCATGTGTTTCAAACTAATCACAATCATTAACATACTCATTGGAACGATTATCTGACGTTTCTGATAACAGTCAAATCAGTATGTTAAAAATGGTTATTAAATCTACTCTAATATTACATTGTGATATTCCATGATATTTGGGTAATCAATAACAAGGATTAATCATTCCTAAGCCATTAAACTTTCTAAAGACGACTGTAACATTATAATCAACAACATTAACTATTTGGTTAATCTGAGATTATACTGATTAATCAAGGGAGTCATCAACTTAGTATTAGGAACCTGAATCAGTATAGGTTCCTACAATATCATACATTGTATGATATTACATTAAAATATGTAAATAAATACTAAACCTCGGGTTGATGACTGTTAAGGCAATGTCTTTGACATTGGACGTTCAAAAGGATTTAATCAGCAAGTTGGATCATAAATAACATATTAAATATAAACTAATGCAGAATCTCATCATTAGCACCCGTTGCGTGTGTTTCTACTATTTGAGACATCAAGTGAGTTTCGTACAACCCCTTTTCTTTTTAATGTTTTATAAACATCGGGGTAACTCTGTAAACTGTTTTCTGAACATATGATATGCATCACTGATATCTGTGTGATTTCATGTGACTTTTTGTGTGATTTCATGGGATTTTGCCGTTAGTAACAACTATCACAGTATCAAAAGTCCTCATTCGTGAACTGTATCTAGTGAACCCATGCGCGGCCGAACAGGAACCATTGATAGTACTATTGGCTGACAACCCATTTGCTGGGAGGATTGCATCTCCCCAGGTGTGAATGTTTGGTACCTGTTTCCATAACAACTTCTTAATATTAGTGATAGACATTAAGATAATGAGGCATTAAGATATCTACCGACGGGTAGTATCTTCGTGAACAAACAACTGTCCGAAAGGAACTAGATACGGGTCCCATGGTTGTCATGAACTGAAACTTTGAGAACATACTTATTATATCATATTGTTCTAAATTGAACTGTCGAACTCACCAGCTTTGTGCTGACGTTTTAAACTTAAACATTTTTGCAGGTCAGCGGTGATAATACGGTGAGGATGCACGTCACACTTGTGTAATTAAGAAGTTTAGATTGTGTAATAACTATGTTGTTATATTACTGTACTGACGAAACCTTTGTATGGTATTTATTTTAAGTGAATCTGTGTGCTGTGATATCGGTTCAAGTAAGTCACACCTCATCTATGAGACATTACCACTATGCTTCCGCAACCAAAAGAATGAGACGTATGACATCATCTCAGGTGACGAGAGGTGGGGGTGTGACAGGGTGGTATCAGAGCCACATGTTATAGAATTTAGGTGGACTCAGAGACCTAGACTATAACCATAGGCTCGTATAGTGACACAGAGAGCACCGAACATGTTTAACGAACAAAACTTGTTTTGATTTAAGCCAGGATAATCAGGTGGTACGAATCTCAGTTATGAGTGGCCAGCATAACTGAAATTCGCAACGCGTGTGCATTCTAGTTTGATTTAATTCAAGCAGAACATTAATAATTAAAGGAACGAATAGTTGTGTTAAGAAGTGATGACGTCTCATATCATGTTTATGTTGAATATTTTATTCAATATTTATTTCATGGTACTGATCTGAGAATTCTGTTTATACAGCGATGGCAGACCAAGGAGAGATATATATATATATATATCAGAGGTTTCCATATGTCATGGTTGACGATACTCCCAGTTCTAGCTCCAGGTCTGACTTAGATCCTTCGGAGGCTGTGTCATTAGCATCACATGCATCTACAGTGCCTCCCATACCACCACTACCTGAGCCAGTACCGGTGCCGCCACCACCACCAGCACTCCCTATCATACCTAGTCCTCCTCACTCACCTCCGGCTGAACCAGTTGCTGATCCGAGATAGAGTATTACACCTCCTAGAGTACCTGCTTGGGACGGGTTGCGGCGTATGCGGGGTCAAGCCCGCAAAACCACAGGATTGCCTCCGCGACATCAGATGGCTCCACGGGATGAGCCACAGGCTGTTCATGAAGTGGGAGAATCCTCCTACCAAGCCGAGTTGCGGGCGCAGGTGCAACAGATCTCTCAGGATTTACAGGCTCTGAGACAGGATGTACATCAGCACCATACTCTTCATGAGGACACTCGCCATACTGTACTGGAGATCCTCACTTCTCACCTGACTCTTATGGAGCAGGTGAATGTCTTAAGTGCTACTACTCAGGCTTGGAGAGCGACGATGGAGGAGCGACTTCGGAGAACCTGGAGACAGGCGCTGGTAGTTACCTTTTGGCAGGAGGTAGCACTGTGGAGCGATAGATGGGTGTATTTGAGGCAGTTTGTGAGCACCATGAGTTTGGAGGCTCGGCTGATGATAATAGCTATAGTGATGGCTGCTATAGCTATAGTGATATCCTGTTTACCTTTCTTTATACGGTAGGGATGGATGAGGTTGGTCATTTTGAGATGTTATCAGTACTGACGGATAGGTTGCTAGTGTATGATGCATAGGGAAATTTTTGGTTGTGAGATAGATTCCCGGTAGTAGTATTAATGTTCGGTTTGCTGGTAATGGTTGTACAAAAACTTTTCGATTGTATAAAAGCTTGTCTGGTGATGATCGTTTGAATCTTATTGTGTTGTATGTGATGTGTAGTATATGTGGATATCAAACTGTTTCAAAATCCTGTGTGGTAACGTATCAAAATCCTGTGTGGTAACATATCAAAATCCTGTGTGGTACAATTCCAAAATCCTGTGTGGTACAATTCCAAAATCCTGTGTGGTACAATTCCAAAATCCTGTGTGGTACAATTTCAAAATCCTGTGTGGTACAATTCCAAAATCCTGTGTGGTACAATTTCAAAATCCTGTGTGGTACAATTTCAAAGTCCTGTGTGGCAACATATCAAAGTCATGTGTGGCATCATTTCAATTGTCTGTGTGACAAACATATCAAAGTCCTGTGTGGCAACATATCAAAGTCCTGTGTGGCAACATATCAAAGTCCTGTGTGGCATCATTTCAATTGTCTGTGTGACAAACATATCAAAGTCCTGTGTGGCAACATATCAAAGTCCTGTGTGGCAACATATCAAAGTCCTGTGTGGCATCATTTCAATTGTCTGTGTGACAAACATATCAAAGTCCTGTGTGGCAACATATCAAAGTCCTGTGTGGCATCATTTCAATTGTCTGTGTGACAACCATATCAAAGTCCTGTGTGGCAACATATCAAAGTCCTGTGTGGCATCATTTCAATTGTCTGTGTGACAACCATATCAAATTCCTGTGTGGCAACATATCAAAGTCCTGTGTGGCAACATATCAAAGTCCTGTGTGGCATCATTTCAATTGTCTGTGTGACAAACATATCAAAGTCCTGTGTGGCAACATATCAAAGTCCTGTATGGCATCATTTCAATTGTCTGTGTGACAACCATATCAAAGTCCTGTGTGGCAACATATCAAAGTCCTGTGTGGCATCATTTCAATTGTCTGTGTGACAACCATATCAAAGTCCTGTGTGGCAACATATCAAAGTCTTGTGTGGCAACGTTTCAACGTCCTACATGATCTGATATCCAAAAACATGTAAACAATAATATATCAGTATTAATATCATGAAGCAGTGAGCTGAGTGATGATATGACATGTTTTTGAATGTAGGACTAAGTATAACTACAAACATTTGTATAATCACGGTTCATTGAGAACATATTGGAATTATGTCAAGTAGTTATACTGTATTTACTATAATCACATTTTCAATTTTATAAAGTTTCAGTATAACTGAACATGATTGAATTTATGTGATCAAATGGGTTATATATTTAATGTTCCTAACTGACATGAGTTTATCTGCTTGTGGGCAGAATAATGGCTCCCAAACGAGGTCGTCCGACTAAGAGATCTATCAGGAACAATACTAACCCTGAGCCGAATCAAGTTCCACCAGTAAATACGGAATCGAATCCAGATCCACAGGTTAATCTGGAAACAAATACTGCTCCACCAGTGAACCCTGGAGCGAACACTGCTCCACCTGCAGGTGCAAGTGGATCTGAATCAAACGAAGCAATGATAGCGCGAATCGTACGTGAACAGCTATCTACTTGTGGTGTTCTGGTGCAACACCAACCATATGTTACCGCGGGTTCTGGTGGGGACCACGCTCATAACGAACATACTGTTACTGGTGGCAATGCGGAAACTCATCATACCACTGGTACAACTACAACTGTTCCTGATCCACCACGACAGGGATGCACTTATAAGTATTTCGCTTCCTGTAACCCTCCTACTTTCACTGGTAAGGAAGGAGCGGCTGGGTTGATAAGGTGGATCGAGGAAATGGAAACAAAACTGAAAATCAGCCAGTGTTTAGAGGAGCATAAAGTGTCTTATGCTGCCTGTTCTTTCAAAGAATCAGCTTTGACCTGGTGGAATACCCAGGCAAAAACGTTGGGCTCAGCTATAGTCGACTCAATGGGCTGGAATGAGTTGAAAACTCTGATTAGATCAGAGTACTGCCCACTCACCGAAATACAAAAGCTCCAGGAGGAATTCTGGAATCACTCGATGATCGGAGCTGACTGTTTAGCGTATACTCATCGTTTTCATGAACTCACATGTTTACTTCCTGATATGTTTCCTACTGAAGCAGCATTGATCGAGAAGTACATTAAGGGTTTGGTTCCCCAGATTCGGGGAATGGTAACTACAACAGAACCCACAACCCTTAAACGTGCAATTCTGTTGACCACTAAGCTTACCGATGAGGCGGTAAGGAGTGGTATGTTGGTAACAAAAACTCAGATGGCCGTGGGCCGTAGCGATGTCGGTACCTCAAATGTTTCGAATGGTACCAAACGAAAGTGGTTTGGCAAATCTAAGGCGAGAGCTCCGGCTGAGATCAACTAGAGCAAACAAACTGTGAAAAACTACGGTGCTGTTACTACGGAGAAGAAAACTTACATTGGGCAGTCGCCTAAATGCACTCGGTGTTCATTTCATCATACTGGACCATGTCCTACTTGTGCCAACTGTAATAGAGTTGGGCACTACACCAAGTATTGCAACTTGCCTGCTCGCCAACCAAATCAAGCACCACAACAAACCACTCAAACAAACAAGTCGTGTTACAAGTGTGGGAGTCCCGACCACTTGATAAGAAATTGTCCAAACAATAACAACACCAATCCGGGGAATGAAGCTAGAGGTAGAGCTTTCCAGATTGGTGCTACCGAGGCGAGACACGATGCTAACATTGTTACTGGTACGTTCTTACTCAATAATCTATATGCATCAGTTCTCTTTGATACGGGAGCAGATAAGAGTTTTATCTCTCCTGAATTTGCATCATTACTATCATTGCCTGCGGTAGAATTAGAAACCCCTTACGTTATTGAACTTGCTGATGGCAAGTTAATCAAAACTAACAGTGTCATTCAAGGATGTTCCTTGAATCTGAATGATCATCTTTTCAATATTGATTTACTTCCTATTGAGCTTGGGAGTTTTGATGTCGTTGTCGGCATGGACTGGCTTTCCATTAACCAAGCTGAAGTAATATGTCAAACTAAGGTGATCCGTATTCCTTTACCTAACGGTAACACACTATTAGTTCAAGGTGAACAAGCTGGTAGAAAACTGGGTATCATTTCTTGTATGCAAACGCAGAAATGCTTACGGAAAGGGTGTCTGGCCTTTCTAGCATATGTGATAAATAACAGCTCTTCACAAAAACGTATCGAAGATATTCCAGTAGTCAAGGATTTTCCTGAAGTCTTTCCTGACGATATATCAGGATTACCCCCAGTGAGGCAAGTTGAATTTCGAATTGATCTAATTCCAGGTGCAGCACCTGTGGCTAAAGCTCCTTATCGTTTAGCACCCTCAGAGATGCAAGAGCTTTCAGGTCAACTGCAGGAACTGTTAGACAAGGGTTTTATTAGACCTAGTTTCTCACCTTGGGGAGCACCAGTCCTTTTTGTGAAAAAGAAGGATGGATCGTTCAGGATGTGTATTGACTACCGGGAGCTCAATAAATTAACAATCAAAAATCGTTATCCATTACCACGTATAGATGATCTGTTTGATCAACTTCAAGGCGCTACTTACTTTTCAAAAATTGATTTGAGATCCGGATATCATCAGTTACGAGTGTATGAAGATGATGTTCCTAAAACTGCAATCAGAACTCGATACGGACATTATGAATTTCTAGTAATGCCGTTTGGATTAACAAATGCACCTGCAGTTTTCATGGATCTGATGAATCGGGTATGTAGGCCTTACTTGGATAAGTTTGTGATTGTATTTATTGATGACATTCTCATTTATTCTCGAAGCCAACAAGAACATGCTCAACACTTGAAACTGATCTTAGAACTTCTGGCACGTGAAAAATTATTTGCTAAGTTCTCCAAGTGTGAGTTCTGGTTACGAGAAGTGCAATTTCTCGGGCATGTAGTGAATCAAGATGGCATTCAGGTGGATCCCAGTAAGATTAAAGCTGTAGAACAATGGGAAACACCACGAACCCCAACCGAAATCCGTCAATTTTTAGGGCTGGCAGGTTATTATCGTCGGTTTATCAAGAACTTCTCAAAGATAGCCCTGCCACTAACTACATTGACGCAGAAAAACCAACCGTTTATATGGGGTTCTCAACAGGAGGAGGCGTTCCAACTGTTGAAACACAAACTATGCAACGCACCTATCTTGGCATTACCGGAAGGTATCGATAACTTCACAGTGTATTGTGATGCTTCTCGCCAAGGTTTGGGGTGTGTTTTAATGCAGAACGATAAAGTGATTGCTTATGCTTCTCGACAGTTGAAAATACACGAGAAGAACTATACCACTCATGATCTAGAACTTGGTGCAGTGGTTTTTGCACTCAAGATTTGGAGACATTATTTGTATGGAACTAAGTGTATTATATACACTGATCACAAAAGTCTTCAACACATTCTAGATCAGAAGATGCTTAATATGCGACAAAGGCGGTGGGTTGAACTATTGAACGACTATGACTGTGAAATTCGTTATCATCCGGGTAAAGCGAATGTTGTAGCCGATGCCTTGAGTCGCAAAGAATGAGTCAAACCGTTACGTGCGAAAGCACTAGGTATGACTATTCAAACCAGTTTAATTCCTCAAATCAAATAAGCTCAGCAACAAGCTTTACAAACACCGAACTATCCTGCTGAGGAATTGAAGGGATTAGACAAGAAACTTGAAGTTAAGACTGATGGAATGTTATATTTCAAAAGCCGAATATGGGTTCCTTTATTCGGTAACACAAGATCAATCATCTTGGATGAGGCGCACAAGTCCAGGTATTCTATTCATCCATGTGCTGACAAAATGTATAAAGATGTTAAAGACTTTTACTGGTGGCCTGGAATGAAGAAACACATAGCAGAATACGTGGGTCGATGCTTAACTTGTTTAAAGGTTAAGGCTGAACATCAACGTCCTTCTGGGTTATTACAACAACCGGAGATTCCCATGTGGAAATGGGATCAGATCTCTATGGATTTCATTACTAAATTACCCAGAACATCGCATAATCATGACTCTATATGGGTTATCGTTGATCGCCTTACTAAATCTGCGCATTTCATACCCATCCGAGAGGATTATTCTATGGATCGACTTGCTAAACTCTATGTTAAAGAGATTGTGTCTCGACATGGAGTACCCATTTCTATAATTTCGGATAGAGATAGTAGATTTACATCACGATTTTGGCAAACTCTTCAGAATGCTCTGGGCACGCAAATCAATATGAGCACAGCTTATCATCCTCAAACTGACGGGCAAACTGAACGAACTAATCAAACTCTGGAAGATATGCTCAGAAGCTGTGTGATTGATTTCGGTGGTAGCTGGGATATTCATCTTCCACTCGTTGAATTCTCATATAACAACAGCTATCATACCAGTATTCAATGCGCTCCATTTGAAACACTTTATGGACGCAAGTGCAGATCACCTGTCTGTTGGTCAGAGGTGGGTGAAAATCGAATCATGGGCCCAGAACTCATTCAAGAAACAACTGATAAGATCGCACTTATTCAAGAACGAATTAAAGCTGCTCGCGATCGACAAAAGAGTTATGCTGATAATCGTCGTAGACCTTTGGAATTTCAAATTGGTGATCTAGTAATGTTGAAAGTTTCACCATGGAAGGGCATCTTCAGATTTGGGAAAAGAGGTAAACTTTCACCACGATTTGTAGGTCCATTCAAAATTCTTGAAAGAATTGGATCAGTAGCCTACAGACTTGAATTACCTCCTGAACTCGGTAATGTGCATGATGTTTTCCATGTATCAAATCTGAAGAAGTGTCTAGTTGATGAAACACTGATAGTACCTATGAAAGAAATCCAAATTGATGAGAAACTACAATTCAGGGAAGAACCAGTGGAAGTAATGGATCGAAAGGTGAAGGTACTGAAACGCAGTCGCATACCTATTGTCAAAATTCGATGGAGTTCACAGCGTGGACCTGAATATACGTGGGAACGTGAAGATCAGATGAAACAGAAATACCCACACCTATTCTCATGATCAATTGTTATCTAGTAAGTCTTTCCTAAATTTCGGGACGAAATTTTTCTAACAGGAGGAGACTGTGATAATTGTGTATGAAGGATTACGTCATCATTGACGAGAACACATTTGATCGAGCTAAAAATCCACGTTGAATTGACAATCGAAACTATTACGAGATGATAGTACGTGGAAAATGATGAACGTGGGCGAAAACGGTGCGCGAAACGAAGTTACGGATTGTCCGGAATCGCGAAAAGAATATGTCGTCGAAAAACGGGTGAAATTACCCTGGGGCGGTACGCCCCAGGTCGGGTGAGTAACCTAGGCGTTGCGCGCGGGTCACCCTCGAAAATATCTGGCTATCCTTCTTCCGCGCGGTACGCCTGGCGTGGGTGCAGGCGGCCAGGCGATGCGCCTGGGGTCCAGATCGACGGCAACTTGCATAAAAATCAAATTTTTCATCCTCATCCTCATTTCTTGCTTCTTCTCGACGCCAGCAACCTTCACCCACGAAAAATCCTGTTCTAAACCATCAAATCTTCATTTTAAAGGCCTCACGATATTTAGATCGCATCCAGAAGCGTTAAAACAAGTTCTGATCATCTTTTTGTGAGTTGGAATCCTTCAGATTAGGTAATGGTTTATTTTAAACCTTCTGGTTTGATTATGAATGATTAAATCTTAGTTTTGAATGTAATGATATAGTTAGGGTTGTTGATTATTGCTTAGATGATGGCTAGGATTGACTTTGAGTGACAAACTCGAACTGTTAATGGGTAAATCCTTGTTTTGAGCCGTTGTAATGCCCGGTTTGCATGGAATCATAACAATGGTTATAATGGTTTAAACCATTTAATTATGACAATGTAGATGATTAGTTTGATTAATCTTTGACATGCAACGTGAAAGTCATGTGTTTCAAACTAATCACAATCATTAACATACTCATTGGAACGATTATCTGACGTTTCTGATAACAGTCAGATCAGTATGTTAAAAATGGTTATTAAATCTACTCTAATATTACATTGTGATATTCCATGATATTTGGGTAATCAATAACAAGGATTAATCATTCCTAAGCCATTAAACTTTCTAAAGACTACTGTAACATTATAATCAACAACATTAACTATTTGGTTAATCTGAGATTATACTGATTAATCAAGGGAGTCATCAACTTAGTATTAGGAACCTGAATCAGTATAGGTTCCTACAATATCATACATTGTATGATATTACATTAAAATATGTAAATAAATACTAAACCTCGGGTTGATGACTGTTAAGGCAATGTCTTTGACATTGGACGTTCAAAAGGATTTAATCAGCAAGTTGGATCATAAATAACATATTAAATATAAACTAATGCAGAATCTCATCATTAGCACCCGTTGCGTGTGTTTCTACTATTTGAGACATCAAGTGAGTTTCGTACAACCCCTTTTCTTTTTAATGTTTTATAAACATCGGGGTAACTCTGTAAACTGTTTTCTGAACATATGATATGCATCACTGATATCTGTGTGATTTCATGTGACTTTTTGTGTGATTTCATGGGATTTTGCCGTTAGTAACAACTATCACAGTATCAAAAGTCCTCATTCGTGAACTGTATCTAGTGAACCCATGCGCGGCCGAACAGGAACCATTGATAGTACTATTGGCTGACAACCCATTTGCTGGGAGGATTGCATCTCCCCAGGTGTGAATGTTTGGTACCTGTTTCCATAACAACTTCTTAATGTTAGTGATAGACATTAAGATAATGAGGCATTAAGATATCTACCGACGGGTAGTATCTTCGTGAACAAACAACTGTCCGAAAGGAACTAGATACGGGTCCCATGGTTGTCATGAACTGAAACTTTGAGAACATACTTATTATATCATATTGTTCTAAATTGAACTGTCGAACTCACCAGCTTTGTGCTGACGTTTTAAACTTAAACATTTTTGCAGGTCAGCGGTGATAATACGGTGAGGATGCACGTCACACTTGTGTAATTAAGAAGTTTAGATTGTGTAATAACTATGTTGTTATATTACTGTACTGACGAAACCTTTGTATGGTATTTATTTTAAGTGAATCTGTGTGCTGTGATATCGGTTCAAGTAAGTCACACCTCATCTATGAGACATCACCACTATGCTTCCGCAACCAAAAGAATGAGACGTATGACATCATCTCAAGTGACGAGAGGTGGGGGTGTGACAAAAATGGGTTTTTGTGCAAAAATATTATGAAAAAAATGGAATTATATGATACAATGCGAGGTGTGATTGGTAGTATATATAAGGATTTTCACAAAGACCAAGAATTGATATGAGGAGGAATATTCTCTAAGGATGGATATAAAAAGATTTTTTATTTTAGATTTTTTTATCTTATTAATTAATCTTGTGATATAAGAATGAATTCATATAGGCATCTGATGGATGTTGTGACATCTTATCTTTATGACTCACTTGATACCAATATTTACATGAAACTACCTCAACAATTTAAATTGCCAAAATCTTGTGAATTAAGTTCTTGAGAACATGATTTTGTTGGATTGAACAAATCACTACATATAGGCTAAAGCCTAAAGCAATCTAGGCGTATGTGGTATAATTGCCTTGGTGAGTATTAGTTGAAAGAAAGTTATACAAATGATTTTTTTTCCATACATTTTTATATAAAGATCTAAATTTAAATATGGTATAATTGTTGTATATGTTAATGACTTGAATATAATTAAAACCCTTAAGAGCTCCAAAAACGTAGAATACTACAAAAAAAATTGAAATTAAGAAGAGACATTGGAAAAACAAGTTTTGTCTTGTGTTGCAAATTGAAAATCTTAAGGATGAATCTTTGTGTACTAAGAAGCATACTAGAAAAGCTGATCAAAATATGGAAAAATCGTATTTATTGAGTACTTAAATGGTAATCAGTGGCGGAGCTTGAGAGTTAGAGAAGGGGGGCGGAAATTTACAAGACTCAAAATACATGTTAAATTTTTTAAACGAGGGGGGCGAAACCCGCATTTTTAACTAAAAATAACCTGACGGCCCGAAAATTTACACTACTGGTGAAAAAAATAGGGGGGCCGGTCGCCCCCTTGTCTCACTAAAGCTACGCCCATGGTTGTGAGATTTCTTGATATTGAAAATGGCACATTCTAACTTTCAAAGTTTGTGGGTAATTTTATATGTATATTTTTTGTTACATACATATATAATAATCAGGTTAAATATTGAAAAGTTTATAATTAATATAATAATTTAAAACCACTAATTAATATTTATTTCTCATAAATGCAAAACCTATTTTTTGCAAAAATAGAAACAATTTAAATGACTTGGAAAGATCAGCAGATGATGAGCGATGATCAGGAAATGACAGATTAGAGGTTTGAAAATAAATAGATTTGACGCAAAAATAATGGATTGGTTTTATATATGATTCGTGAGAAAAAAAGTGTTTTGGACAGTTTGGGCAGGAAAATTTTTGTGTGGTGAATTTATGGTAATGATATGTATTCATATTTATAATCGTTTATTAGCATATATGAAGATAATATGTAATTTATAGAAGCATCAAGATTTTTTATATAGAAACCCTCAAAAACCAAAATAAAAAAAAACTAAAATAAAATATATTATCTCCTCCTTTATTTGCATAATATATAAACGATACAACATATAGTCAAGTACAACAGTATTGTTACTTAGATATGGTTGTTTGTCGTCTAATCGGTCTAAAAGAGATCGGTTGCTACCCCTTGAGGAACTTGATTAACATCAATCTTGTTCACTTCACCTGAAAGAAAAATATCATATCATGAAAAGTAAAATTACAAAACTATAAATGTAATTAAACAAACAAAAAGTTTTCTTTAGTGGTGTTACTCTTTAAAAATATTATGTTTTCCATTAAATCATTAAATACATAAATAACAAAGAAAAACATTATCATATACTACATAACATGTGTTACTATGTGTATCAGTGCTAAAGATTGCATACCTTGTTTTTCACTTCCATCTATTTCAAATGTGGGATGTTCATCATCAATTGCAGATGTGTGATCAATATCTTCAACGGTATGCACACCGCAAGGAAGATTCGAGTTATTGACAATTTCATTTTTATGAAAATTTTCAACCGTTACAGAATCAGATAACAAGTGATCATTTTTCAACCTATGACCACAATCATCATTCTTTGGTGCTTCTTCGACCATCTTAGGTACATCAAAAACTTGCATAAGTTCATTAGTACTTCCTCCCGTCATAATAGGGTTAGTTTGGTAATTTTGCATCGCTACCGGCATCGATAGTTGTGATGGTTGTTTTGCACATGAGGATTGTGGAGTACCTAGCTGAGATTGGTTTGAGATGGGAATGTGAAAATTATCTCTTCTACACATGTTTAGGTTTGGAGCGACGTCATTGGCCGGTGTGATTTGACAAAAATGCCCTTGTTGAAACACTAGACCCCTAAGGAGGGTGTTGTTAGGGCCTACACGAACAGAAATAAGATATCCTGCATCAAAGAAACCATCTATCACTCCTGTAACCACTTGTCCCACAATGTTATGGTTGTCACCAATAGGATTCATGTTGACCGTTGGCGGTGGTTGGATGGCAGGGACAACCGCGATAGTTGGCGGTTGTGATGGTGATAGGGTTGTTTGTATTTGCCTCTTTTCGGTCCTTGACATACTCTCATCCTTCCGTGGGCGACCTCGTTTACGTTTAATAGGAAGCTCTAGGCCGCTAGAAGGTGTCTTCGACATGTTTGGTTGATTCATTCTACAAATATTGTGCATCACTATTAGAAAATTATATAAATTTCCCACAAACTTTATGTTTGAAGATTATGAGGATATTCTGATAAATTTCCAACAAAAAAAAGTATGTGGAAAAAAATACCGTTTGAAATCATTTACATGATTTTAGATGATCAAAGACTTCTCTTGATCAAGATAGCAATCAAGATTTGAAGTTTCTTCATATATATGCGTTTATCTTCTTTCATTTAAATGACATAAACAAATTTAATAAAAAAAATAAAAAAAAAATCTTTCAACAATTAATCTTGCATTTTAAAATCAATTAGACAACCCCATATGAAAAAAATAACCTTTTGTGATTCTTGAAATGGTAATGTGTATAAGAGTATTCATTGATTTGAAGAACTTACTTCAGGAACTTTCTGTTGAATGCAAAGGAATCAGATGGTGAAGGTAAATTCTTTATATTTTTTGTTTATTTTTCGATATTTTTAAGAAAATGTGGATAAGATGAGTATTTTAGTAAGAATATGAACGTGATCCATTTATTTCGTTTTAATTTTCATGTGCTTGGATAGACTTTCTTTATAAAATTGCTCGAATATGAGAAATTAGTGGTAAACGAACGATTTCTGAATTCTTGGCGGAAAAAAAGGAAAAGAAAACTGAAAACTAATAATAAATAGAGGATTGTATTCCTACACAAATGCGTTGCATATAGCCATAAGCATTATAATATGACCCAGAAATTAAACAAAAACCAAAATTTATATAACAACATAAAAATATCTATTTTTTTGTATTGTGTTTATCTTTTTTTTGGTACTAAATTATGTTTTTGTCATTCTATTTTATTGTTTGTATTGTATTTAAATATACAAATTCAGTATAGAAATATGTGTTTTTTATGTTTTTTTTAAAATTGTTTTTAGAATATTTAGCCTGCATGATATGATTATTATTGTAGGAACACCGTTTACAAAATAAACAAATACTTTTATTATTCAATTACTCGAATTACAATTCAGAGAAATACAAAATACAAAATAAAGTAATACAAAATTTAAATTACAAGAAAGAAGAATAAACAAGATGAAATGAATTTCAATGAGTTCGATGACTGAGGATTTCTGTTCAACAGAGGTCCCTAAAACAGATTTCGGACCACCAAGGTGAAACCAACTGTTTCCCAGGGTACAACAGCCGAAACAGTATGTACTGCCGGAGTTAACCAAAAACTCGAAACTTTACCTGAAACAAGAGTGTTTAACACGAGGAATTGATCGATGTAGATTGTTAAGAACTCAACAAAGTATATACTTGTGTTGAGAACCTTTGAAACTTGTGTGTGTATGTCTCAATTTGTGTAGATATTTCAAAACTAGCCAAAAAAAAGAGACCAAATGTCTCTATTTATACATGTAGTCATGACATATTAAAGGTTGTCATCATGTCCATTAACAAGCCAATTCATGGCTTAGTTAATAACCAATTCATTACAAATGAATTGACCATCATGTCCATTAACAAACCAATTCATGATTTAGTTAATAACCAATTCATGACAAACGAATTGGTAGATGAAAGGTTTCTAATTTCTTTTTCCTTTTTTTTTCTTTTCACACTTTACACAACACTTTTTGATAATAAAACATATTTTTAAAATTCCAATTATATGATATTTATTTATTTATTTTTGAATAAATTACCGAGATGGTCCATATAGTTTGTTAGTATTTCACTTTTGGTTTCTAAGTTTCATAAAGTACCCATATAGTCCCTAACTTTTGACATTTCTAACCCATATAGTCATTATGTAAGGGTAATTTTGTCAATTATATGAGGGTAATTTGGTGACCTAAGTAATATATGTGTTACTAATGTCAAAAGTTAGAGACCATATGGGTTATTTATAAACCTGGAGACCAAGAGCGAAATACTCGCAAACCACAAGGACCATATCGATAATTTACTCTTTATTTTTTCTTTCAAAACATATTTGGTTACAACTAACACCATCAGGTGTGGAGCCGCTCCATCTATGCTCCCATCTATGGGCAGATCTAGTGATTTAGGTGTGGGTTCACGCCTCCACGGTAACCACTGCGTTTCGAAAATTTAGTAAGAATTTTTTATTTTCGAAACGTCTAAAAGGTAAGGTGAATCCACTAATATTTTTAAGGGTAAATCCTTAATGTAGTTTTCTCAATTTGCCAAACTTAAATGGGATAAGTGATCTTTGTTAGAGAATTCGCGATAATTAATGCTTGGATTTGTTTATAATGGTGTTAAAATCACTTTCCAGTCATAGAAACTTAGCAATCGAAATAGTATTTATTGATGGTTAAACCCTCGGGTCAAATTAATTCCGTCATATAGACTTAGCAAATTTCGTTTTCCTGGGGCTATGCTCCTTTGACCCCACCAGGGGGCGCTACCGTTAGGACCCCCAATAGGCACGACCTGCTTGATTCTCGCTTGGTCTGGATCTCAGAAATCTTAAACGAGTGTGCACTCCATACTTCCGAACTCTTTTATATATCGCACTATTATTACGTGATAAACATTACAAGACCCGGACCATCAATTCAACCAGGAAATTTAATTATATGTCCAGTTTTATATAATTAAAACGTCTGAAAATAGGGAACTCACTTAATTCCTGGATCCGCCACTGTTCCCCTCCATCCACGTAGCATCGGCATGGTGCTTGCTTCGTCATGCTACATCCACAT
Source organism: Mikania micrantha (assembly GCA_009363875.1). NCBI lineage: Eukaryota > Viridiplantae > Streptophyta > Magnoliopsida > Asterales > Asteraceae > Mikania > Mikania micrantha. The sequence goes on along the minus strand of CM018681.1, from coordinate 71,972,121 downwards.
AAGTCTGTGGAGATGCTTCTCATCTCTTTCTTTGTTTTCATCACTCTGAGTGATCATTCCATCATTTGTCCCCTTCTTCTTTCTTGTTAATCACCACCTACATCATCACCTCAAATCTCATGAGCAGTATGTAAACTGTGTGGATTATTTACAAGATTCTGATAAGCCTCAAAATAAATAATCCTATGTGTATTTTAGGAAAGGGGAGGTCATATCAACTAATAGATGTAAATAATCCAAAAGACTTCTAGCATGACGATATCTCCTTGAATTTGGGTTCCATTATAGTTTGAGAACAATTAATCCTGGATAAGCAAGGACTTTTTTTAGTGATAGATTTCCTCTTGAATTAATCCTGTACAAGCTTTTATTTAAAACATATCAATCAATTGACTATTGTCGTTCAATAAAAAGTAGGTTAGTTTTAATTTTAAACGAAAAGGTTCGAATAAACAAATTTGACCACTTACACTCTAAATGACATGCTTGAATTTAAGGAAAAAAAGGAGTGGAGCTAAAATCAAGTCAAAAACAAAAAAAAAGCAAGTCGTATAATAAATTTCACCATTTCATTCACCCAACCCTCATCTACGTGTGTTCGTGGTCCGGTTTTTACGATTTTTAGGTGCGACTGTAAACTAAACCGTTAACAGTGGTTTTCTAAAAATTAAAACTAAAACCGAACCGTTTAAAATAACAACCAACGGTTCGGTTTCGGTTTGGTTTTACAGTTTGGGCTATTGATTCTTTTAAAAATAAAATCAAATCTAACCAACATTTTATAATTCAAGACAGACTAACTATGACAATCCACATCTATCGAATTTGTCAGAGTTAATAATTGGATTCGTATACGCCTCATACATGTCATATACGTTACGAGACCAATCATTGTCAAATTAGTAGGCGTTAGAGGAGGTTGTGCGTTTTGTATATGCCTATATATGACGTATAATAGAGATGAGATGTTAAAATAAAAAAGATGAGTGTGAGAATAACCACTTTCTTTTCATTACGAATTTGACCCCTATGGTTTTAGTGTTTTAACAATTTCAATCCAAAATAGAATTTTTTTATCAATGCAGCTCCTATGGTTTAAATAACTAACGGTTTTGGCTCCCAAACCTAACTGTGATTGGGGCTAAAACCGTTAGTTGTTTAAACTACATGGACTGAACCGTTAGTTGTTTAAATTATAGGGTTGTATTGATAAAAGATTATATTTTATGTTAAAATAGTCAAAACACTCAAACTACATGAGTCTAAACCGTAATTTACTCTAATTATTTGGTTTAAATGTGTCACAACCCACGCCGCGTGCGGAATCCACGGCGCGTGACTATGTGTTTGTAACACCCCAACTCTGTTTAGAGCTAACGTGTCACTTGATACAGTAATCAGAAACAATTAAACATAATAACTGAGTATTAATTCAAATGAAATCCTTAAATAGACAAAATCCTTAAACCAGTTCAAACTAGAAAATAAACAAAAGTCTTAAATCAAATACCAATAATTCTTCACTTCATTAGCCTAACTCCATTGATTTTACTCTCTTCACACATTCCCAATAGCCCCTTGAGTATCTGCCGTATATACAAAGAAAACCATAGAAAAGAAATACGGCTGAGCCAAAATTGCTCAATAACGGATAGAACAATAGCAAGCGATACATTACCAAAGCAATAAAATGAGAATATGACTTAAGAAAAATAAACAAGTCATATCAATAGGAATACCCATATGAGCCAGTCTCGGTAACTCAATGATCAGTATGTACATTGGCTGCAACCCTAATGTACCAGTAATGTGTAATGGAAGCATGGGCACACATACTTAACCATTCACCAATAACAGTCAATAATAATTATCCTAGGATTGATCCATACGCCTCTAAATAAACAATAAGTGCAACAACTTAGCACATCAATAACCAGTGCGAGATGCCGTGGGCTAATCACTCCGCCACAGATAGAGCACGTTAAGGTGCCTCAATTGACGCCCTATGAACCCATAGGTGGATGTGCTCGGGTATTGAGGTCAAACGAACGATTAGTCAATAACAATGCAATATAAGTAACTAAGCTCGGTAAGCCACTAATCAATAGTCGGGAACATGCGATAATGAGTTCAAGTATTTAAATCTATCGCATGTATAACAATGTCAATAATAATCTAATTCAAGTCACATAACAATAACAAGAGCGAGTCAAGTAGCAATGGCAAATCAGTTGAGACACAAGAGATAAAATGCTACAATATGAGAAGGGTCGGAATACGTACACTAACCGGATAAAATGAAAAATGAAAGCTACGATCAAAGGACCAGAAATCCGTACCTTATCAGAAAGCAAAAGCACTAGTAAGCAAAGTTGAGCCGCACTCAAGTCGTATGAGGACCTATAGGATCGTATGTAAAATCAGGTTTACAAAATTTCATTCAGTCATCCTAACTGTTGATTAACCTAATTAAAAGACAAATATTTTATTGTTTCCCATGTAATTGTTTTTATGACTTAGTGTTATTCATAATTGAATAAATGCTTAATTTAATTTGAAATGATTAAATTTGTAAATTTCATGTCATAAAACTTTCAAATAAGAAATTGTATAGAACACGTGGACCTGCATACAATTTCTTATTAACACCTTAATTTGTCCTTGGTTTACTAATTTGGAATTCAATATGTACCCTCTTTACCATTGGACTTACATACCAGTTTACAACATTTAACGTTTCGAAGCTGTTAACTAGTCTCAAACCCTCAAATTCGATATTTTAATTAGAGATTATAATTATATCATTCACAAGTGTTACCAACAATTAATTCTAATTTTAGTTGAGTGATGAATTTTTAGATCAGCTTAAATGTTCCCATATTTGATGTCTGTATATTATTTTACATGAGAAACAAAGACTGGTCATTGATTTGTTATACAATCATTGTGTACATTTTGTTCTTGTTAATGTTTGAATTTTATTAGCCAAATTAAACAACAACTTGGCTTAGTATTATTTTATTCATAATCTTGTTTTCTTAAATTTATTTATAGGATTTAACAACTTTCTCACCCTGTTGTTATTAGTTATACCAATAGATTGTTCTAAAACTTTGTTTAATAAAACCCAAGCAATCTACAACAAATGCCCCTTTTTATTTATCCATTTATTTCCTTCTTCTGTTATCAAAACTCACTTACCCAGACTACTCCTCACCACAATTTAATTCACTTGACAACTCTACTTATGTGTGTACGTGCAGGTATTCACTAGTAATAACCAAATAGAATAAATCAACCCAATTTGACAGACTACCCTCAAACAATTTATATGTGTGTATAAACTAAACAAAAAGGTATACGATTATACCCGAATAGAACAACAGCAGAGACGCAAGAAGGCGACTTAGTGAAAGCTTTGAAAAGTATAATGCAAATCTTTTTCAATTCCCTGCTCGTGAGTTTATTTAGGATGAGTACTTGCCCACTATATCAGTTAAATTAATCAAATCAGTTCATCAGATATGTAACCAAAACCAAGCCTAAAAGGTTGATTTCAAGTACCTGAGGGAGCAACAAATTGAAAGATTCGAACGCTTTGTATGATAGGAAGATGACCCAAAATCAGAATATGATGCAGGAATCGGTTATCACGGTAGTACTGATCAAACGATGTTGTATTCTCAAGAGGGATGTAGATCAATCGGACGCTTGGGTGATCGTGTTCTTGTGTGAGGTTCAACCGAGACGTGTAGACTATAAATCGGTGAGTGGGCACCGTAATTTAGGAGTGCCATCCCCATCCTTTGCTGAATTTGTTACTGAAGATGAAGGTTGAATGGCTGTGATTCCGGCAAATACGGCACCATGAAGCTCCTTTAGGTTTACCAATTTTTGGGGATTTTGACTTTAAGTATATTTGTTTTATTTATTTATTATTTATTTATTTTTTTTCTGCGTGAACTGCCTCTCAATTTGGTCTTCTAAAACATTTATATTAGTTTAATTATTACTTTGTGATTATCTATTATTATTATTATTATTATTATTATTATTATTATTATTATTATTAATTATTACTTTGTTATTATTATTATTTTCAAACATAACATACATATTATACAACAATTTTATCGTAAGATAATTATTATACAATACGATGTTTTTGTTCTCTTTCTAGGTCGCAACTATTTCTGCTGTTGATCATGGCCTAGATTTCTTTATTGATGCTCTCGATTACCTGAAACATGTAGATAAAAGTCAACTACGAATAGTTGAGTGAGAAACATAAGTTTTGTTGATTCAAAATGATTGTTCAAACAAAAATTTTCATGATGTAGTAATCACAAGTGATCAAACAGGTAATTTGAAATTGAATCTAATTGAGCATGCAAACATCAAACCTAATGATAAATGATCGTTAGCTCACATGATGATGTCCAACCCACGGTTGGAGCGATTTGTGATAATGATACTTGTTTTCCCGCATATGATCATACAAGTACTACCAAGGGCTTGATAACAAGTTAATGATATTTACATAAGAATGTCCTCAAATAGCCTCCACATAACCAAAGTTCCCAAGTGATACACTTGATTTAATGATTTGATAAAAGATTTACTCGATAATAGTTTGTCATGATTTTCCTGATGAAACTGATATATGATTTCACAGTAGTTGATAAATGTTTATCATCATTTTCCTGATGATACTGATATATGATTTCACAATAGTTGATAAAATATGTTTTGAAAATGTATCTACATGTTCCATCCCAAGTTTTGGTAAACATTTAAAGAAAAGGGGTTATGAGTCTCACCTGTGTTATTGAAGTGTTTTAATATTGAAGGTATCACACAAAATCTGAAGAGAATTCTGCAATTCATTAATGTTTTATGAGTTACTTATGTTTTAACTTACTGATTAGATCTTTTTGAACGTTCAAAGTCAAAAACATTGCCTTAACAGTCATCAAACTGAGGTTAAGTATTTACTTAATTATTTTAATATCGTATCATACAATGTATGATAATGTAGGAACCTATATTGATTCAGGTTCCTAATACAAGGCTGATGACATGTTTGATTAATCAAAATAATCTCAGATCCATCAAATAGATAATGTTGTTGATTATAATGCTAAAACAGTTTCTAGACAGATTAATGACTTATGAATGATCAATCCTTGTTATTGATTACCCAAGTATCATGAAATATCACAATGTAGCATTTGAATAGGTTTAATAACCATGTTTAACATACTAATCTGACTGTTATCATAAACATCAGATAATCGTTCCAATGAGTATGTTAATGATTGTGATTAGTTTGAAACACTTGGATTTAACCTTGCATTTCAAAGATTAATCAAACTAATCACCTACATTGTCATAATCAAATGGTTTAAAACATTATAATCATGGGTATGATTTCATGCAAACCGGGCATTACAACGTATCAAAACAAGGATTTACCCGTTAACACATCGTGTTCTTCGTTTATATTCAATCCTAGCCATCATCTAGGCAATAATCAACAATCCTAACTATTTCATTACGTTCAAAATCAATATCTAATTAATCTAAATCAAGCTAGAAGGTTAAAACGAACTGTTACCTAACCAGAAGGAGTTTCAGCTGCAGAACAACGATCTAGACTTGCAGATACGATCCGTGGTGCGATCCACGTGATTAGAAGGCTTAAAAATGAAAATTTTATGGGTTAAGAGGCTGATTTTTCGTCAGAAGATGAAGTATGGTCGAGATAAGAAGAAAATATAACATTCTGGATGCAATCTGATCTTTTAAAAATATCCACCGCCTCACAGCGCGCCGGGCGCACCGCCCCAACTCGGCGTGTGGCCCGGGGCGTACCGCCCCACGTCTATTTCGTCCAATTTTTGATTTTATCTTCTTTTCGCGATTCCGGATAATCCGTAACTCCGTTTCGCGCACGGTTTTCGCTCACGTTCATCATTTTTCGCATACTATCAACTTGTAATAATTACAATAGCTAAATCAACGTGGATTTCTAGAACGACCACATGTGATTTCGTCATTAATGACGTAATTCTCGAATACAATTGTCAGAAAATGAATAAAAAATTGTTGCATATTTATAATATCCTATATATTAGAATTTTCCATATTGAAATATCTTATTCTATATAGAAAAATTTAGTTGAAATATAACATCCATATTCAAATATATTCATATATACTTTCAAATATTATATATGTGTGTGTAGGGGAGAGTAACTAAAAAAACTATCATTTTGGAGAAAACTAATCATAATTTTTTTTTTCATTTTTTCATTTTATTTCCTTTTATTATAACATACAACCTTACCCAGTATATTCCCACTTTTCAGTAGGGTCTGGGGAGGAAGGATAGATACAAACCTTACCCCTATCCCGATTTGAGATAGAGAGGCTGCTCCGAAATAGTCCCCGGCTCAAAGTTATCGTTTAAAGTTGATCATTTCAATGATTTTAACGTTATTTTCACAAATAACTAAAATAACGTTAAAATTAGTGCACTTTTACTTTTGCCCCTTAAGGGACCACACATATATACATTATATGCGTGCACCCCAAATGGGGCGTTCCTTTTATTATAACATAAGAAGTGTAAAAAAATTTAAAAAAAATATGTATTTTAGGTTATTACATATATGTAACTTATATTTTACACATAGTGGTTACATGTATGTAACTTTATAAGTTACATACGGAATGTTTTGAGTTACATATATGTGACTTCGAGATCTATATTTTTTTTTTCAAAAATTTATTTTTTATTACAATATTTATAACCTTATAATAAAAAAATATGATTTTTTTTAAAATTTATTGATTAGTATGAGTTTTCTTGGTTTCTCAAAAATGAATAGTTTTTCATGAATCTTCCTTTATATATGTATGTGTGTGTATATTATAATATTTAAATTAATTTTCATTCAATAAATACCCCATATTTTTATCCTTATTTACAAAATAAGATTATATATGCTTATTAATTTCCAATTAATATAAAATAATTACAAATAAACACTTATATTGTTATCAAGTTATTATTATTCAAGTATTAACAATTAATAATTAATGTCATGATGATCCTTTCGTGTGAATGTGTCGAACACATTAATCACAAATGTCAATTCTTGTCCAATATCTCTCTTTATAATGCTAACAACTAACTACCTCAGTGACGTTTTGTTCTTTGGTACTTGAACACATAACATCCAACAATTTTTCACTTGCATATGCATCATTCGTATCTAAATCTAAATTTATTTTAGAGTAAATCGCAAAAATGGTTCCTATGGTTTGACCAAATTGCAGATTTGGTCCCCAAGCTTTAAAAATTGCAAATTTAGTCTAAACATTTAAAGTTAATTGCATAAATGGTCCCTATGGTTTGACCATATTGCAAATTTGGTCCCCAAAATTTAAAAATTGCAAATTTAGTCCAAACATTTAAGGTTAATTGCATAAATGGTCCCTGTAGTTTAATCAGATTGCAGATTTGGTTTTCAAACATCAAAAATGGCAAATTTAAAATAAAAATAATTCACAAATCCAAATTAAATATCAAAAAAAAAAATCAAATTAATTTAAATATACTTAAAATAATTTGTATTATCTATTGAATTCAATTAAAATAGTTGTATTCATATTCTTTTATTTAAAAAAATAGCAAAAAACATTGAATAATAAACATTAAATATACAAGATAATATGTTTAAATAACTCGCGAATTCAAAAATCTTGTATATTTAATGTTTATTATTCAATAATTTTTGCTATTTTTTGAATCAATGAATATGAATACAATATTTTATATAACTTTCATAGGTTAGACAAATTATTTAAATAATGTTTAAATTATTTTTAAAATGTTTAAAGTATTTTAATAAAGTATAAATATTTAATTTGGATTTGTGAATTATTTATATTCTATATTTGCAACTTATAAAGTTTGGAGTCTAAATCTGCAATCTGCTCATACCACAGGGACAATTTCCGCAATTAACTTTAAATATTTTGACTAAATTTGCTTTTTTTAAAATTTGGGGACCAAATCTGCAATCTGATAAAACATAGGGACTATTTATGCAAATAACTTTAAATTTTTGGACTAAAATTGCAATTTTTAAAGTCTGTGGATCAAATCTGTAATCTGATTAAACCACAAGGACCATTTATGCAATTAACTCTTTAAAAATAATGGTTGACATCCTGTTAATAACTTCTCACTGTCTTAAACGAAATAATATACTTTTATGAGTCGGCTGTTACAAACACCTCAGGTTGGATACATCAACTACTACTATTTTATAGCAAATTTGAATCAATGGTTGCAGAAATCTAAACACTGAAAAATGTTCTGGTGTTAAAGATTTAATGTTTTTTTTATCCGGCAAAGGTCTCAATCGTGTGAGCCCATTGTTTCTAGGCCATGTCACCAAAGTCTAGTTACCTGAACCTCCCATGAACCCCCACAACCACCCCAAGAGGAAATCTTACAGGAAAACCCATTGACACCCCACATACCCCTTTTTCGCTGCCGGAGGGGGGGGGTTTCGAACCCGAGACCTCACATTTGAAAGAATCGTTAGTTATGAAAGAATCGTTAGTTATAGTGTTGACACGTTTAACTTTTGAGGGGTCTGAGATTTCAAACTTTTTATGTTTAGTTTATATACATAATTATTTTTAAACAAATATTTTTGCTTTTATTCTATTTATTGACCAATTTTTATCTCAATTATTATCGACTTCTTAATTTTTATTTATATGTATAGAACTAATTTTAATACTCACAAATGGTATTCAAAATCTCGAATATGACATTGTAAGTGTTCATAACTGATTTATATTTATACATGAACCTATCTCACCATTTAGTATGGATTCGTAATGTAAAGAAAATACGAAACTGAATACCGTAAACAAACATGTAAATGAGATATAAAAATTGAAGGAAAAATATTAAAAAATCGGTCCAACTACATGTCAGTCTCAAAAGTTAAACGTGTCAACACTATAACTAACTCGCCCAAATGCGGTTCGAGAGTAATTAATCAACTGGATCACATTTGTAGGTCTTTTCCGGTTCAATTGGTATGTCGTACATATCGTAGAGCCCTATGCGACGCGAATAAGGTTTGTGAAGTGTTGAATTATAAAAGCAAGGTGTGTAAATCGGTCCTTTTGATAACAATGAGATCACATTGTCAGAAAACAGTAGGTCTGACTTACGAAAAGTGATCAATACTTTTCGCTATATAGTTGATCGTAGGTAGAGAGACTGTTAGTGTTGGATTAATATCTCATAACTCATTACATTCAATGACTCAAAACATTTACACTCAAACATCCTCGTTACTTTTATAGTAAACTACAAGAACATTCTTTATGTAATTTATAATGTATATCGTTATGAGTCAAACATCTTGTAAGTAGTCGGTAAAGGATAGTCACAAAAGTTTGAATATAAAATATATTAATTAAATAAGTATAAAACTTTTGTTTATTTTATTTTGGCACAAAAATTTGAAATACTAAACATCTTTATTTTTCGTTTTGATTACCAGAGTTTAATTTACAAGTGAATAATAATAAACTTTTATTTTTATCACATAAGTTTGAATTTTAAACACTTCTTTTTGTTTGGTCAGAAAAGTTTGAATGGTAAGTTTTTTTCACTATTATTTTAATTGATGAATAGTAAGTTTTTGTTTTCTTTTATTTTGATCAGAAGGTTTAAATTAAAATCTTTATTTAGTGTATTTTGACCATTAAAAGTTTTAATAGTAAACTCTTATTTTGTTTAAAAGTTTAATGCTAATTCTTTTGTTTGTTTGTGAAAGTAAGAGATGTTTCGTTATTCTGACATGGAATAACACAATTTTGTTTCTTTGGTTTGACCACATAAGTTTAGTAAAAACTTTTTCAGTTTGTTTCATATCAGAGTTAAATAGAAAATTTTTGTTATTGTTTATTTTGACCCACAGAAAAATTGATAATTTTTTATTTGATTTTCTGCAAAATTTTGATTATTTTAACAGATAAATGATAAACTTTTCTTTCTTTTGTTTCAAAATAGTAAATTTATATTTGTTTTTGCTACAAATGTTTGGCTCTTCTAACTTATGTTTATGGAATTTTTTTTGTTTCATTTATTTTAACTACAAAAGTTTAAAAAGATTTTTTTTTGATTTTTTACTACAAAAGTTTGATAACGGATAATAAAGTATATTTCTTATGTTTTGGTCATGAAGATTTTTTACTAAAAACTTTTTGATTTTTTACTACAAAAGGTTTAATTGAAAAATAGTAAAGTTTTGTTTTTATTTATTTTTTCATTTTGTCCTCAAACTATTAATGTTACCCGCGTGTTACAGCGGGATTACATTATTAAAACCTGAGCAATATGAATTAATGGAATAAAAAAACATATGAGCTTGTGACTAATCAGTTATATAGACAAAAACATAGACATAAAAACGTTATTAAGTTATGATATGATTTTGTATAAGAATTTTGAAAAGATATTGGAAACTTACACACACATAGACCATCCAAACAACTAAACACAACATAACAAATTAAACCAAACAAAGAAAGCCGAAGTTTCTCGACTATTGAGATCTTGACTTTGATTTTCAAACGAAAAGTCTCTAAACATGCAAATATGAGTTCTTTTGTCTCAAGTTCTAAATGTACACAAAATAAATAAACACATAAATAAATAAATAAATAAATAATTAAATAGATAAATAAATAAAGACGAGAGACTGAAAAAGAAGTTAAATTAATTATATGAACTTAGGTTGAAACAATTAGGAAAAGATAAGATAAAATAACAAAGATGATATACATAAATGAAATAAAGAAAAGCTAAAAAAAAAACAAACATAAAATAAGAAATTAAAAGAAAGGTTAAATTAATTAATTATAAGAAAAGAAATACAATTAACAGAGGAAAAAACTTATATATATCTAGGGATGGCAAAAAAACCCGAGCCCAACGGGTTTACCCGAAACCCGCTACATATGGGACGGGTATTACCAAACCCGATGGGTATTGGGTCGGGTATTACCAAACCCGATTACATATACCCGTTTACCCGTCCCGTGTACCCGATTATAAATACCATTTATATACATTTGAATTAATAGAATTTGTTTCTTTTTTAATCCATTTGAACTTTAGAAATTGTTTATATAATTTGTTTCTTTTTTTATCTTTTTTTTTTGTGGCAACTACAAAAAATTTTTTGAACCATTTTGTTAATAATTGTTATTTTTTGGTTTATCTTGAATGATGATAATAAACTTATAATATTTTGAAATTTCATGTTATTTGATATATTAATAGTTTGTTCTTGGCATATTTAACATATACTTTTTTGTTATAAAAAAATAAAAGTATTATTAGTTACTCGACACCAGATGTGTTTTAAGCCAGTTATTCTCAACAAATATATTTAGCTAAATCCGTTGGGATACCCAAAACACGCCGGGATACCCGATATTTAGCTAAATCCGTTGGGATACCCGAAACACTCCGGGATACCCGATACCCGACGGGTAAATACCCGATAGATACCCAATGGGATTTGGGACGGGTATAGGACATACTTTTATAAACGGGTATGTGACTGGGATTACTCAAACCCGTCCCAAACCCGGCCCATTGCCATCCCTATATATATCTTCTCAAATAAGTATATAAGAATATTTATGTTATATATATTAAATGTAAAAAACATAAAAAACAAAAGAGGAGAAAAAAGGTAAATTTTATATGATCTTCTCAAATAAGTATGTAAAAATATTTATGTTATTTTATAATTAAAAAAAAGGCCAAAAAAAAGGAGAAAAAAGGTTACACGATGAACATGCGCCAACTAGGGGTGTTCACGAGCCGAACCGAGCCGAGCCAGAGGTCAGCTCGGACTCGGCTCGTTTTCAAACCGAGTCTGGCTCGGCTCGGCTCGGATTGTAAACCGAGCCTGAAATCTCAGCTCGGACTCGGCTCGTTTTTAACCGAGCTGGCTCGGCTCGGTTTTTACATAACAAATTTAATATTTGAATCACATTTACCTCAAATCGGCTCGTTTTCTCCATTGAGTCCTGACTTCTACAAAGTCCACATGCGAGAGATGTCTGGCTGTGACCGTTGTGACAATTGCAGTTGAGAAATCACGTCATTGATGATGTGAGCAGATTTGATCGTTCTAGAAATTCACGTTGATTTAATGATTGTAATTATTACAGATCGATAGTATGCGAGAAATGATGAACGTGGGCGAAAACCGTGTGCAAAATGGAGTCCCGGATTGCCCGGAATCGAAAAACGAAGAAAATTTTCTAAGTATTGAGTTTCTGGACTCGTCGCGGTACGCTGAGGCTGGTTTAAGGGTTCTCAGCGATACGCGATGGACCAAAATATCTAAGATTCCTCCGGATTTCTTCGCGGTACGCGAAGCCCTTCTTGGCTTCTTGTCGCGGTACGCGACGGGTGAGGCGCTGGAGAAAGTTGATCTTCTTCATCAGATTGCATGAAAAATTTTAATTTCTTCAAACCTCTCGCACATACTCGACTCACAGACGAAAAACACACACAAACCACCATCAAATCACCGTATTGAAGCCATCAGAAGTCACTGATCATACCCGGGATCATATCTACGAGTCCTGATGTGACAATCCGACTTTTCAAGTTAACCTTGTTAACCTCCGTAGGCCCAACAAGGCCAATGAAGGCCCAACAAGGCCAATGAAGGCCCAACAAGACTATTGAAGGCCCAGTAAAGCCAAAGAAGATCTAGTGAAGTCAAGGAAGACCCAACAAGACAAATCAGGTCCAATAAAGTCTATGAAGGCCCAACAGAACTAAGTTAGGCCCAATAGGGGCAAATGAGGCCCGATGTAAACAAATTAAGGCCCAATAAGGCCCAGGGAGGCCCAATGAGATTTAGGAAGGCCCAGTAAGGAAAGATAGGCCCAATAAGTTCAAATGAAGCCCAATTGGGATAATTTAGCCCAACAATGAGTTAAATGAACCAATTAGTGACAATTCGGGATTTTCGGTTTAACTTTGTTAACCGAAATGTTAAGTTATTGATCAAGAATAATTTCTAAAGGTTTGAATAAATTGAAATAAGCCTAAAACACTTAGAATATAGGGTTTTAGTTTGTGAATGATAGGAATGATAAATTTTGACTTTATAAAGTCAAAATTTGACCAAGAATACCAATTTAATTCGGCATTTACATCAAAACCGAGTGGTAACTGAAATTGAATTATCATAATCATCACAAAGATGATTAGTAACGGTTTCTAAGGGTTATTGAGCCGTTAATTAGTCGAATTAATGTGCTAAGGAACTGGAAAGTCGAAACCGTTCATGGTTACAATAAGAAATCACATCAGTTAGCTATAACACATCAAATTGATAATTCTGAATCATCAATCGGCACTTTCAGAGCATTTCTCATATCACAATTTGATCCTAACAGTTCGGGATTGAGGAAACGATCGAGACTCGGCCGAATTTAGGGCTTGTAAGCGATCTACAACGATTCGACTTTGAATCAAGTAAGTAATTACTTCAAAACTTTCTAATATGGCCGATTAGAGTAAAACATATGCTAATTTTGATTCTTAACATCGAATGGTATATGCACGAGTTCTAGGGTTCTTAACAAAGTCGGGTTTGGGGGTTTTAAATCATATAAGCTTTAAAATGGAATTAAAATATATGGTTAGTTTCAGAAGTTACCGAATAAGCTAACACACATGACAATTTCATGTAATATACACGATTTAGTTGATTTCGATTTCTAGGGTTATTCATTGAAACGATTTTGGGGGTTTCAATTTAAATGGGTTTAAAAACCAAATCAAATGATATCAGTAGTTTCAGAACACACCGATTAATGAAACCCATAGACCAATTTCATGAAACTATAATGGATCATGGGATTTCAAGTTTTAGGGCTCTTGAGTCAAAACGAGTTGGGGGTTTCTGAATTAAACGATTTCGATATTCAAATTTCTTACACAGAAAGTTTCGAAACACATTGTTTAATAAAAACCCTATGGTTTTTCAGAATAACAATGACGAATGTGGAGGATTTGGATCAAGGGAATAGGTTTAGGGTTCGAATTCGATTTGGATTATAAAACTTCATGATTTTTACTGAAATATCGAAATTAAGCATCCAATAAAACTCATTTGGATCTCATAAACAAAAGCCCTATGGTTTTAGAATTAACTGGTTTCGAATTCGTGGTCAATTTGGAACTTGTTGCTTCGGCTATGATTAAGAAAAGGGATTCAGTGTTCCTGATAGTTAAAACAAATTAGAAATCAGTTGGTTAACAAAGGTTGAAGCAGTTGAGTTGGTAGGTGTGTGTGCGGTGGATGGAGGGTCACGGGTTCGAACCCGGCCCTAACCATTTTTAGATTTTAAGGTCATTTTTGGTATTTTTGAGATAATTTCCACATACGGACTCCGTTTTAATCCGTTCAAGTTGCGTTGGAACCGTAACGAGAATACGAACGTGTTAGGATGATAAATTTCATATTTTAATCCGAACACGAAATCGCGTAGAATTACGATTAACTGAATAAAATCAAATATGATTTTATTTAATCGATTTCAAAAGCACGCGTACTTCCGTATGCACAATTCTCACACTCTAACATACGTATGTTGATACGTATGTGATTTCAAGCACAAAACGACAATCTGAATAACTTTAGGTTATTGTTTAAATCACAGATTCTTCGTAGAGGATTTCTACGCAAGTTCACACTATTTGATCATTCTGCTATTATCAAAGGTGCGTACACGGCCCCTTTCTTATTTTAAACTGTTTTGGGGGAGAAAACATGTGCAACAAACTGTTTTTAGATACATATCACTTGCATGAGTTATCTGTTTACATTATGTGAAAACATATCAACTTGAAAGTCCTTACACACCTCGAACCGTTTAGTTTGCTGTAATGCAAAGCGTGGTAGTTGGAAATAGATCTATTAGGTTTGACAAACCTCACCTGGTAGATGGGATCTACGCAGGTGTTTGACTGACCAAACACAATTTTACTATTGTTGTGATAGACAATAGTGGCAAGGCGAAAACATGCTATAGCATGGCAATCCGTCAGCTTCGGTGTCGAACACGTATGTAAATAGTTTATATGACTAGCTATCATGACTGTGCATTTGTGATTATGTTATCTACAACTTGTTATTCAAACTGCTGTTTTGAACATTATGATTATTTAAAACCTGTGTTATGCACCAACCTTTGTGTTGACTTGATTTGCATGTTTTCTCAGGACGCTAAGGCGCGCGTTAAAGCTGGCATGGACTAGGAAGATAGAGTCTCATGCATTATAAACACTTTGAATTTGAATTTGAATATTTGAATATTTAAGTACCTTGGTTTGTAATGTTTACTTTATAACTGTTTATGGTTTTTAAACGCTTCCGCAACTTTTTGTAAACTCTGAATGTTATGTTTTAAAGACCAACGTATGTTTTGAAATTCATATAGAGGTCTTCGCTATGTCTAATAATCTGAGATCCTGGTTTGTCACGTTCCCAAACGGTGTGATTCCGTTAGTTGAAATTGGGGGTGTGACACCTGATCGTTGTTGGAAGTCAGAAATCCGTCTGAATAGGTAACAGTTCGTTTTTAACCTTCTAGTTTGATAATGATTGATTAGATCTTGATTTTGAACGTAATGACATAGTTAGGATTGTTGATTATTGCCTAGATGATGGCTAGGATTGATTATAAACGAAGAACACGATGTTTTAACGGTTAAATTCTTGTTTTGATCCGTTGTAATGCCCGGTTTGCATGAAATCATACCCATGATTATAATGGTTTAAACCATTTGATTATGACAATGTAGGTGATTAGTTGGATTAATCTTTGAAATGCAAGGTTAACTCCAAGTGTTTCAAACTAATCACGATCATTAACATACTCATTGGAACGATTATCTGATGCTTATGATAACAGTCAGATTAGTATGTTAAACATGGTGGTTAAACCTATTCTAATGCTACATTGTGACATTTCATGATATTTGGATAATCAATAACAAGGATTGATCATTCCTAAGCCATTAGTCTGTCTAGAAACAGTTTTAGCATTATAATCAACAACATTAACTATTTGGTTAATCCTAGATTATTCTGATTAATCAAGAGTGTCATCAACTCTGTATTAGGAATCTAATTCGAGGTAGGTTCCTACATTATCATGCATTGTATGATATTAGGTTAAAACAACTCATTAAACACCTAATATCGGTTGATGACTTCTCAAAGCAATGTCTTAGACATTGAACGTTCAGAAAGATTTAATCAGTAAGTTAAAACCTAAATAACTCATTAAACATAAATAAATGCATAATCACTTCTCTATTATCAGTTTTGAGATATTCTGCTACCTCTGTATTATCAGGTGAGTTTCGTATAACCCCTTTTTAATTTTAGTGTTTTACAAATATCGGGGAATATTTGTAAGCCGATTTCTGAACATATGATATGTATCACTGTTATCTTGGTGATTTCATGTGACTTTTGTGCGATTTCATGGGATTTTGCCGTTAGTATCTCTATCACCGTATCAAAAGTCCTCATTCTTTGAAACTGTATCTAGTGAACCCATGTGGGGCCGAACATGAAGCATTGATAGTACTATTGGCTGACAACACATTTGCCGGAAGCTTGCAACTCCCCTTGGTGTAAATGTTTGTTACCTGTTTCCAAAACACTTTCTTAATGTTAGTGATAGACATTAAGATAATGAGGTATTAAGATATGTACCGACGGGTAGTATCTTCATAAAACGTAAAACTGTCCGAAAGGAACTAGATACGGGTCCCATGGTTATCTGAACTATATATTTTGAAATTTTGCATATCATATTGTTTAATTACTAAACTTTACGATCTCACCAGCTTTGTGCTGACGTTTTCAAATCAAACATTTTTGCAGGTAGACTGTGATTCCGGTGAGACTGCACTTCACAAACTTGTAATTGAATAAGTTAATGTTGTAATGTGAATTGTAATAACGAACCATGCAATGTAATTATCTTAAGTTAATCTGTGTGCTTGTGATATTGGATCAAGTAAGTCACCCCTTATCTCTGAGACATCACCACTATGCTTCCGCGACTGTTTCAGTGACATCATCCTCAGGTGACGAGAGGTGGGGTGTGACAACCGTGTTATATCCGACCTGCATGTGGCTGAGACCAACCGTCATATGGCTGTAATCGCGCGTGAGACGTCTAGTGTGAAGACTGTGGCTCCAACATATTTGGGAATTATGGTTTGAGAAGTAAGAGTAAAGAGACGTGAATATATAGAATTGAGAATTAAGAATATGATTTAGGAATGAGGGATTAGTGAAACACGTGATAATTGAGATTCATTCCATATTTCTATCCTATTTTCTTTCATTTTTTTCTTTTTTCTTTTTTATCATACTTACAAAATAATACTAAAGTATATTTATTATTGAAAGTAACCTTATAATTTTATATTTTAGTATAGCATGTTGTACAAACGAGCCGAGCCACGAGCCGAGCATACGAGCCGAGCAACGAGCGAGCTAGGAGCCGAGCCAGCCTTGGCTCGGACTCGGCTCGGTTATAAAACGAGCTGGCTCGGTTACAAACGAGCTTTATTCGAGCCGAGCTTTATACCAGCTTTTTCCGAACGAGCTACGAGCCGAATCCGAGCTTCGAGCTTTTTGGACAGCCCTAGCGCCAACTAGTTTAAATTTCAGTATTTCACACACATTTCACAATGAGAATCATCTCAACCAAGAAACAAACTATCACAGTACACTTTTGAAAACGAGTATTGTATATTATTTTTGTAGAGACATAAGTTATATGGCAAAATCAAATCTCTTATCACGAAATAAACCTTAAACTAACAAAAACCCAAATATCTAAGCAAGTTTCTCAAATATTTCTAAGAAAATTTTCTCCAATTTAATATCATTATCTCTTTTTACTAATATATATATATATATATATATTAAATTATTAATACTAGTCATTTAGTGTGTGTATGTGTATATATACAAAATAAGTTGTGAGACCCACACACTATAAAATATATATAAAACTATTATTCCTTTTCATCTATTTTAATATATATAGTAAGGCCACAAGGAGTCATCCCACTTTTCCCCACTTTTCCCCATTGCCACATCAATGTCACATCAGTTTTCCTCATTTTGCACGGTGTCATCCCTACTTTTCCCCATTTTCAAATCTTATTTTTAATTAATTATTTTAAAAATAAATAATAATAATAATAATAATAATAATAGTTAAATAGATTCATTAAAAATAAAATATAAATTACATTTAAATTTAAAAAGATATTATATTAAATTTAAAAGATATTACATTAAATAAAAAAAAACCACAACGATTATAAAAAATAAGCAACAACGATTAAGGACATTTAAAATACTACTTATTCGGGTTATTGGTGTGATATTGTTGCGATAAATGCTCCAAATGCTCGATAAGGTCGGCTCGAAGGTTTTCGTGCGTTGTTCTTGATCGTAGCTGATAAAGAATGTCTTCTTCAGGCTGTTCATCGCTAGGAGGGTCCTCTATGTGTTTTGGTGATATTGTTGACCCATTCCATTTTAAAATCATATTGTGTGGAATGATACAAGCATACATAATTTTTCGTAAACTTCGTGGATGCATTTGCTTTGCGAGACGATGCAATATATTCCACCTTCCCTTCAAAACACCAAAAGCTCTTTCAACATCCTTTCGTGCAGCTTCTTGTGCTCTCTGAATCGACAACGTTTTAAATAATTTTCGGAAGGATGCTGCAACGATTTCACTATAGTTGCCCAACTAGGATAAATCCCATCACCAAGATAATATCCAAGCTTGTATTCGACGCCGTTAACCATAAACGGGCACTTTGGGGCTGATCCATCAAGTATGTTGCTGAAAACATACGAACGATCAAGAACATTGAGGTCATTGTTGGAGCCGGGAGGTCCAAAGAAAGCATGCCAAAACCAAGTGTCTTGTGATGCAACCGCTTCAAGCATCACCGTCGGAACCTTGTAATCACCCCGTGTGTATTGTTCGCGCCATTCAATCGGACAATTCTTCCAAACCCAATGCGTACAATCTATACTTCCCAACATCCCCGGGAATTTGTGTCTTTCAGAATGCGCTTGGTATAGCAACTGAACATCATTGTAAGTGGGTTTTCGAAGAAATTCTTTTGCATACAAACAAATAACACCGTCACAAAAATGGTCGAGGCTTTCACGCGACGTTCTTTCAGACATTTGTAAATACTCATCAAGAGCATCTGGAGCGTCACCGTAAACTAACTGTCGTATCGCAGACGTGCACTTTTGAAGTGCAGTAAAACGTGTCAACACCGTAACTAACTCGTCCAAAAGCAGTTTGAGAGTAATTAATCAACTGGATCACATTTGTAGGTCTTTTCCGGTTCAATTGGTATGTCGTACGTATCGTAGAGCCCTATGCGACGCGAATAAGGTTTGTAAAGTGAAAAATGTAAAAAACAGGGTGTGTAAATAATCGGTCCTTTTGATAACGATGAGATCTCATTGTCAGAAAACAGTAGCTCTAACTTACGAAAAGTGATCAATACTTTTCGCTATATAGTTGATCGTACGTAGAGAGATTGTTAGTGTTGGATTAATATCTCATAACTCAATGACTCAACATTTACACTCAAACATCCTGAATTACTTTTATAGTAAACTACAAGACCATTCTTTATGTAATTTATAATGTCTATCGTTATGAGTCAAATATCTTGTAGCTAAATCTGACACTCTATGATTCTCAAATCTGAGTCAAAATGGTTGGTAGAGGGTAGTCACAAAAGTTTGAATATCAAATATATTAATTAAATAAATATAAAACTTTTGTTTATTTTATTTTGGCACAAAAATTTGAAATACTAAACATTTTTATTTTTCGTTTTGATTACCAAAGTTTAATTTACAAGTGAATAATAATAAACTTTTATTTTTACCACATAAGTTTGAATTTTAAACACTTCTTTTTGTTTGGTCAGAAAAATTTGAATGGTAAGTTTTTTTCACTATTATTTTAATTGATATATAGTAAGTTTTTGTTTTCTTTTATTTTGATCAGAAGGTTTAAATTAAAATCTTTATTTAGTGTATTTTGACCATTAAAAGTTTTAATGCTAATTTTATTGTTTGTTTGTGAAAGTAAGAGATGTTTCATTATTCTGACATGGAATAACACAATTTTGTTTCTTTGGTTTGACCACATAAGTTTAGAAAAAACTTTTTCACTTTTTTTCATAGCAGAGTTAAATAGAAAATTTTTGTTATTGTTTACTTTGACACACACAAAAATTGATAATTTTTTATTTGATTTTCTGCAAAATTTTGATTATTTTAACAGATAAATGATAAACTTTTCTTTCTTTTGTTTCAAAATAGTAAATTTATATTTGTTTTTGCTACAAATGTTTGGCTCTTCTAACTTTTGTTTATGGAAAAATTTTTGTTTCATTTATTTTAACTACAAAAGTTTAAAAAGATTTTTTTTTGATTTTTTACTACAAAAGTTTGATAACGGATAATAAAGTTTATTTCTTATGTTTTGGTCATGAAGGTTTAATGGTAAGCTTTTATTCATTTTGGCCATAAGACTTTTTTTGGTATTTAATTTGGTCATAAAAATTTAAGTATTCTTATTTTAAACACAAAATATTATGAAGTATTTGAGATCATGTTGAAAGCTCATCGCAATACGCAGTGGAAAAGTTAGACTACTATAACATGAAAATATTACATTTTTATTTCTTTTTATTTTGAGAATAAAGGTTTAAATGGTAATTTTTTTTGTTTCTTTTATTGTAATCCTAAAATATAGAATGGTAAGTCTTTTATTTATTATATTTTTTTTGTTTTTTTCTCAAAAGTTTAACTATTTGAACAGTGGAACAGGAAGCTTTTGTTTTTGACCAAAAAAATTTAAATGGTAAACTTTTAATTTAAATAGGATTTTTTTTTTTTGTTTTGACAACAAAAGTTTGAATAATATATTTTTTTCTTTTTCTCTATAAAATTTTAATTAAAACCTGAGCAATATGAATTAATGGAATAAAAAAACATACGAGCTTGTGACGAATCGGTTATATAGACAAAAACATAGACATAAAAACATTATTAAGTTATGATATGATTTTGTATAAGAATTTTGAAAAGATATTGGAAACTTACACACACATAGACCATCCAAACAACTAAACACAACATAACAAATTAAACCAAACAAAGAAAGCCGAAGTTTCTCGACTATTGAGATCTTGACTTTGATTTTCAAACGAAAAGTCTCTAAACATGCAAATATGAGTTCTTTTTCTCAAGTTCTAAATGTACACAAAATAAAAAAAACACATAAATAAATAAATTATTAAATAGATAAATAAATAAATAAAGATGAGAGACTGGAAAAGAAGTTAAATTAATTATATGAACTTAGGTTGAAACAATTAGGAAAAGATAAGATAAAATAACAAAGATGATATACATAAATGAAATAAAGAAAAGCTAAAAAAAAACAAACATAAAATAAGAAATTAAAAGAAAGGTTAAATTAATTAATTATAAGAAAAGAAATACAATTAACAGAGGAAAAAACTTATATATATCGTCTCAAATAAGTATATAAGAATATTTATGTTATATATATTAAATGTAAAAAACATAAAAAGAAAAAAAGCAAAAGAGGAAAAAAGGTAAATTTTATATGATCTTCTCAAATAAGTATGTAAAAATATTTATGTTATTTTATAATTAAAAAAAGGCCAAAAAAAAAAGGAGAAAAAAGGTTACACGATGAACATGCGCCAACTAGTTTAAATTTCTGAATTTCAGTATTTCACACACATTTCACAATGAGAATCATCTCAACCAAGAAACAAACTATCATAGTACACTTTCGAAAACGGGTATTGTATATTATTTGTAGAAACATAAGTTATATAGCAAAATCAAATCTCTTATTACAAAATAAACCTTAAACCAACAAAAACCCAAATATCTAAGCAAATTTCTCAAATATGTCTAAGAAAATTTTCTCAAATTTAATATCATTATCTCTTTTTACTAATATATATATTAAATTATTAATACTAGTCATTTAATGTGTGTGTGTGTATATATATAAAATAAATTGTAAGACCCAAACACTATAAAATATATATAAAACTATTATTCCTTTTCATCTATTTTAATATATATAGTAATAAGCTAAACAAATTTTGTTGAAAAAATAAATAAAAAAGAAAAGATTGTCAAATCACACACAGCCATGTACGAATTTTAACCGACCTAGCTAAACAAATTTTGTTGAAAAAATAAATTAAAAAAAAGATTGTCAAATAATACACAACAAAGTACGTATTTTAACCGACCTTGCAGATTGTTTAATATATATAGTAATAAGCTAAACAAATTTTGTTGAAAAAATAAATAAAAAAGAAAAGATTGTCAAATCACACACAACCACGTACGTATTTTAACCGACCTAGCTAAACAAATTTTGTTGAAAAAATAAATAAAAAAAAGATTGTCAAATAACACACAGCCAAGTACGTATTTTAACCGACCTTGCAAATTGTTATGTATAATAATATGTTAAAAATAAATTTTTAATTTTAACTTTTATGGATAGGAAACTTTTGTCATCCAAGTTAGAATAAAACGTTTTTTTTTTTTACTTTTGTTTTCGCTTCAAAAGTTTAAATATTCGTAAACTTTTGTGTTATTTTTTATTTTTATTAGACTATTGGGTGTGCGGTGTGACCCAATCACTCCACGTATGCGCCACGTAGGCGCCACATAAGCACTCATCACAACCACTCACCCCACCATTTTGGTGGAAATGTCCCATTACCCACTCACTCCACGTCATCATTCTTTTTTAAATTAAATTGAGATATAATTTAATAAAAACAAATTACAAATTAATAAAAAAAATTACAAACTAATAAAAAAATTAATAAAAAAAATTACAAACTAATAAAAAAAATTAATAAAAAAATTACAAACTAATAAAAAAAATTAATAAAAACGATTTTTCCATAAATGTTCAATCAAATCGGCTTTGAGGTTCGCATGTGTATCCTCGTTGCGAAGCATTCGACGGTTTTCTTGTTTTTCTTCGTCGTTGATCTCCACATGCTCCAACAAATTCGGATCGTCTTCTTCATAAAATTCACATATCACTCGACCGTTATCTTCAATTATCATGTTGTGTAGTATCACACATGCGTATAACGCGTTTCGGATACGACTTGGCTTCCATGCTCTAGCAGGGTGTTGAATCATGTGCCACTTTTTCTTTAGAACGCCGAATGCTCGTTCAATATCCTTTCTTGCCCCCTCTTAACGATTTTGGAAATACAGACGTTTTTCATCTTCAGTTTGTCGTGATGTAAAGGATTTCACGAAAGTAGCCCATTGTGGATAAATACCATCGACTAAATAATACCCGTATTTGTATGTTGTGTCGTTGCAAATAAACTGCTGACCGGGTGCCTTGCCTTCAATAAGATCGTTGTAAATCGACGACTGATCTAGAACATTTATATCATTGTTCGATCCCGATGCACCAAAGAAGGCATGCCATATCCAAAGATCTTGAGACGCAACAGCTTCTAGCATAAAAGTTGGTCTTGGATGGTCGCCTCGTTGGAATTGACCTCGCCATGCTGTTGGGCAATTGTCCCATTCCCAATGGGTGCAGTCGAGACTACCTAACATACCGGGTAAACCATGAACCTCTTCATGAAACGTATAAATGTGCTGGATGTCATGTGAATTTGGTTTCCTCAAGTATTTTTTCGCGTACAATCTAATTACGCCTTTACAAAATTTATAAATGCATTCCCGCCCCATTCGCTCAGACATCTGTAAATACTCCTCAAACGAATCGCTGCTAGTGCTGTAGGCTAGTTGGTGTATTGCAGAAGTACATTTCTGAAGACCGGAAAACCCGATCTTTCCTCCTCCGTCGCACCGTTGTTGGAAAAAATCATAGTTTTGTTCCAAATCATTACGCACTTGTGAAAAAAGATTCCGACTCATACGAAACCGATGCCGAAATAAATGTTCGGGGTATTTCGGATTTTCTGAAAAATAATCTTCAACAAGACGTGCGTGAGCTCCAAGACGATCTCGATTAATTCGTGCTCTTCTAGTTAGAACAGGTCTTTCAACTTGTTGTCTGATGATATCGAGAGTAAGTTGTGCGGCTTCGATTAAAAAATCTTCTCCTTCGCTAAAATCGTCATCCTCCTGTAGAAACTCCATTTTTATAAAAATACTGATTTTTTGTTTGATTTTTTTTTGTGAGATGTGAATATTTTAGAGAGTGAGATGTGAATATTAGAGAGTGTGTGATGATTTTATATATAGGTTTTATTTAATTTTTTTTTTAATTTGTGTAACGGTCGAATGCATTCCTCAACCCACCCCACCCATGCCGTTGCTGGACTCACGCCACAATACCCACGCCCCTCCACGCCCCACCAACGCCCGGTAACGGGGCATACCGGCCGGTCTTATTTTTTTTGTTGTTGTAACCTAGATTTGACTTCAGGTTTTTGATGCTTTAGAATTTATATTAAAATGACATATATTGTGATATTTGAGATTAGGGTGTTGAAAATACCCAAATCCGACTAACCAGAACTCGAATAAGTTTAATAGGTTTGAGTTATTCGGGTTAAAAGTGTTAGTTGTTAAATAAGTTTAATAGGGTCGGGTTTCGGATGTACTTTTAAACATGTCGGGTTTTGGGGTAACATGTATAACACTCTAACCTGATTGGCCCGACCTGAATAACATGTGATCCAACTAACTCGAACCCGATTAAGCTGAACGTCATTTGTGTCAGTTGCAGGTTGATATTTTTTAGGAAAAACCCGACTAACTTTGCTCAATTAATCCGAAACCCGATCGAATTAACCCATCAACATACCTATATTAAACGGTGACATGTTCATGGCGTGGCTGTAAAAATCCCCGACTAGACCGATTAATCGGCTGATTAATCGTTAGTCCCCTAAGGCCGACTAGGCCCGACTATCCGATTAGGCCGATTAATCCAGAATAATCCCTAGTCCTCATCTCACCGACCGACTAGCGACTAGCGATTTCTACAACATTGGTTCGAGATGCAGCGCATCAAACGAAAAAGGACAAATATAGTACAATGCTAAACATGTGATTTTGTTTTGTTTTTTTTTTTTTTTTTTCTGTTTTGTTTCTTTTGTGTTTTTTTAATATTTTTATTTTTTGTTTATCCTCTTGAGTTAACATTAGATTTATCATTATGCCTTTACCGGTATTAATTTATCAAAACGCTGACTATGTGTATGAGACATAGTCAGCGTTTTGATGACGTGATAAAAGCGCAATGCGTAATCCGCAACGGCACAATTACCGCCGTCTTCTTTCCTCACCGCATCCGCTGCCGGTCGCCGCCACGCACCCCTGCACCATAACCACCACCTCTTTCATTTCCCTGTAAACCAAAATCTATCTACGCACAATCATCACATTCCACAATTATGGGAGAGCATTTTGCATAAATTCTCATTAATTTATTTACAAAAAAAAAAAATATTAACAAGATCAACAACAAAGTTACGCTAATCCTCTTCAGGGATGCTCTGTAAATTGGGCTTCCATGACTGGTGCTGCAGATGATCATCATCATCACTAAAATTAACCTCAAATCGATCACTTGAATCAATTAATCGATCCAAGAGTTGATTCACAGGGATGTTATGAAGATCCTCCATCTTCATCTTCCCCAACAATTCTCCCAGCTTCTTCTTGCTCAACATGATCTTAACTTCTCTGTTCTTCCAATTATTGTTGTTGCTGATTTCGTTTACATGAACAGATGGGTCTGATCTGTTTTCGGATCTTTCATAACTCAAAAGGCTCTGTTTTTGTTGAAGATTGGGGTCAGAGTAGTACACCCAATGATCGTTTTCGTCTGCGGATTCAGCCCACACCATTGTTGACGATCTTGATCCTTTCAAACAACAGTTACCCATGATTAGCACAGATTGAGACTTGAATTGGTGTAGATTTTGAGAAGGATTTTGATTGTAAAATAGAGAAAGATTAATGGGTTTGTGTTTTGATGTATATATAGGCGATCGATGTGTGGGGTGGCGTGGGTGGTTGACCGAAGCCAGGGCAACGTGGGTTGTTCATTGTTGTAAAACCGTCATTACGTGTAAATCTGACTGGATCCATGATAATTTGACACGATTCGCTTTTACATAGGCAGGCTCGGGTTGATGTGACTGAATTCTTTTTAACTTTTTTTTTTTAACCAGCATATGGGTTGTACACGGGTAGGGCTGGCAAAATTGGTACATGTTAAGACACGATTAGACACGATTAGACCTGTTTAGCAAAAAAATTACTATTTGACTTTTTACATTTTTAAAAATGATCAAAATTAAGAGGCTAAACTTCATCATTTTTCTTTTTTGTTATATAAAATAGAGAACCGTCATGCTTAAATCACCAAACTAAGTGTTAAACAAGTCGTTTTCATGTTTATATTTTCATTAATCGCGTCGTCTGAAACCTGTTAAAACCCGTTAAGACCCGTTTTGCCAGCCTTATACACGGGTTAGTCTTGGTTTGTATGTTAAGTTGGAATACCTAATGTAATTTTTATTTATATGTCTTATTGTAGGGGTGTGCATTAAACCAAAAAAATCGAAAACCTAAACCGAAAAAACCGAACCCAAATGGAAACCGATGGTTTTGGGTTAAGTTTTCCCAAAACCGAAATTTCGGGTTCGGTTTTGGTTTTAATTAAAATAAAAACCGAAAAAACCTAATCAACCCATTACTTATATTTTTATTTTTACTATGTGTAATATATATATACACTGTGATGGACCCAGAAATTTTTTTCATGGGGGGCGAAAATTTTTTACAGTTGTTTAAGAATCAACATATAATAATTTTTTTCTATTTTGTTTATATCAGGTTAAGTCGAATCGGGTCGGATCATTTTAAATTAAACAATCAAACTAAATTTCATATATAATATTATTATAAAAATACAATACATCTAAAGTTGTTTTTATGTCTGATAAGATGGATGGGTTACTTGGTTGGGTTGAGTAACATGTTAGAATGGGTGTGAGTTATGATAAGTGTAGATTAGGATGAGTGCAGGACATGATGAGTTTTAAGCAAAATTAGTTTGAGTTTAAATGATATATTTTTTAAAACATCAATTTCGTTCAAGTTAAAATGAATTGTAATTAAACAAATAGTTTAATGGAATAATTTTTAGTAATTTTCTCATCAAATATATTATTTATCATTGTTACCTGTTTGAATCTGTTATATTCACATAATTTTTAAGTTACCTATCTTGTTATAGGTCAGGATTGTCAGCCTAGTTGTTCTCTAGGGGTTTTATTTTTTAAAATCAATCAAAAACATCTACGAAGACTTTTTTAAGTAACTCTTACTCCAGAAAACAAGAATAAGTGTCACTTAAATTTTCAACACAAGTCTAATTTTGCAAATTTAAGGGAGGCGATTGCAAAATATTAACGGTTTAGATCAGGATTTAACATATATATACTATTGGAAAAAAAAATTCAAGGGGGCGGCTTGCCCCCCCACCCCAACACACGGGTATGCCCTTGTATATATATGGTTGGATTAAATGTATCTGGTGATAAACTAATAATACCCATTATATATATTTATGTTTTTTTATGATACTAATGCATATATCTTATTTATAGCGTCTCACCCAAAACAAAGGATATGCGTGAATATTAAAGATGAAGATTAATATAAAAAACTAGAACGATGCTTATTTTTATTTTATTTTTTTGTAATCTTGTAACTCCCAAACTCATTTGCATGACTTGTTTTTATTTTTCCTAATCTTATAATTTTATATATAAAGAGATGTTATAGTTTAAATATTTTAAATAAAATATTGTGAGTCGTTTTTATAAATGTAAGTAGAAAAACCGAAACCGAAACCGAACCCTAATGGGTTTTAAAAAACAAAAAACCGAACCCAATTGGGTTCAAAAACTCAAAAACCGACCCAAACCGACTCATGCACACCCTTATCTTATTGTACTTGTAATTTTTTGATCACCTAATAATACGAATCCCAAAAGCAGCATAGCAGATGTATGTCATATTGATTGAACCACTTTAAATCGATTGTGTCGTTTACAAATTTCATGTGTGTGTTAGTGTACATGTGATACCCAACATTATCACCTTAACAAATTAACAACCCTTTTGCACAAGAATATAGCGTGATGACTTGAAAGGAGACCTACAACAACATTAACACTCTAGCTAAACCCATAACAAAATTTGCTCTAAACAAGACTCAAACTCGTATAGTTGAAAAGTTAGCCTTTGCTTTCTTTTTAACTTTATAACTTTTATATCTTTACCTTCAAAAATATAAATCCTTGAAATCAATATATCACAACATATAGGAATAATTATTCAGTCGTTCACCAATTTTATGGTTCAGTCGTCATAATGTTTTTCAGGTGGTTGGAAAAGGAAAAAGAGAATATGAAATTTTGTTTGATGGGTAAGTGATAGTGGATGACGATGGTGGTGCTGGTGAATGGTGCCGATGTCACTAGATATTTGTTTTTGATGGCGGTGGTTGTTCATAAGTGGTGGCGACGGTTCAATTGTGGTAGTGTCAAAGGCTTGCAATGGTGGTGGTATGGAATTGGGAATTGAGAGTGTTGAAGATGAAAGACAAAGATAAAATGTATAATTAAGACAAGATAATGGCCAAGAGGCATAATTTATTTTATTAAATTTAACAGAAAAAGTAAACGATTATCAACTTTAAAGACAACCAGTTTTATATTTTATAAATATTTAAAACCATAATTTTTATTTCAAAACTAGAAATATTAGTAAAAAAACAACATAGCACGTAGACCAATCATGTTAAATACAATTAATTCTTACTTGTGAGACCAACCTTTGTCATTTTAGTAAAAAAAATAAACATCAAATGCTCCTATATAAGAGGATAATAATGGATACATACATAAGCTTATTTTATTTATTTATTTTTTTTAATTTAATTTAAGGGCCCCTTATAAGGCTATGTGTTATCATCCAGCCCCCCTCACTCCACGTAGGCGTCACGTAGGCGCCACATAATCAACAAATACCATCACCCCCTTATCACTCCACATCATCTTTTCCTATGTTATCCATCATGCCCCCATCACTCCACGTCATCACCACCTTTATTCAATATTCTATTAATTTGAATTTTATTTTTTTAATTATAAATTAAATTAAAAAAAGACTTAATATTATTAAAAAAATTAATATTACAAAATAAAATAAAAAAAATTACATGATAAAAAAATTAAACTACATAATTAAATAAAAAACAATAAAATAAATTTAAAAACTTTTTTAAAAAAACTACAAATTTTCTCCACGATTTTTCCAGACATGCTCAACCAAATCGTCTTTAAGCATGTTATGTATCTCCCTGCTTCGGATCTCGGCTCGTATTTCAACTCTTTCTTCCGGTGTAACCTCTTGGACCGGAGGGTCGACCTCTTCGTAATTTTGGCAAATGGCTTTTCCTTTGTCTTCCAAAATCATGTTATACAAAATAATGCAAGCATACATAGCGTCCCGAATTTTACTTTTGTGCCAAATCCTACAAGAACGCTGCGTAAAAACATGAACGCTCCTTCGTCTGAGTCGGATGATGACGATTTCGTAATTTCCTCCTCCCAACTTATTTTTTTTTTGTTGTAAATTGGGTTATTTTATAGAAAAATAATGGTTATTTTAGAGAGAATTGTATGGAGTTGAATGTTGGTTTAAGAGGAATGGTTTATTTATAGTGGTTTATTTTTATTTTTTTTTTATTTTCCAACGGCTATAATTTTTATTTTGTTTTATTTATTTATTTATTTTTTCTTTTTTCCAACGGTTATAAGGTTTTTTTTTTCCTTCCTTTCTCACGCCCGTGACCACCCTCACGTAGGGGCCCTTCACGCCACCCTCACGTCCCTGTGTAATGCGGGTGGGGCGCGACCAGGGCGTGACTCAGGGGCATCACGCCTGGGTCACGTAGCATAACACATAGCCTAACAATATCTAAAGCCAATCCGGGTCAAAAGGTAGAACATGGAAGCCAAAGACAAAGGCCACAAATTAAATTAGTGTGTGAACGGCAAAGTGGGAAAGGCATATTCTCTTTATTATATAATTATAAATAATAATAATTTAATTATAATTAATAAATGATTGAGAATAAATCAAATAATGGGCAGGAATTGACATTTTGCCACGTGTACTTTTAATATCATTTGTTTAATGCTCACCGACTTAGTTGTCTCCTTGTCCAGTTGCCGCCTATAATTCCAAACGGTACCAATAGCCCTATTGGCCACAAAATCTTTAACTTTTATCACGTGAGAACCGTATGGGTCCCGTAATCAGGTATTTGAATTTTCTTTTTTTTACGATCATAGGATGAGTATGAAACTTGGTAGAGCTGAGAAAACGGTAGCCGGTAAGCAGTGGCGGACCTAGAAAATTCTTTTATGGAGGTCGGAATATTTTTTTGGATAAGCATTTATCGTTAAATATTTTATTTTTTGACCAATTCGAACGAGGTCGTATCGGATCACCCAATAAATGATAAAACTAAATTAAATTACATATACATAATAAACCATGTCAAATAATCAACTCATTAACTAGGATGATACAATAAAATTGGTTTTCTTTCGATATTTTATTTTTTTAAGTGGGATATGACTGATTAGGTATTGAGTTAAATTATGAAATATTAATTGGGTTTAACCACAAGTAATGTATATTGCGTTATTTGAGTATTATTTTATTATTTTTGGCTTTAAAATGATTTTACATTGGTCTTCATTTGGTTCGTCAAATTTTCATGGGGGTCGGTCGAAATCGGATCGTATATACAACATTAAAAATCAAAAGTTCATGGGGGTCGACCATACCCATCAATTAGATACACCCCTGCTGGGCTGCTGGTAAGACCCGTTTAACAAAACCTATACATTGTAATTGTATGCAAGAGTAAAGTGTCATTTTAGTCTCTATGCTTTAACAACTTTTGTCATTTTAGTCCGATAGTTTATATTTTGCAATTTTAGTCATTATGATTTCATTTGTTGCCAATTTGGTCATTATGGTTTCTATTTTATTGTCATTTTAGTCAAAATAAATATAAACTTTTGAACTAAAATGTTAAAAATTAACAAACCACATGGACGAAAATGACAATAAAATGAAATCATGATTACCAAAATAACAAAATTTAAACTTTGGACTAAAATGACAAAAATTGCCAAATCATGTGGACTAAAATGACATTTTACTCTTTTTTTAAATAATAAAAATTAAGACTAGATCTCATCATTTATCTTTTTGATACGTAAAACGTTCAACTGTTAAGCTTAAATTACCAAATTAGGTGTTAAAAAGTCATTTTTATGTTTTATATATGTGTTCATCGTGTCGTCTCTAACTACTAAACATGACTAGACATGTTTTGTCAACCTTAAAATTTGATGGTATATATGTATATTCAAACTGATCACGTGATTAGATATATACGTATACATAAATAAACCATGCATATTTCTTTTATTTTTTATTTATAAATATGATTATATTTAAGGATGTAACAAACTAGGGGTTACCGGTGCATGTTATGACGATAACATCACATTAAATAAGATAAAACATGATCTTAAATATTAAAACTGAAATTACATAGTGTTGTTACTCTCTAGTAAAACATTAAAGCATAAAACACATAATGTTTTATAAAATGATATTAAAAAAACATTAAGTTATATCACTATGTCAACATGACTACCCTATCATAATAACAATGACAACATCACAATAATCAAAACGTAGAAATAAAAATGGTCGAAAACATTATCAATCATCTCTAAAACACTAAATCAAATCTCGTCAAAAAAATGACTGTCACTGCCAAAAAACATGAACTCAAGTATAAGCATATCCCAAGTATGCAACATAAAAATCATAACATAAAAACAATATAAAAGGAAAAAGAAACTCAAAATTGAGTGAAAATATGCTTAAGTTTTAAACAAACTTTAACGTTAGCTAAAAATAAAACTCATTGACCAACAACAAAAATGGTTATTACTATTATTTAATTAATAAGAAAAACTTGGCTGGTTTCAATTATTCATTAATAAATAAAACAAAATATTTCTTTTAATTATTTGCATTATTTAAAAATTATTCTTATTTAATTATTATTATTACTACTATTATATAATTAATTTTTTAATTATTATTATTGTTTTTTTTTATTTTTCAAATGCATTTAAAGTAATACCAATCTTTAATGCATAATAAAAAAATAACAAATGTGACACTTCCCACTCTCTTATTTATTTATCATTAATTTCGACGCAAGTCACTTTTATATTCATTTATCAATAAATTTAATACTTATCACTAGAGTTTTTTTTCAAAATGGGTGTAGTTGAAAAAAATAATTACCAAAAAGGTGTAATTGTAAAATTATTTACTAAAATAGGTGTTTTTCTTTATTATTGTTTTTCTTTTTTGATTAGTTAAAAGTAATTAAATAAAGAAAAACACCCATTTTGGTAAATAAGTTTTAAACAACACCTACTTGGTAAATATTTTTTTCAATTACACCCATCTGGTAAAAATTATTGATAAATGAATATAAAAGTGACTTGATAAAAAGTCAACAAAAACAATTATTAATAAAAAAACTTATATAATTTAACTTAACCCTACATGATAAATATCTAACAGTTTTGAGTTAGATATATTAAATATTTTTAACAAACCAATGGGTATATATCCAAAATCTAAAGTTATAACTGATGTCTAACTGGTAAATACCTATTGTATACATGAGAGATTTTAAGTTGGTATAAAATAAACATTTATAATCATAATCATGTATAGAATTGAGATTATTAAACCAGTATAAAGTTGACCCATTAGTCCATTACCATCTCTAGTTACATCTTTTTTTTTAGACAACACATTTTAGGCTTTTATTATTTTTTGATATGACCTCTAAGTAATATTCCAACAATGGGGTGAAATGCCAATTAAAAAGGGTCTAGTTATACTCGCAAGTTACACCTAATTTCATAAATTTATGCTCTTTATGTGTTGCCAAAATACAAAGTGTATATTAGACCAACTATTAATTGTTAGAATCTCAGTGTTAATGATTAGCTTCATATATTTCTTGTACAAGGCATGTACGATGTGAATATAAAGGCTAATACAAGATGCATACGCTCGTATACGTCTCTTATTAGTCTGTAGAAGACGTTTAATATCAATGATGTGTTGGTAATAATTTTTAATTTTTGTAAAACAAACTAAACCGTTCAAAATGAAATCAAAACATCCAAACTATTATTACCGTTTGGTTTAGTTTATAGAGTGGAGATAATAATATGAAAAATTAGGATGCAAAATAAATAAAACTTAATAACATAAAAGAAAGTTTAAAAAGTAGTTAGAAAAGGGTATCTTTGACCATAAACAAATTGAAAATAGTTGATTAACACCAAAACAAACTCAAAAACAGAGGGAATCATTTGTTCATCAAAAAAACAAAAATAAAAAAATAAAAAAGCTTTGAATGCAAATGAACGATCCATTAATGTACCCTCAAAGTAAATCAATATCCTGCCAATATTTAAACACGATTTTTTATTCTGCTTTTGCAAAAAAGAAACCGAAGCACAGAGGGTTGAGTTTAGATGTCGAGTAGCAATCTTCGTGGGTCTTCAACGACATCCTTGATGCGCCTCAAGAAGAAAACAGCTTCTCTACCGTCGATCAACCTATGATCATAGGTTAAGGCGACATACATCATAGGCCGGGGTTTGATTTCACCCCCTACCACCATTGGTTTGTTGACTATTGAGTGCATTCCCAGAATTGCTGACTGTAAAACAAAAAAGAAATATATATATTATAGGTTTAAGGCATCCATAACCTCAAATTGATAAATAAATAAATAAATAAATAAATAAATAAATAACTTGATATTCAATGAGATTTTAACAGGTTTGGGTTAGTTTCAAGTTGAACCCAAAAACAAGTTTAGCTGAATGGGTTATCTTCGGTCCCACATGATGGGTTCGCATTTTGACCCCTTTGACCCATCTGGTTTTAAACTATAATATAAAAAAATATGCAATGCCATTACTTTAACTCTATGGATAGTTGGCCACAATTTAAATAAAAAAAATAAAAATAATGAAAATGAACATCTGATTAAAACCTAGTTATTTTCTATACAAGTCTTTTTTATTATAAATTGATGAGTATTAATTTGCAAAAAAAAAAAAAAAATTCAAGTTAAATGGACAATGTTCGTGATAACCAGGGATTCAGGGAATACTTGTGTTGTGTTGAGGACCTGAGGTTCATGTCTGATGTGTCTTGACACAATAAATTCGGGTTTGTCAAATTTTCAGGTCCATGACTACATCAATCCGCAACATGGCACGTTTAACACCTCTAATAGTCACCCCTCTAAACTACAGGTTGAAAATTGGGTGGTAGGTAAAGGGCTGATCGACAAGTACTTGGTTATTGCTTTACTTCATAAAATTTATTAGCAATGACTTTGCTAAAAAGTAGGTCATTACAAAACTATATTATTAAAATAGTAACATGAACCTTTTCTTTATAAAAAGGTGTGGAATGTTTTATGCATTTGAATGCATTTTGATAATTTTCAACCTGCTTTACATGCTTGAATCATTTGATCCATAGAGATAAAACATAACCTAAATCAGCCCATGTGCACATAAATGGGTCAAATGGCCACCTATGCTTAGATGATTCCTTCTCTGTAATATTGTTCTTTTAAATAGTAAAAAGGTACCAAAATTCAATGTCAATAGGTAATCAAGGGTGTTCTACTTCTACCTGTTATAGAAAAAAGCCAATTTTCGGCTGAGAGCCTTAAGAGAGCAATAGAGAGATTTGATTGTAGAGATACTAATGGACTAAAGTGTTGGGTATGGGTTGGGTTTTGATAATTCCAGTCCTATGCCTGATTATGTACCTCTACTCATTAGTTTCTCTAGGTATGTCCATTTATGATCTTTTGTTAAAATTTACCAATTAGGAGTCTCAATACCTAAAACCCAATTTTAACTAATTCTACACAAAATATAAAGTACCCAACTACACTTGTAAAAATTCTAAATTTAATTTTAAGGTTCTATAACTAACCTCAAAAATACATATTATTAACTTTTTTAAAAACATTAACTATATTAACTTGGTTAAGATGTGGGTAAATGGGTACGGGTGTAAGGGCTTGGTTTTGGCTAATCAGGGTATCACCAAGTACCATACATGCCCTAACCATGGTTTTAAAAAAACGGTCTGAGGCAGGCGAAACGGAGGAAAAACGTTTTTGAGGCGGCGCCTCACAAGATCTGAAGAAACTCACGCCTCACTGGGCCGAGGCGGTCTGAGGCGGGCTGAGGCGAGCTGAGGCGGTTTATATGGGCTGAATAAGGCTGATGCTTTATACTTCTAAACATTCCAAGTCTTTTTGTGTTTTATAGACTTTGTTCTTTTTATGTTTACCGAATGATGTTGATCTTAGTTATAAAAGCTCTTTAATTGATGTTTAGTATTTTTTTTGATATATATTACAGAAATATTTATTTATTTACTACCGCCTCGGACTTACGCCTCGTTTCGCCTTGAGGCATACGCCTCGTGAGGCAGAGTGAAAACACCTCGAGGCGCGATTCTGTTCTTTTAAACCTTGGCCCTAACCAACAAAAACTTGTATAACTAATTCAATACACAAGTACCCGTCCTGAATGCTGAGTTTTATCGTCAAATTCTGTTTTTCGGCCACCCCTATTCGACAATGGTGTTAAATGTACAAAAAAGGCATTTTAAACATTTTACAAATAAGCACCGTACCTGTGGAGGGTTTATGATAGGAGTACTTAAAAGGCTTCCATACACACCACCATTTGAGATGGTAAATGAGCCTCCAGCCATTTCATCAATTGACAGGGAGCCATTGTTTGCCTTTTTAGCAAGGGTGTTAATTGTCTTCTCTATTTCGGCAAAGTTCATTTTCTCAGCATCACGGATCACCGGGACCACAAGACCCTTCAAAAATACACACGAAAGTATATAATCGAATGTTGTAGAGGTCAACTTGATGAATATCAAGTCTAGTAGCATAATATAAAAATATAAAAAGTTTAATATGCAAGAAACATAAAAGAAAAAATGTAGCAAAAAATTAATCCTCAATTTGTACATGCACTTTCTATGCAAATTGATTATAGTGACCAAAAGACACTTCATACCACTATCTTTGGTTTTTTGTTGTAGAATTTATCCTCAAATTTAATTCTGAATGGGTCAAGTCAGCATATGTTTCATCTCTAAGTCAACGGGCATCAGGAGATGGCTAGACCGTATAATAAAAAAGGTAGCTTTAAAGAAAAAGGGCTAAAAGCATTTTAATCAAAACATTAGATTGTTATTGATGTCACATAGTTTTTGTTATCAGACATTAATTTTTTAACATAAGAAATAAATAGAGGCTTGAAAAAAATCTTTTAGGTTAACCAAAATTGATGTGGGTTTATATCCTTGCAAAAGCAAGATTAGGGGAAATTTCGGAGTAAAAATTTGCTATGCCAAAAAACTAATAATAATAATAATAATAAAAGACAACCAATACCTAAATGTTTACCCGTCCTAACCTATTATCCAATCGGCTTAATTTGCCGCCTCTCCTTAATTTGCAAAAAAAGAACATGTCAACCCACACTCCCACAGCCTTTCCTCCCCTATACCCTTGCAAAACTTAATAGCCTTGTGTAAATGTGCTTTTATAAACAGAAAATAACAGTGAAATGATAAAATGATAAATATACCTTAGGAGTACCAACAGCAATACTGATATCAATATAATCTCTGTATATGATGTCATCTCCATCAATCACGGCATTAATTATCGGTTGATTCTGGAGCCCACTAACAGCAGCCTGGAACACTAAACCGTAATTAAAAAGAATCTAAAGTTGACAAGAATAACAAATATAGAGATCCGATTTTAGGTTTATGGTTTAGGAGTTCATAGCAAACATCTACACTTACTTTCACAAATCCAGACATGAGTCCCAATTTCACTCCATGCTTCTCAAAGAAAGCTTCTTTATATTCAGATCTTAGCTTCATCAAATTTGTCCTAAATTTAAGACAGTCATTGAGCGTGTGATTTTCATAGAAACATCAGTTCATGAATTTAAGACACTCATTAAGCTATTAGCAAGTTATGGAATATCCCAACTTACATATCAACTTCATTGAAGGTGGTCAATAATGCAAAAGTGTTTTGAGAATCTTTCAAACGAGT
The DNA here is from genome assembly GCA_009363875.1 of Mikania micrantha. Taxonomy (NCBI): domain Eukaryota; kingdom Viridiplantae; phylum Streptophyta; class Magnoliopsida; order Asterales; family Asteraceae; genus Mikania; species Mikania micrantha. The sequence goes on along the minus strand of CM018681.1, from coordinate 71,934,483 downwards.
CGCCACACGCTTCCTGAGCCTTGTCATAGGAACCTATGGTACATTCCAAAATGTTAAACTTATGTTGGAATCCATTATTCAAGATGATTAACAAAAGTGACAACATAATGTTGAATTTATGTTGAAGGATGATTTATAAAAGTGTAAACATCTACATTAGTTCAAAGATTTGACTTGGTCCACAAGTGTAGTTTGGAAAGATTCACATGATTGTGAACATCTAAGAAAATTTGATGTTTGAATGCACTTGGGTGAAAATGACCTGATAATATGATTTGTATTTGATTTTAGCATGAATTTACGAATTTATGTTTCGATTGACAAAATTTGTTAGAATTCATATATAATATGTGTTGGAATTGCCTAATTGTGGGTTTTGCAAAGGAGAAAAGATCAGGTACAATTGAAAACGGATTTAACAACAAAGTGGTGCTGGAAATCAGATCTAGGTGCACCATACGCCCAGATGGACATAATATCATACACCCAGCCAGGTATGGTACGCCCAAATATTCTGTGTAAGGTGAATTTGATTGTATGGTGTTGTGCTTATGGTACGCCCAATCTGACATATCATACACACAAAGCTGAAATGATGCAAAAATTTTGATTTGATTGCAAACATGTAGATTTTTAAAAGAGGTGTATTGCTTAGTTCTTATGAACTAATAGGTGTATTAATGTGGTGTTTACAGGTCCTAATAGGTACAAAGGAGGAGGTGGTCAGGGTAACATAACAAGGATCGAACGAGTAAAACACGATATTTGAACATTACAAGTCATTGTAAATGATTTGGTTGTGTTATGTTTACAAGCATACGCCAACTTATATTTCTGGTTGTTGATAAGGGTTTTAAACATGTTTATATAAAACTAAGAACTCGAAATTTTGGGAGTCATGATACACGTATTTTTTGGCCATTTAACATATTAAGTTACTCAAATATTAAAAATGTCACACTCAAACCATGTTATGTGATGCTGTGAGACTTACTAAAAAAAGCGAATATTATCTACATCATTTCTTGTGAGGTAGTCCTTAGTTTATATCCAAATCCGAACCTAGGGGTAGGTTCAATTGAAATTTTAAAACCATTAATAATTTTGAACCAAAGGAACCAATTGTCGGCCTTTGACCCTAGAGGACTGATTGCGATTCACAGAGTGGAAAAAACATAATTGTCTCGCGGATCTCAACCATCAATTGAAATACACACCTTGAGTCCTGAGGGCCAAACACTTTGGTTATGATTCTTATTTTAACCTCCTTCACATGACCTAGATAACCCTAATCAACGAAAGGTCATATTTAACAGGCTTAGCTAGTAGTGACAAGTTCATGAACTAGTATTGTTGCTAGGGTTATGCATGTTTTAACCATTCAAAAGTTAGACAATAGACACATTTAATGCATGAAAAAAAATGCTTACTCTTCTTTCTCTGTCCTTTGGAGGCAATTGAGGTTCTGAGGCAGAATGTTTAGGAGAAGGTGGTTTAGGTGCCTCTTTTTGAGGTTGGATTGCAGGTGTCGGTGGTGGTGGTGGTGGCGGTGTGTCTGCTTTTGCAGGAGCAGGCTGTGTAGGTGGCTCAGAAGGAGCCACATGAGTAGTCACACCTTCACCAGATTTTGATATAATTGCAACCTTTGTACCTGGCTCCACCGTATCACCTTCTTTCGCCACAAACTGGAATATATATATATACTAAATTTATATTTACTTATGAACAACTTGTTCCTGGTCTTTGAAGACCTTTAAATGATCAAATAGCAAAGTAAAAACCTAGCTAATGTGGAAAATGGGCTACAACCTCTACTAAATCACCTTGCTCAAAAAAATTGGATAATTATTGTACTGATATGTAATTATATTTAATGTCCAAATTATTTAATATAAAAAACGGAGGAAAAGTTTATTTGATCATATAACCTGATTAAACATGTTTCAACTGGTACCAAAAATTACACTCTTAACACATCACTAACCTACCCAATCCGGGCATTTTGCCACATCTACTAAAGTTACAGTTTACCTCTTGAATAACACCAGCTTCCGGACTAGCAACATCAATAGTCACCTACATGAATAAGAATACTGTTTAGGTCTCAATGCCTCATAGTGACATAATTCAAATGCTGCTGCTGCAACGACTCATAAGTACCTTATCGGTTTCAATTTGGGCGATTGGCTCGTCAACCTCTACACGATCACCAGGTTCTGTTACCAGATGATCAAAAAGTTAAAACAAATTGATAATCAAAATGGAAAAATCAAAGTGTTTGGCTAGTAACATACTCTTTAAAAAGGCTGCCAGAGTGCCATCACTAATGGATTCACCCATAAAAGGGACAACCGCATCAACCAAATCACCTTCGCATCAGAAAACAAATTTGGCACACTTACACCAACCAGGATGCAGTTTCATAATTGGTGAACAGAAGTCATGAAATGAATAGGACTGAGGTGTTATGTAATGGGTCAAAACAACTAGTTTATGATAAGAAATGATATCACAGTAATAGCAATAATGGAATTAGAAATGAGAAATTACACAGCACCATAAGAAAATTAGGTTATAGCTTTGTATGAGCAAACGATTACAAATGAGGAAGATAGATTCCAGGGTTACACCCTTCTCACTGCACACAAGCAGGAGCCAATACTATTTCTCAATAATTTTCATCACACCCATTTCATAAGACTCACCCCTATTTATAACCCACAAACACATAACTAGAAATGAATATTACCAAACTACCCTTATCTAGAACCTACTACTACTAACTATGACTAACATATTAATATATCTCTAATCTCTATCATTACTCCCCCTTATTTAAAAGTCTTGTCCTCAAGACTTGGGAGTGAACCATTGATTGTGCCTTGCTCCAAGTATATTGCCTTCCGGACATTTGTGAGCTGGCCCATATATATTAGCCCAACGTAAACAAATCATTTTCTTCTTACGTCCTTTCCAATCCAACAGTGAAAGATACCTAAGGCCCATATCCCGTACAGTCACATAAACTGAATACCCGTTCCCCAACTTGATACAAATTCCATCAAAGGAGCAAATAGGGAGACCCAAGGTAATCACCAAACGTTGGTAGAAAAAACTACTTATACCCAAAAGAAGAGTTTCCAAAGGTTCAGAAGAACCGAAAGCATCCAATTCCTTTTTGTTCCCTTCTCCATTCACGATTTCAGCATCCCCCAATAAAAAATTGTGAAGGTTACCTTCCTCCATTGGAATTGACCCTGGTGTAGTGAAAGGCACCAAATGAGTGTTGTCGGAACAAACAGGAAGCGCTCGCTTAGTTAATTTGGGTGTATTAACACTTTTGGGCTCCCCTTGATCCAACACTTGAGGCCCATCACCTATTAAAGGCCCAGAACAATTCTGACAAAGAAAAGGAGGAAGAGAGACCTTACGATCAACAGAATTAGAGCGCCATGTATCCTCGACATCATCGATAAAATCGGGAATCAAATCCGATTGTTGAATCGTAGCGAACTGATTAGAAGGAGTAGGAATTTCTAACCCACCAAAACGCTGCAGTGGCTTGGATTGAAGCTCCGGCCATGAAGAATCGACCGATTTCTTCTCATGGGATTTCATCCAAGCTAATACCAACTTCCGAAATTCCCTGGACTCCGAGCGATGTAACGACAATGAAGCCTTAATTTCATGAACGTCTTGCTGGAGGTGAGTGATTTGTTGATCGTGAACATCTAATCGAGAATTTTGGTTTACCATGGTGGCCAGAATTCAGATCCAAGGACGACAGGTCGTTGCAGGTTAACAGCAGAAGATGACTGAAATCGGCGCTAATTGAACGACAAATCTGGGAAATCAATCGAGAATCGTTTGAAATTGGAACACCACAGCGATGATGAAATCCATTGGAGATGAAATTGGAGACGAAGAGCTGGTGACGATCGAATTGTCCTGCAGAAGATGAACGACAATTCTGAAATCGAAATCGAAATTACGAAGATCCTGAAATCGACGGCTACGTGGACGACAATTTTGGAAAATCAGGAAACAGCTACGATTGACGATTGACGATTTCTGAAATTGCTGGATCTGATTTCCGTGGAAAATCAATTGAAGATTTCTGAAATTGGGAACTATGACGGCCGACGAAATTGACAGATGAAATCGAAATTGAATTGTGGGTGGAGAACGACAGTTGAAAACGACGATCGAAAATGAAAGTGAAGGAGAAAGGCGACAATCAGAGGTGAAATTGCAACAGAAGACAACGATCGAAAATGAAAGAGCAGAGAAAAATTGCAGAAGAACAACGATCAATTTTGAAATTGGTAGAGGAAAGGAAGAGGCAGGTCGGACCAATGATAAGAAATGATATCACAGTAATAGCAATAATGGAATTAGAAATGAGAAATTACACAGAACCATAAGAAAATTAGGTTATAGCTTTGTATGAACAAACGATTACAAATGAGGAAGATAGATTCCAGGGTTACACCCTTCTCATTGCACACAAGCAGGAGCCAATACTATTTCTCAATAATTTTCATCACACCCATTTCATAAGACTCACCCCTATTTATAACCCACAAACAAATAACTAGAAATGAATATTACCAAACTACCCTTATCTAGAACATACTACTACTAACTATGACTAACATATTAATATATCTCTAATCTGTATCAGTTTATGTATGGGTTGGGTTGACCTGATTTTTTTTGTTTCACTTATTTAAGGGGAAAACCTACAAACAGTTATGTAACATATGAAAGTATCACACACAAATACAAACAAACACACACACAAAAGCAATAAAGAAAACAAATGTTTAACGTAGTTAGTCTACCTATATCCACAAATGGTAACTAGGAATATTCTTATTATACATAAAGAATGAAACCTAGGGTCAACAAAAACTAGAGCGGGTGTCATTATGGTTAAGGTCGGCTGCCCTTCCCCTTGTTCCCTGCAATCTATCTTGGCCTGAATAAGGCCTACGAACCTATCAATCTACTCGGATGCCTTGAATACTTTCGTTCTTGCTCCTAATCCTAATCGTGCGCCTGTAATATGCCCATAGAACTCTATGCTCCTCTTAATTACCACCAAGTCACCAACTTCTTATCAATTAACCTAAAGGCACTTTGAAGCTCCCATCAAACTCCAACTCATCAGTCATAGCTGAAGCTGCCCCTTGACTTATTCTATGTCTCTACTGGCTCCCATTGTAGTAAACTAGCGGATCCTAAGATGCCCCAAAAACAAACACTTTCCTTAATAAGCAAAAAATCATCTGGGGATACTTTATTAGCTAGAACATTCGTTCTTTTAACCCACTGTTGTTTACGAGTCCTAGTGAAGCACAACCCATGCTCCCACTGCCACAAAATCCTCTAATTAGTTTTCCAGAACCATTCCATGCTCATTCATCCTGAATATGCACATTGGCTCTAGGTTCCTCGCTTCTCTCTTATGCCCACAAGATTGTGAACTAGACTTTATACTTCTGAACTGGGATGGTCACTCCCTCAGACAATATCTCAATTAGGGGTGTAAACGAGCCGATCCGAGCTCATTAAGGCTTGAGTCGGCTTGTCAAAAGTTTTATTTTCAAAGTTTGAGCTCGACTTGTTCGAAAATTTTCAAGCTCCAACTCAGCTCGACTCATTTACATTTTAATTATTTAATTTATTTATTTTAGTTAATAATTTCATATATATTTATAATTATACTGTTCAATTTCATCATAAAATATATGATTTAAATATATTTAGCATAACTTTATATATAAAAAATAATTAATTTTATATATATACACTCAATAGAATAAATATAAAGCTTGTTTAGGCTTGTGAGCCAGCTCGAGCTTGATATGTGAAGCCCGGGCTCAGGCTTGGCAACTAAACGAGATATATTTCTAGGCTCGAGCTCAGACTCGGGCTCGTTTAGGCTTAGCTTGTTTGACCTTTTTACCGATCCGGTCCCGAGTAGTTCACGAGACGACTCGATTTGTTTACACCCCTAATCTTAACCAAATACAATGAACCTTGCTTGTTTCCTCAAGTGGCGACCATATACCCTTTAACATATTTCCACTACCCATTCATGAACTTAACATTATGCTCGAGTTTATCCAACTATCCAACAAAAATCTACCTTCTTTTCAAGCTTGGAATTTATCCTAACATTCTTCAAAGTCCATTAACCAATTGAATTCTTTAAATCAATGTCACCCATGGCTGTAACATCAAGAACTTCATTATTAGCCGATCTTACTTTTCCAAAGTCACCAACTCTTAGATTCTTCGGTGCTTCAGTGTTGCAGGTAGCATGAACAGAAACACCCAAATCCACATCCTAGGAATCAACATTGATTCCTAAAGTGTCCTACTTCCTTATAGTTTCAACATATCACATCCTTTTAAGCCTTAGATTGACTACTGTTAATTCTTTCTTCCCCTGCCCACTGCACTCAACAAAAAAACTTGAAGATTACCCTAAATTTTGGCGACATATATCCTCTCCCAGAATAAGATCCCATATTTCTAAAAAGAAAACTTAATAGTTACTACTAAGATGCTAACTGTTGTTCAGTTCCAGACTAACTCTTAGGCAATGAGGATAATAACAAAAGGGCTTGAACCTCATCATCAAACTTTATGTTCACAGACACTAATCAAGACAAGATCGAATTGAGGTTATTGATGTCTCTTGTTATTGACCCTCTTAATCTAGTATTCACAAGCTCTCAGAATTATATTAAACTTATTTGCTACTAGAGGATACTTGTACATGTCGGATAATGCATGCATCATACCACAAGTTGTGGTTTCCTTTATAATGTTACAAGCAACAATCTTCGACTATGACAAACGTGATCATTGCCAATTTACCATAGCCTTTTTACCCATCTTCTTCCTATCTGCTTGAAAAATCTATGGGTTTCTTACCCTCCAACACTGCATACAAGTCTTTCTTATATATTAGTGCCTCAATCGACATCTTTCACTAACCAAATTCTTTCTCGTCAAACTTCTCTATCATGATCTTTCTATTTTCTGCCATAGCAATAGCTAAACAAAACTGAACGATATACATAGATAGACACAACAATGACTCAAGCTTAAACTTAACGGTAGTTCCATTGAACCCTGTTAACAAATTAGTCTATCCAAGGTTCAACGGAATAACGAACATGAAAAATCAAAAAACTGAAACGATTCTTGGTCTCTTTTGGCTCAAACAATTGTTCCTTGCAAAATAGAACTAATTTCGGCCAATAATTGCTCTGTAACTGAATATAACAATTGCTCCTTGCAACAACATTGCTATTGGTGGTGATTCTAATGGCAAATTTCTTTGAAAACATAACCTGAGAAAACTTAGATCAACGACGACCGAAAGAACTCTAGCAGGCAATCTCTGTTCTCTTCCAGTGCAACAAAAGGAATGTCGGAAACTATTGGCGGCAGTGATGGAACCCTAACAACGGCTAGTGGTAACACGTCTGAAAAAAACCTAGATCCTGGTGATGAGGCAACAAAAAGTGACAACGACGGCGACAACAAAAGACGGCTGTGACGGCAATGACTGGTTCAAACGTGGTATTCTCGTGTGATCCGATCAAGAGTCGTGGCGTTGATACCCCTTGTTAGGGATATCACACACATAAACCCGAACACACACACACGAATGCAACAATGAACACGAGTGTTTAACATAGTTCGGTCGTAACTAACCTATGTCCACTGGTGGTAACTGATAGATTCTAATTGATCGGAAAAACAAAAGATAGAGGATTGTATTGATATGGCCTGATTCGAGATAGGCTAATCTCCAATTACAAAGGTAATAAGAAAGATAACATCGACAAAACTCCAACTAAACATTAAACAAAGTAATAAAGAAAAACAAAAGAAACTACTTGACAATTACTCCCCATTTTTAGCCCACAATCAACTCCACGCCCCCACTAACTCGTCCAGCTGTGATTAGCATCCCTTATTGGATTAAATGGATCAAACCCGATCCCATAGATGACATTCAGTAGCTCTAACCCAACAGTAGCTGCATCAGCTGCATCCTTTGACTTCCTCCTCAAATACACCTTTAATGGTTGTGACGGCATGCTATCAATACTACCCTCCCAGTAAAACGACTTGTCCTCAAGTCGAAAAGAAGGGAACTGCTACAAAACCAAATCATATTCTTCCCATGTAGCTTCTTCCAGAGGACGAGAAACCCAAGAAATTAACACTTCTAAAATTGCAGAATTATGAACAGACCTCCAGCGGTGAGAAAGAACCTTGGCAGGTTGAAGATCGACTTCCCAATCTTTGGGGTAAAGGAGCAACTGGAGTGGAAGGAAGAACTCCACGAGCTGGTTTCAACATCGAAACATGGAAAACTGGATGAATGTGAGCATTCTCTGGTAAAGCTAACTCGTATGTGGACCAACACATTTCGTGATAAAATAAGGACCATAAAAACGGGGTGAAAGTTTCTCAAAGCGCCTCTTAGCCAAACTCCGTTGTCGGTAAGGTTGAATACGAAGAAAGATAGCATCTCCGACTTGAAAAGTAAGTTCCCTGCGCTTCTGAGCCAGCTGCGATTTCATCCTATCTTGTGCCTTTTGTAAATTTGCTCGCAATAAAATAAGCATTTGATCTCGAGCAACAAGTTGGTCTTCCAGCTCAGCATTGTTGGTATCTCCCAAAACATACGGATGAAGAGTAGGAGGGTCACGACCATAAACCACATTAAAAGGAGTCGTGCGCAGAGAAGTATGAAAACTTGTGTTGTAGGAGTATTCAGCCCAGGCCAAAAAGGAGCTCCAGTTTAGGGGCTGTTCATGTGCAAAACAGCGAAGGTAAGCTTCTAAACATCGGTTGACGACCTCAGTTTGGCCATCCGTTTGGGATGGTAGCTGGTACTCATCTTGAGCGAGGTATGTCCCAATCGAAACAGTTCCTGCCAAAAGTTACTAAGAAAAATAGTATCACGGTCAGAGATAATAGAACGGGGAAATCCATGTAAACGAACGATCTCTTTACAAAAGAGGGCAGCTACACTTTTGGCTGTAAATGGATGTTTAAGGGGAGGAAAGTGAGCATATTTACTCAATCGGTCTACCACCACGAATATGGTATCAACACGATGAGAAAGTGGCAGCCCGACAATGAAATCAAGAGAAATGTCATCCCATATCCGTTGAGGAATAGGTAGAGGCTGTAACAACCCTGCTGGAGCCAGAGTTTCATATTTCTGTTGTTGGCAGGTTAAACAATTTTGCACATGTAGACGAACATCTCGTTTAAGGTTTGGCCAAAAAAAATGGAGTATAACCCTTTTGTAGGTTTTGAGAAAACCACCATGACCACCCATAGGAGTATCATGAGCCTCATGTAAAATAGTATTACGAATGGAAGGATTTTCTGGAACAACAACACGACCTTTATACAGCACGAGCTGATCTACCAAGGAAAAATGAGGAACTGCAGCTGGGTCGGTAGTAAGCTTCTGTATAATGTCTTTGGTATAAGGATCAGTGTGTAGAGAGTCTTGGATTTCCTGAAGTGTTAAGTGTTTGGGTAAAAGGAGGGTGCAAAGCTGAGCAGTGGCTGTTGGGCGGCAGGACAAGGCATCCGCTCTATTCTCCTTCCCTGCTCTGTGGACAATAGAAAAATTATAAGGCATTAACTTCAAGAGAAGCCTCTGCTGTTCCACTGTGGTGACTCGCTGTTCCAGCAAGAATTTGAGGTTATAGTGATCTGTTTTGATGAAGAAATGATGTCCCATGAGGTAATGATTCCACTTTTGCACTGCTAGAACCAAGGCCAGTAACTCTCGATCATAGGCCGACTTGAGTCGAGTGTTAAAAGAAAGAGCCTTGCTAAAATAGGCAATTGGATGGTCGTCTTGGATTAGGATAGCACCAACTCCTTCAAAAGAGGCGTCACACTCGACTACAAAAGGTTTTTGGAAATCAGGCAATCGGAGAACTGGAGCAGTAATAAGGGCTGTTTCAATTTTGAAAAGGCTGTGGTGGCGGCTTCATCCCAATGAAATCCATCTTTTTTGGTGAGGCAAGTAAGGGGTCGTGCAAGAAGCCCATTATGTCGAACAAAGCGGCGGTAGTACCCAGCGAGCCCTAGAAAACCCCGAACCTCCTTGACATTTGTAGGAGTAGGCCAAGATGCGACAGCAGCAATTTTATCTTGGTCCACTTGTACCCCTTCTTGAGACACTATATGACACAAAAACGACACTTTTTCCTGTCCAAAACGACACTTTTTCCTGTCCAAAACAACACTTAGAAAGTTTAGCATAAAACTGATTTTTTAGCAGGAATGCTAAGGTTGTTTGAAGATTGGACACATGCTGCTCCATGGATGGGCTGTAAATTAGAATATCATCGAAGAACACCAATACAAAATGTCGCAAATTGGGGCGAAACAGGTCATTCATAGCAGCTTGGAAAGTTGATGGTGAATTAGTGAGACCAAATGGCATCACTTTGAATTCATAATGACCGAAATGGGTTCGAAAAGTCGTCCTTTTGATATCCTATGGGTTTACCCGAATTTGATAGTAGCCCGAACGTAAATCAATCTTAGAAAAGATTGTGGCTCCGTATAGTTCATCCAATAATTCGTCAATATTCGGGATAGGATATTTGTCAGCAATCGTGAGTTTGTTTAGAGCCCTATAGTCGACACACATCCTCCAAGTTGAATCTTTTTTCTTGACCAATAAAACTTGGCTCGAAAACGGGCTGGTACTCGGCTGAATGAATCCAGAAGCCAAAAGAGCTTCGACCTGTTTCTCGATTTCGGTTTTTTGAGCATGGGGGTAACGGTAGGGTCTAATGTTTGGGGGAGATGCATTGGGTAACAATGGGATGGAATGGTAATGTGAACGAAATGGTGGAAGGGTGTTGGGTTCTTGGAAGAGAGGTTGGAAGGATGTAAGAAGTGGGGTAAGGGTTTCGGGGATAGGCTGTGAATTGTCAGGGTCGATTATGATGTGTTGAAAAGCTGCGGATTTTTGAGTTCCCGAAGAAACCCCTTGTAGCTTATACTGTTTGCCATCAATTGAGAAAATCAGAAACATCTCATTCCAATTTGCTTGGACGGTGTTCAGTGAGGATAGCCATTGGATCCCTAGTACCAGATCAGCCCCTCCAATAGAGAACAGATAAAAGTCTTGCCTGAGTATAAGTTCCCTGAGTTGTAATGGCACTTCTTTACAAACTCTGTTGCACCTTATAATATCCCCATTGCCTATTTGAACCCCAAAAGGGTTAATGAGTTGGGTGATCAACTTCAATTCATGGACAATAGTGTCTGAAATGAAGTTGTGGGTGGATCCACTGTCAATCAAGATCAGCACTTCAGTTGAGTTTAAGGTTCCGTGAACCTTCATGGTGGTAGTATGGGATTTGCCAAATATCGCGTGCAAACTGATTTCAGCCATGTCCTCGGCACTATCTTTGGTAGGTTTCTCCTCAGTTTGGACAACTATTTCAGATTCTTCCTCGGCTTCGAGAAGTTTGAAGGTGCCTGCCTTACAGCGGTGCCCTGGTCCATACTTCTCGCCACATCTAAAACACTCCCCTCCTAAAAACCTGGCTTGTTTTTCAGGGTCAATTATGCGGGCTGGGGGTTTAGAATCAGGTTTAGGCTGGTAGTTAGAAGAAAAGGAGTTTGGGGTAAAAGGTTTAGCTTCGGGTTTCAAGGTGGTATTTGTAGGTTTAGAGGTACGGGTGTGTGATAGTTTGGACTCCAATTCCAGGGCAAGGCTCATGGCCTTGTATACGGTACGGGGTTTGTGGATACGAACATTAGATTTCAACTCTTCCTTTAAGCCGTGAAGGAAAACACCAAGTAAGCAATGGTCTAGCCAATTTGTAACCCTGGCCGAACGCTTAGCAAACTCTTGACGATATTCCTTGACCGTACGCGTTTGTCGAACACTGATGAGAAACTCATCCAGGTTCTGGAATTCTGGAGGTCCGAAATGCTTTTGGAAGGCTTGAGTTAACTCCTCCCAATAAGGAATAGCCTGCTCGAAAGAAAGCCATGAAAATAAATCCAAGGCATCATCTTCCAGGTGCATAGCAGCCACATCAACCTTCTCTTCATCAGATGTGTTGTAAAAACAGAAATATTTTTCTGCTTTTAAGATCCAACCTCGTGGATCACCACCACTGAAGGTCGGAAAATCAATTTTGTGGTAAGGGCGACGGTTAGTCTGATAAGGATTCGACTCACCTTCATCATTTTTACTACCGCTCGGCCCGGATTTCTCTTTATTCGTGGCCTGCCTCTTCAGATTGGCAATGTCGTCCTTCATAGACTCCATGGACTCTAGCTTCTTCATGATTGCAGCTAACTGAGAAGCCACTTGGCCCACCGTGGGTTCTAGGGTAGCGCCGCCTTCACTCCGGGTGTTCACCATCTTGTGCACTTCGGTTTCCCGGCAATGGAACCAATGATAGATTCTAATTGATCGGAAAAACAAAAGATAGAGGATTGTATTGATATGGCCTGATTCGAGATAGGCTAATCTCCAATTACAAAGGTAATAAGAAAAGATAACATCGACAAAACTCCAACTAAACATTAAACAAAGTAATAAAGAAAAACTAAAGAAACTACTTGACAGTTACTCCCCATTTTTAGCCCACAATCAACTCCACGCCCCCACTAACTCGTCCAGCTGTGATTAGCATCCCTTATTGGATTAAATGGATCAAACCCGATCCCATAGATGACATTCAGTAGCTCTAACCCAACAGTAGCTGCATCAGCTGTATCCTTTGACTTCCTCCTCGAATACACCTTTAATGGTTGTGACAGCATGCTATCAGTAACTAGGATATTTTTGAGTACAAGATTAATATATAGAGAATGAAAACTAAGGCTAACAAAATAGAACGGGTGCCATTAGATTTAGGACCAATTGCCCTTCCTCTTGTTCCCTGCGATCTATCATGGCCCAAATAAGACCTACGAACCCAACAGATTACTCAAATTATATTTAATACTTTTCTATGTTAAACTAATTTTTTGCTTGAAGCAATACACGAGGTTTTCTTTTAAATGATTTGGTTAACTATTGACTCTTACAAACCCATTCTATAGAAACTCATTTGCAAGTGCCAAAACTCACCCCTTTAACTTTGTAAAAGGCTATATTAACTTTAAAGTATATCCCTTGTAGTATATATGATCTAATGTTCCTCAATAAGTTTCCTTTGCTAATTAAAAAAAAACATGGGTTATATCGACTGAAAATTAACACGTTGATACCATAAAGAATGAGACCGACACCAACTAAAAACATCGGTAGCATTGTATAACAGTTTTTTTATCTATGATTCTGTCTGCATAACCGAGCCATCGTAACTGTACACATTTCTTTTATGTACTTATCCACGTTAATGTAACTAATGTCATGCATGCAATGCAATTCAAAAACACGATAAATTGCGCAACATTACTTTCGACTTTTCTTCAAATTTTTCCTATTAAACTACCTTTTTTAAATTCTTATAGCTCAATGCATGTGATGCAGTTTCTCAAGCAATCAAGTTGGGCCCAGAATCAAGAATGCAAAATAACAAGCTAAAGAGCCTTTTGCTTATCAAAATTCAATGAATCTTCATTCACGTCAATTAATCAAATATTAATAGAGTCTGGAACTAAAAAATAGGAACAATATAAAGAGATAACTCAAAAGTCAAAACAAAACCCCAAGATAAATACTAAAAGAAATAAACATAAATACTAAAAGATTAAACATATCAGGCCACGTATCTTCATCCCAATCCTTGCGTACTATCCTCCACATTACTTGGGCTTGGTTCCGGATTGTCTAACTCATCTATTGCATCATTCCCCCCCTCTTAGAAAAGACTCGTCCTCGAGTCTAAAGGATCATCCAGTTCTGGTAGATATGGCGATAAATCAGCAACATTGAAGGTGGTAGAAATATTATAAAGACCTGGCAAATCGATTTTATAGGCATTATCATTAATTCGAGCAAGAACACGAAAAGGACCATCAGCGCGTGGTTGTAGTTTACTGGCCCGTCCCCGGGGAAAACGTTCCTTACTAAGATGAATCCAAACAAGATCACCCTCTTAAAAGACCACCTTTTTTCTCCTTAAATTCGCATGACGCTGATAAACAATATTGTTATTTGCGATCTGGTCCCTCACTTGTTGATGTATTAACTTGATTTGAGTTGCGTGGTCATTACCCTCGGTACTAAAGTAAGGGGTTGCGCCCATAAACGATCAAGAAAGGGTTCATGTCTGTCGACCAATGAATTGATCGATTGTAGGCGAATTATGCTTGTGGTAACACTAAGTCCCATTGTTTCGGATTATCTCCCACGAGGCTGCGCAGAAGGTTGCCTAAACTGCGGTTTGTGACTTCCGTTTGTCCATCACTTTGAGGGTGGTGAGCGCTACTGAAGCTCAGGCGAGAACCCAAACGTTTCCACAGAGTTCTCCAAAAGTGTCCAATGAACTTGACATCCCAGCCAGATGTGATAGTTTTGGGGACTCCATGCAATCGTACAATTTCAACAAAATAGAGACGGGCTACCTGACTTGCATCATACGTTTTGGCGCAAGGTAGAAAATACGCCATCTTGGAGAATCGATCGAAAACTACCATGACCGAATCCTTTTGTCGCTGGGTGCGAGGTAAACCCAGAACGAAGTCCAAGCTTACTTCTTCCTAGGGGCTGTCAGAAGCAGGTAATTGGGTGTAGAGGATTGCATTGGAGTGACGCATCTTCACAATGTGACAAACCCAACAACGATCAATTACCCAGGATACATCCGCACTCATCTTTGGCTAGAAAAACCGTTCTTTCAGTAGCTTCAGTGTTTTGTCTCGGCCAAAATGGCCGGCTAGTGCTCCTTGATGGCCTTCTAAAATGATGGCATCCCGCAGAGAACATTTAGGGACACATAGTCGGCCCCCTTTAAAGAGAAAACCTTCCTGTCTTGAATATCCTTCATTGGGAGTGGTTTGGCAGGAATGCCACCGGCTAGAGAAATCAGGATTATCGGGATAAATGGTGCGAAAAGTGTCGAAAGCATCAATACACACCTGAAGGGATGTGAGTAGACTGCGCCTTCGACTGAGAGCATCCGCGACTGTATTCGTACTTCCTAATTTGTGCCGAATCATGAACGAGAATTCTTGTAAAAACTCAACCCATTTCGCATGACGGGGGTTAACTTATGTTGTCCCTGAATGAACTTCAAGGCTTGGTGGTCCGAAAATAAGATGAAGTCGTTTGGGAGGAGGTAATGTCTCCAATATTCTAGGTTGCGGATGATGGCGTAGAACTCCTTGTCATAGGTACTATACTTCTTCTTGGCTTCACTCAGCTTTTCACAAAAGAAAGCTATGGGGCGATTGTTTTGACTTAAGACCCCTCCAATTTCAAATCCGGAGGCATCACATTCAACTTGAAAGGTGATTTGGAAGTTGGGCAAGGCAAGGACAGGGGCTTGAGTGACCTTGGTCTTGAGGTCTTCAAGGCACCTCAGCCTTGGGAGTCCATTTAATAAGATAGCCCAATTTTGGACTCATCCATCCGAATTCCCTGACCAGAAATAAGATAGCCCAAGAAAAGGACCTCGTGTGATAGAAAATGGCACTTGCCACCATTAGCATAAAGTTTTTGTTCTCTTAGAATAGAAAAAACCTGGTGTAAGTGTCGAAGGTGCTGCTGCAGATCCTTACTAAATACAAGGATGTCGTCAAAGTAAACGACCACGCAGTGACTGATGAGGGTTTTAAACACATGGTTCATTAACCGCATAAAGGTGCTAGGTGCGTTTGAGAGGCTGAAAGGCATCACCATCCATTCATAGAGTCTGTCCCTTGTTTTGAACGTCGTTTTCCATTAGTCTGCAGGCTGCATCCTGCTTTGATGGTACCTGCTGCGTAGGTCAATTTTGGAGAATATTAGAGAGCCACACAGTTGATCAAGAAGGTCTTCAAATCGAGGGATGGGGAAGTGGTATTTGACCGTCATCTTATTTACAGCTCGGCTGTCAATACACATGCGGTAGGCGCCATTGGACTTGGGCACAAGCAACGCGGGTACTGCACAAGGGCTCATGCTTTCACAGATGAGACCGTTCTCAAGTAATTCCGTGACCTGTCAATGGAGTTCCTCGAATTCCTTTGGGCTCATTCGATAGGCTGGCTTGTTTGGATGACGGATCCATGGAGAAAGTCAATGCAGTGTTGTATTTCGTGCATAAGGGGGAGACCGGAGGGAATGTCTGCTAGGAAGACATCCTTAAATTCAGCCATGAGGGGCTGAATTTTGACAGGGACATTGGGACCATCTGGATTGCCTTCGGTGATTACCAGCGCCATCATAATGGGAGGCCTCGCATGTCATGTAAAGTCCAGGAAGGCTGACTTATCAAGGATGAGAGCTTCGGTACCCGTGTGACGTGCATCCAGAGGTGCTAGTGTGACGTTCACGCCATCCTTTTTGAATGAATACGTGTTGTTGAATCCATCGTGTCGTGTCTTTCGGTCATACTGCCATGGCCTTCCTAACAGAATGTGGCACGCCTCCGTTGGGATGACTTCACACCAAATTTCATCAGAGTATTTGCTGCCAATTGTGAACTGGACAAGACAACAGTGAGTTACTTTGACCACATTGCCCTTTTTTAGCCATGTTAGTTGATACGGGTCGGGATGAGGGTCGACGGGTAGCTCTAACTTTTTCACCATGCTGGTAGCCACCATATTCTCACAACTACCCCATCAAAAATAATGGTGCACACTTTGCCTTTTGTCGTGCATCTTGTTCTGAAGACATTATTGCGGAGCCATTACGTCTCATCAAGAGTCCGGTTTGGTTTGGTTCGGTGCTTAGGATTCTTTGGACGATTAAGGCTTCCCCTTTATCTGGGTAGATAACTTCATGTGGGCTGGCTTCGGGTTGTTCATATTCTGTGTTGTAGGAAGGTTCCATATATTTTATGAGAGTAACGAGCTGCTTATTCGGGCATTCCTGGGCAAAGTGTCCAAGCCCTTGGCATCGATAACATCGAGTTACTCTGGATGGGGTTGAAGGGCTGTTCACCGAGGGGGTTGCCATTGTGGATCCTTCAGGTCTACTTCCCCCACTCCTATAGCTTGGCACCCTGCTGTTTGATCCTGTACTTTTGGGAGGGTCTGTTCGTGGTGGACCATACCTCCCTGTACTCGTCTTTGGTTTTGCTTTTAGCTGCTTCTCTACTTTCAAAGCTAATTGGCAGACATCGATATACGACCAATAGGGCTGTAGTTGTACGACATCCGCAAGGTCCGGTCGCAGCACCCCTAAGAACCAGGCAATGACTTGTTCTTCTTCCTCGTCAGCGCCACAGCGCATACGGAGCCTGTCAAATTCAATAATGATCTCTTCTACTGTGAATTCCGTTGGGCCAAGTTGTGGTAATCCAAGAAGGCTTCTTGGCGATAGTTAGGGGGCAAGAACTTTTCCCAAAGAAGCTTCCGCATCTTGTCCCAAGTTTCGACCTTCGACCTGCCTTCTTGAGCCCGTTTCTTTTTCACACGTTCCCACCACAGCGACACGTATTTCCGCAGCCTAATGGCGACGAGTTTGACCTTGTATATATCCGGAATGTCTCGTAGATCGAACACCCTCTCAACTGTGTGTAACCAGTCAATGAATTCGTCAGGTTGGGCTTTCCCGTAGAATTCTGGTACTTCAATTTTTACTCCTAGGCTGCGTAGAGGATCAGCTCCTTCCACTTCTCGTGGCTGTCTCCGATCAAATGGGCTTCTCCGTTCCGGTTGTGCGAACGGGTTGTGGTTATCCCCTCCCTCGCCCCAGACTAACGAATCAGTTTCCTCCGGTCGGTCTTCCTGTTGCGATTCCAGTTCTCGGACTAGCTGTTGGAGACAAGCAATCTCCTCCACATCTCGTGGTACTTGTCTCTGGTCTTCGTGGCCTCGGTCGGCATGTCGATGTTGATACCTACGATCACCGCGCGCATCCATAGCTCTGATACCAACTGATGCAGTTTCTCACGCAATCAAGTTGGACCCAGAGTCAAGAATGCAAAATAACAAGCTAAAGAGCCTTTTACTTATCAAAATTCAATGAATCTTCATTCACGTCAATTAATCAAATATTAATAGAGTTTGAACTAAAAAATAGGAACAATATAAAGAGAAAACTCAAAACAAAACCCCAAGATAAATACTAAAAGAAATAAACATAAATACTAAAAGATTAAACATATCAGGCCACGTATCTTCATCCCAATCCTTGCGTACTATCTTCCACATTACTTGGGCTTGGTTCCGGATTGTCTGACTCATCTATTGCATCAGTATGTGACATAATAGTGTTTTCTATCTACGTTTCAATTTTAATAACCAATCCATCGCAAATTCATATGTTTCTTTAAATCACACCATGCCACAACTTGCAGCACTCGAGTTTTAATAATACCACCGCAACGAGCGGGTAAGTTTGTTTGTTTGTTTCATTCATTTACTAAAATTTTTTAACAACCATTTGACCCGTTAGAGATAAACATGACCCATACAAAATTACATGGTCAAAATTGTTATCTATATTATTGAGCCTTTATATGATGATAAATTGATAGGTGCTATGCAAAATATACCACTATCTGAAGAAAAAGATCGACTCCACATCCCGGTTGAAAATTTTGTTTTAGGTGATGATGCAACAGCCCTATGGCACAAAAAAGTCAAAGTAAAACACATTATAGTATATATTGGTATGCTTATGTAATGTTTTATCTTTCAATCATGTGTAGCTACCGGATTGCATATTTGCATCGATATAAATTAATGATATATACTTCATTAGAGATGGTAAACTAATGGCATTTTTGTGTTGATTTGTTGATATGAATTTTATAAAATGGTGCTCAAGTTACAATTGACAGGTTTTTTTAAACAACAATTTTCTACTCCTAATTTCACTTAATCTTGCCTTGGCAAGGATTTGAACCCAAATCACTTTGTAAGAGGTAATACCAATGCCACTAGGCTACAAGAACATGTGCTATGACTGATTCATAAAAGTCATTTAAAATTGGTGCTACACTGCTACTCCGAAATGGATGTAATGTACCTTAAATGTGATTTATTTTACATTTGTCCTTTCCAAAATGCTTTCTCAGCTATATAGTATCTATGTACATGTGTGTGTATCAGTGTTGTAAAAATTGGCCTAGGCTGCCATCGACCGCTTCGATTTGGCTAATCGGCTGGACAAAAAATCAGCCTTAGGCAGAATTAATCAGGCCTAGGCGCCCAAAATTCAGCTGGATTCCGGAAACATTTTAAATACAGGCCAGCGACTTTTCCAATTCCAGCGAATGTTCCAACGAATTTTCAAATTCCGGCAAATATTCAGGTGACTTTTCAAATTCCGTCGACTTTTTAAAATTTCCTGTGATTTTTCCGGCGGCTTTTGGTAATCCGGCAAAAATATGAAATTTTGGCGAGTTTTTTATATATATATATTTATATAACTAAACATTTTTATAAAAATTATATATAAAATTTGATTATATATATAATTTTGAAATATTACATATAAAATTCAAATCCAATTAAGTACAATTAATCCTGATTAATCCCTAGTCCCTAACGGCTACCTCATTGCTTGACTAACAACTAGCAATTTCTACAATCATGGTGTGTATATCTATTTATGTACATAAACACACACACACAAAGAGAGAGAGAGAGAGAGAGAGAGAGAGAGAGATGAGATCAACATTAGAGGCATTGAAGGAACAGGAACACCTGCAATCATTCAATTTAAATATTAAGCAAGTAAAAGGCCAGCTTATACAAGACATTTTATATGTGAAGAAAAAAAATCTGTTGGAATAAGCAAATTACTTAGGTGAACTTGTCGTGCTAATTTTGGAATTCTTCCCAGAGTTGGAATCTATAACAACAGCATAAGACGTCAACAACTCAACAAATAATCTTAAAAGGGACATTAGGAAGGATGCAATAACACCTATAACAAGGACAACTTAATAACAATACATAGAGGTGGATGAAGCTCTTTTTGACAAATAAAAAAAGTATAGAATATCACTAGAATATAACATAAGCATACACAAGTAATTGCTAAGAGAATAAACTCACAGAACATGAGTTACGTAGAGAACAAGACATATTGAAAGCTTTTTATTGGGATGGTATAAGTTTCTTAATGCACAATCATTTTATTAAAAATAGATTATTGTCAAGATAATGCAACTATTTTGATCGTATATAACACAGTAATTATTTATTAAGAAATTCGAACTGAAGTATTTTGGGGCACCCAACCCAGCCTGGTCATGTCAACATTTTACCTGTTTTGAGTTTCACCCATTACCCAACGTTCCAACTAGACCATTTTGCAACTCATAGAAGTAAGGCATTATGTTAAGACTAAAATCCAAAGAACAACTTTTATTAAACCAACAATTAGTCGGCCCACTTTGAGAGGGGCTAATCTCCAATACAATGGTAAACTTAAGTGAAAACACAGATAAAAAAAACAAAAGAAAATAAACATGCTACTCGACTACTACTAGATTCTGGACAGCAGTTACTAAACCGCCCACTAGCTGAAACATGGCTGATAATTAGCAGAAGAGCGGAAACAATAAGTTAGACCTTGGGTCAAGCAGGTCTGTTTCAAATAACAGCTCCAATGACCTCTTAGTCCTCTTCTCGTCCACCGTGTTAACCTGTTTAATCTTTTTTCTTGAGTAAACGATCATAGGAATCGCATCATTACTATCCTCCTGGTAAAACGACTGATCCTGAAGTCAAAAGGAGGGAAATTGTTACATGAAAAGATAATAGTTCTCCACTTCTCCCATTTTGCATCTTCTAACTGTTGGTTCAGCCAAGAGACTAGTAGAGTAGTAGCTCCAATACTTGCTGACCGGCTTCAAATCTTCAATGACCCAGCCATGTTTAATAATGGCCTGAGGATTATTTCGCAATCTTTAGTAACAACAAACAGTGCAGAAAGAGTATTTGAGCATGTGCAGGTTTTGACATTGAGAAATGGAAAATGAGGAGAATGTTTGACTCCGGTTGGAATTTCAATTTACAACTCATAAGCAACTGAACTAATTTTATGAATAATCCGATAAGGCCCAAAAAATCTAGGAGACAACTTGTCAAATCGACGTTTAGCTAAGTTGTGTTGTCAGTAAGGTTGCATCTTAAGAAAAATAGAACCATCAACTTCAAAAGTCAGTTCTCAATGCTTTGAATTAGCATAAGCCTTCATCCTATCCTGAGTTTTCTGCAAATTTGCTTTTAGCAGCTTCAGCATGTCATCTCTAATCACAAGTTGAGATTCCAACTCGACATTAAGAGATTCACCCAACACATAAGGAGAGAGAGCGGAGTAATGCCCATAGATGAGTTATAACTAGAGTTATATGCATATTCGGCCCAAGCAAGAAACAAACTCCATTTAGTTGGTTTTCCATTAGCGAAATATCAGACATAGGCTTCCAAAATCAAACAACGGCTAACCATCTCAGTTTGACCATTGGTTTGGAGATGATAGCTAGCATTCATCAAAAACTTGGTGTGACGAAGACAGAAAAATTCTTGCCAAAAGTTATTCAAGAAGATAACATCCCAATCTAACATCATAGAGCAAGGAAAGCAGTGCAACCGAACATCTCTTTTGCAAAAGACAACTACTACACTCTTAGTTGTAAGAGGATGATATAGAATGAATTGAACCTATTTGCTCAAATGGTTTACCACAACTAAGATTGTATTATAGCGACTAGAGGGAGGTAAACCAACAATAAAATTCAAAGATATATCTTCACAGATTTGGTTTGGAATGGGAAGAGGCTACAATAAACCTGCATGAAATGGGAAGAGGCTACAATAAACATGCAGGAGAGAGGGTTTCGTATTTCTATTATTGACAGTTAAACAATGTTCAACAAACAGCTAGATATCCTTCTTCATAATCTGCCAAAAATAATGAACCTAGACCCACTTAGTGTTTGGAGGAAACCCCCATGACCTACCATTGGAGTTGAGTGGGCCTCATGAAGTAAATTTTTAATTCCCAAGGTGTCGGGATCCTTTTCTTGTAAACGAGAATACCGCCCACCCTCAAGTATCCTGGGAAAGCTGCTGGGTTCTCAGCTAATTGTCATAGGATGTCACTCGTGAATAGAACTGTGGCGAGACCTTCTTTAATCTTGGCAACATCCAAGCATTGAGGAATGATTAAGTAAACAAGCGAGGCCTTTGTGACAGTGCATCAGCCCCTCTATTCTTTTTACCATCCCTGTGAATAGTTGAAAACTCATATGGCATTAGTTTTAATAATAAATGTTGTCGTTTGGTAGTTGTGATCCGTTGTTTGAGGAGGCATCTCAAAGTGTAATGATCTCTGTGGATGAAAAAATGTCTAGCAAGAAGGTAGTGGCTTCATTTTTTAACAACGAGCACCAATGCGAAATGGAGTGTTGCAAAAATCGTTAGGCACTAGTCGGGAGGTAAGGTACCAAGTATTAATCAGGATTAATTGGATTGAAATTTTATATGTAATTTCTAAAAATTGTATACACACACACACACACACATACATATATATAAAATTTTATATATAATTTTTCAAAATAAGTATGATTTTTCAAATATTTTTAAATATTTTGACCAGACACCAGTTGCTTATGATTTATTGGCTAATTAATACTAATTTCATTTTTTGTCTTTTTTTTTTTAAAAAAAAGCCTATAAATAACTTTAATTCTCAAACCAAATTGGAAAAAGAACCCAACCACAAAGGGCCAGACATTCTTATCAGCCTTAGCAACCCCTCTAAAATCAACCACTACTACTCCCAGTCTCTTTCTCTTTCCCGTTCTCGTTTTGTTGCTCCTTATTCGACGGTGAGTCAAAAATCAGTTGTTATGTTATGTTATGCTTGGTGTAGATCGAAGATTCAAAGGTTAGTCTTTCTCTTTTGTTCTCTTTGGTGTAGATTGAAGTTGCTCAAGTCATCCAATTTGGTTTGATTTGCTGTGATTAAGCAGCCTTTGACTGAGTTTGACTGAATACTGATTTTAGGTCTGATTACCAGAAATTGCATCGTCTGCCCAATGCCTAGCGATTAATCGGCACCTAGGGCTGATTTTACAGCACTGCCTAATCTTCCATTCAGCATCAATCATTTTCTCTAGTCTATGAGTCAACCCCAACATAGGAAGCATAGTTGTCAAAAGCCCTCGGGCCCTCGCCTAGGCCCCAAAAAAAGCCAGTCGCATGAAAGGCGCCTGGTGGCAGCCTAGGCACACTCCGGTGACTTTCCGGCTAGATCCCGGCAGAATTTTGGAATATCCGGCAAAGTTCAAAAAAATTCAACCATAAACCAGTCTAAAACAACCATAAAATTGTTTTATATTTTAAAAAATCTATATAACTAGATTATTAATTGTTTTATAGTTAGACTTTATATATTTTTTTAAAATATTTAAGCTTAAAACATGTCAAACCTCTAAAAATTGTAACTTTATACTATGTGCCTAGTTTAAAAAAGCCCTCGCTTTTTTTGCGCCTTATGCCTAGGCTCCGGGCGCGGCTTATGCGCCTTAATGCGCCTCGTGCCTTTGACAACTATAATAGGAAAACGTAAACCATTTTGATACAGAAGATCGTCCACTTGCATTCTCCAGTTTTCATAACCAGTCCCATCGAGCTTATCTATCTTCACTTTACTGTCTGGCGTCTTCTACTATTAGAAAACCTCACCAAATAATGCTGATCTATGAGACTTTAGAGCAGTGAACAAACACAAAAGCAGTAGCAGGTTGAACTTTGATGATTGTTATATTGAACAAAGCATGGGAAAATACATATTACCAATTAAAGTGGCAGTAGATTCAGTCAATAGTAATGATGGCAGCAGCAAAGACAGTCAACAGAAACGTTTGTTAATGGCAAAAAATGGTGGTGAACTAGCCAAAACAGACGTCAGAACCCCAACGATGGTTCTAGAAGGCATTGAAGGCGATGGCCGATATGGAAGTACTGAAGTACTTTCACAAGCAAATAGCGATACAAAAGCCTAACCACGATTGACAACTGGTTCAATGGAACCTGGTGGAGCGGCGGCGATTTACTATCGAAACCCTAGATTTGGTTTGACAACAGTTGTGTGCTCGAAATCCAATGGTGTCAACAATGATTCCGGACTGCAGTGATTCTGGACTGCGGTGGTGTTTGGTTGGCAATGTGAGCTATGGTCTAATCTAAAAAAAAATTAAGATCTCAACTAAACAAAAGCTTGAACCCTTAATACCAATTGTTGGGTATCACACTCACAAAAACACACATGAAAGCAAGTAAAATGATACCAAGAGATTTAACGTGATTCGGTCAGAATGTGTTATGTGCTAAGGTATGTGCTAAGCCCAACCCAAGGGCTAGCACATTAGTCGAATGGCTACAAGCTTCCATGCTCAAAAAGAAACAAAAGAACAATAGAGCATATAAGAGACGTAAGGTGTGTTACCTCATGTGTAAAGATTGTATCGACATAACTTTGTGACATAGATCCAACCAATGCAGGTTGAACCCTCCCCAGAGATTGTACTGTGCCCTAGAAATAACACAAACAAGTTATAAATGTAGACAAATCTATATTTATATGGATGTATGAATGTAAGAATAAACATACACATGCGTATTTGTATTTTGTACATATAGATGCAAATGGACTGTAAATGTATACACATGTGAAAATGTATGTGTATGTATAAATATGTGTACGTGCGTATCCTTATTCATGCTTTAATGTTACTTGACTTCAAAATATTATCCTATACAACAATTGTGAATAAGAAAATTTGAAAGCTATAACATAGATGAGAATGTTCTAGACACTCGATAGTGACAGCTATAACTTACTACCGTATGCTTAAAGGTTATAGTAATTAATAGCATTCCATGTGCACCAACACATAAAACTATCCCTTATGCATATGCAATTGAGTTTTATCGAGTACTAATGTCTCCCTAATCCAACTTACATTTGGTAAAACATATTCAAGTCATGTCCTTGGTTTTAAAAAGTGTACCTAAGGCGTGAGGCAACCTCAGGTGCAGGAGGACCTATCACTTCAACTAACCTAAGATGCAGCTTGTACTTGCTTTTTCATACTCCGATCACTTTTTCTGAAGCTCTAGGCATGCACTTCTTTGATGATGGTGAGTAGATAGAACTTATGAAGATGGAGGTAGGGATGACATACTTGGGAGGCTGCTGCAATAGGGAGACTAAAAATTGAAGTTTGTTGCATTAAGAAGGTGTAAATCGGAGTTTACTGCAGTAGGGATGAGTATAATCGCAGAGAAAATTAAGGGTGATGCCAAGATGGAAGTGACTACATTTTAGTATATATAATGACTTTGTATCTATAGCTTGGTTGCGCCCCATTTGCGGTGCATGCATATAATGTATATATGTGTGGGCCCTTAATGGGCAAAAGTAAAAGTGTACTAATTTTAACGTTATTTTAATTATTTTGTGAAAATAACGTTAAAATCATTGGGATGATCAACTTCAAACGATAACTTTGAGCCGGGGACTCTTTCGGAGTAGCCTCTCTATCCCAATTGGGATAGGGGTAAGGTTTGTATCTATCCTTCCCCCCCATACCCTACTGAAAAGTGGGAATATACTGGGTAAGGTTGTTGTTGTTGTATCTATAGCTTGTTGTACATTGAGGATGTCACATAGATTTTGTGCTTCTTGAGGTTGTACACATAGAGGGTATCTATGTATTTAACCATATAAAGAGCTTATTTTGTTTAAGTTTAGTGTAAATCATGTAAGAAACCTACAAGAAATATAATATTTATATAAATGCATTGCACTTCACGTACGAAAAACAGTACGCTTTTGCACGTTGTGCCTAGGCTGGGGACACTTATCGCTATTGTGTGTGTCTGCAATTTTTAAAAACCAAGGTCCTGTCACCACCATACACATTCCTAAATTTTATGCTACTTGTAGCCTATACTAATCCTCAGTTTTTCAATTGAACAAATTTTCTTGATAGAAATTATATCTCCAAACAGAAACAATGAAAATATAACATACCCAAGAACAATTTCCAGTGAAAAAGATGAAATAAAAACCGAATCACATACAATATTAACAATTAAACAAAAGGGCGAAGCATACATACATGATTCACCATATTACATGAGCCTACAGAAGCAGCTTTCCGCCTAAGGATCGACCACATCATGCCTCTTTTGTTCCCTACAATCTTACACAATATGAAACATTCAACATAAACAAATATTAAAAAAAAATCGCGGTTAAAGATCTCAATCTCCAAGACTCCAACAAATACCCTCATCCAGACATCATCATCATACTCAATATACACGGTCATTAGCAAAGCTAAGGTAGGGTCTAAGGTTGGTAAGATGTATACAACCTCAGGAACAGAGAGGCTGCTTGCAACAAGACCTCGGCTCATGATGCCTAAGTAACCATATAACCCAACGCTTTAACGTTATATTTACAAAAATTAACGTTAAAATTAGTTCAATTTTACTTTTGCCCAACACGTATATTACATTATATGACTCATCCAGACAAAACAACCCTAATGAGTAATGAACAACCAAATCAAACTTATATCAGCAATCCCTATCATACAAATAAAGACAATTGTCCCATATTGAGAGATCACTGAGGGTTTCAGAACGGTATAGGCGTATAGCTAAAAAGTCAAAACAAAACAAAACGGTTCGATTATACCAAATCCCTTGGATCGATCAAACAGTATAAACACTATATTAATTCTCCCATGATATGTAATGGTGAAATTAAAAGAATCAGATTTACCTGATCAAAGACGATTTGAAATGTAACGTGGGTTTATCGTTGATTTTGATGTTTGCTGAAAGACGAACGAATTTAATCAAGAAACAGGTACGGACCAGAGAGACAATGGCGATGAGGAGCAGCCAAATTTTCCGCCTCTTTTGGGAAATATTATTATTCTATAGATTAAATAATTAGAGATTTATTTAATTAATTAATGTTTCTTTCAAATAATTCATCCATGTGTTTACTTTTAAATTTAGGGGCATTTTTTTTATACTTTTCATTACCTTTTTATATACACCATGTTTTAACAGATTTATTCTTTTAGACTATCTCACTATCCTATTTTATATGGTGTCATTGACTACTATATGTGGCATGTTAGTTTAATTAATTAAAAGTTATTTTCCGTTTTCGTCATCAGGTTGCTTAGTTTAATCACTTGCAAACGTCGTTTTATTCATCTGTTAACTTAAAGAATATTTTTGTTTATTTAATAGTTTTTGATCCATCACACTTACCTAATTTCAAGTCATCTTATAATAGAATTTCAACTGTCTTAATTGTTTGATGATCTATGTTATTAGATTGAACCTAAGATCATGTAGTAGGAAACCTATAGAAAAAAACTCCTCCCGTTCTGCAGAATAGAGATTCAAACTCAAACCTATCAAATAAAATATTAAAAGAGATGAATTATCTAATTATTAAGGCTATTTAATTGTAAGAGGATTACACATATTTACTAGAAATTAATGAATTTTTATATAATATATTAACGTATCTTTTTCTCTAGCCTTTTCTTTCTCTCTCTCATCTATATCATTTGTTTATCTGTAGTGGTGTAAAGGAGTTCAGTAGAGTCTAAGTTTAATAAAATTTGAGTTTGAACTCAACTCATTTAGAGTTTTATTTCTAAGGCTCTAACTTGGCTTATTAGAAAATTTTCAAGTATTAGCTTAGCTCGATTATTATTAATTTTTTATAATTATATCTTTTTATTATTAATTTTATATATATTTACAACTATATTTTTCATAATTTATCAAAATATACATAATTTCATATATTTAACGTATTTTTATATAAAAACATTATTTATATACACATAATATTTATTTAATTAAATAAAAAGTATATAAATAAAAAACTTGTTTAGGCTTATGAGCCAGGTCGAGCTCAACATTTGAAATTCGAGCTCAAGCTCGTTTAAGCACAGCTCATTTGAGTTTTTTACCAAGTTGATCTCAAATATATCACAAGTTGGTTTGATTCGTTTACACCCATATCTCTCACAAATAAAAAATATTGTCGCCACCATTAATTGACTCACCCCATCTTCCTTAACGCAACACTAAACCTTATAATATAAAAACCAAAATATAAGGTTTACACGTACAGACAATCAGGAGTGGACCTAGTTAATGGTCATGACTTTAAGATGAGCAATACTTTAACTTTAATGATTTTGTCATTTGAACACAACCGCCTCTCACACCTATAAATTAATATAAGTGATGGATCATGATTAAAGTTATATGTTGTAACACCTCGACTGATGGCAGAAACATCGGGATGTCACGAAGTGCAGATTGTTCATAAGCTCATGGGTAACTAAAGTTTAATCATCACATATCATTTAATCATTCAAATTACTTACACAAGATCATGTATCAATCATAAACCAGTTACATCAGTTACACAAAAGGTGTAGGTAGATTAACTAAATCCTATTCTCCAAAAGATCTAGTTAATTTAGCTAAGTCCAAAATTCCTATGTGAAGATGTCCAAAAATGTGTAAATATATCATTTCTTACTTTTCCTCATTACCTGAAACATGAAAAAAAATCAAGTGTTAGTTACAAAATTAGTTAGTGAGCAAACATAGGTTTTATACACACCCAGAAAATAATTATCAAAGTTTAAGAAAAATGCATGTGAACATGATAAATGAACAAAGACAAGTGAATGCACTAACAAGCAAACCGTTATCTATCACACCCCGAGCCGGCGGGAAAGTCGATCCGGCCCGCCGGCTCGGGGTGTGACAATATGTCCTTAAATATGTTCTTACCACGTTCTAGCATTCCTAACAATGTTGAAGCAGCAAACAATCACCGCGAAGGACCCTAACTGGGCCAACTCAATCAACAGTGGGCCATGCCAATGGATATGTTATTGTTTACCGTAAGTTGTGTCCTGATCAATGCAAGTCTAGCGTCATCATAGTAATGTCATATAATTTCACAAGTGTTTGCAAATAGAATAAAGTCATACATGTTTCACCCTGCGTTTTGAAATCAAAGAGTAAAACGGGCTATGGGAACTCACCTGGCTAAACGGTTAGCCGAAGTTCTGATTATGTTTGTGAAGTGTTGCGACC
This sequence comes from Mikania micrantha, assembly GCA_009363875.1. NCBI lineage: Eukaryota > Viridiplantae > Streptophyta > Magnoliopsida > Asterales > Asteraceae > Mikania > Mikania micrantha. The sequence continues at coordinate 71,905,155 of CM018681.1, read as the reverse complement.
TTTCTCGAATCCTGTTATGATGCATGGACACATACTTATGAGTTTTACTTGATGTATGTTACTTTCTTGTCCATTGGTTGTGATTATTTTTTATGTTTGGTGTAATATGTTTTCCAAAAATTATTTCTGAAAAATGGTTAAGTATCGGTGGCCCCTTTGGTACCTATACTTTCATTATCGGAAAAGAGGTTGCCAAAATTTCTATTTAAATTATTAGTATTGATGGTCCTCATTGTTAGTATAGATGGCCCCTTTGGTACTGATACTATCAGTATCCGTATAAGTATCGGCAAAGAGGTTGCCAAAATTTCTAAGTGTGGTTAACTTATTAGCATCGATGGTCCCTGTACCGATATCATCAGTATCTGCAGACAAGGTGCCGATACTATTGATATTTGTATGTCTTCGCACCGAAATAAAATCCCATGGATGAGACTATCAGTATCGATGGTCCCTCATTGTTAAATCCCCTGCCAATACTATTGATACACGTAAAATTATACATATTATTTGATAGAATTTTCCCGCACGTGGTGGAGTCACAATCCACTGCCTTGATCCACTTGGCTACATCCGCCCCTACCCCCGCACAGGTTTCAGTCTCTATCTACGATCAGATCCTTTCTGAACTCCCCTATGACCGCTATCAAAGAGAAGCTTTTTCCTATACTATAGTTGCAAGTCTATTGTTCTCTTTCCGAATTAGGTGAAACAAAGCTTCAAACAAAGAGGTTGGGTTGTTCACTTCATTGATTTGACTTCACTTTACTTAAGATTAAAGAGAGGGGGCAGTAAAAAGGCTCATTTAGTAGATAAAGAGCGAGCAGCAAACACCTATACTCCTATCAAAATGAAAAGAAACTGAACTTGAATTGAATCCTAATTATTGTTTTACTGAGTTTGCATGATAATAAACCTTTCTCAGAAGTAAACCAAGCTTTAAACGAAATTTCAGCAAATTTTGAGCAAATCCCTTGATGACCACTACCGTGTCGATCCTTGCATGACAGTGTTGATTTGCGCACAATCGTGCGCGAACCACACATGACTGTGCGACCAGGCAGTGTCATGCCATGGCCAAGTAGTGCCAGCCCAAGGGAAGGCAGTGTCGTCCATTTTGACATGCGCACGACCATGCCTGACACCTCGAGTCAATTTTCAAGATTTAGCTGAAAATGGTAACACTGACAATGACTGAAGAGGAAATTCATATACTGTAGCACCTCTTACGACCGTGCCAAGTTCCAAACTACTATAAAACTTGCATTCTCATTTATTTTAAGGGGTTGGACTTCTTTGAGCAAAAATACCCTCTAACTAGATAATTCCAGGGATTTAAAAAATGATTTGAAGGCATTGAAGATTCAAGGAGCATCCAACAACACTTTCATTTCTACCTTGCTTGTTTGCGGTATGAGTTTATCATTTCTATCATGACTTCTGTTAATTTTGCAAACTTCATTGTTGTTCTTGTAAGCCTTATGGGCTAATCACTTTGTTGTCTAGACACTAGATTGTGATGATACTTATGTCAAATTGATGATGGTTGCATGAATGGATTGGAATGGTTTATGCCAAGATTCAACATGAAGTTGTTATTTTATTCTAATGATGTTGTAGGCTTGTGTAGATTAATTATTGTTCAAGAATGATGAATGTTTAATGATAAATGTTGGAAAACCATGATCAAAGCATTTGTTTATGATCTTATGAACTTGTTTGTAAGATTATGCTATGATATTAGGAATGATAATTCGTTTCTTGAATGATATGAAATTTTGCACAAGTATGTTTTTATTTACTAGAGTTTGGAAAAACCACGGTGATGTTATAATTTGTGAATGTGATGAACATGTAAGTTAGGAATTTATGGCCGAAATGACCGCATTTGCATAATTATGTTCATGGATTATGAATTGGAAGTAATTGTAATTTTGTTGACTTTATGCAATTTAGGGTGATTAGTATGTATGAGTTATATTAATTTTCCTTAAATTGTGGAATTAGGATTCTTGACAGATGAATAATTTTTGGATAAATCTTGACATAGACTATGACTTTGGACTTCATAGAATAAGCTAAGGTGATTACGATGTGTTTATCATTTTAATTTTCTAAAGATTATAATATTTTATATCTTTGGCTGGAATCTAGTTAACATTCGGTTTTCAATTCATGATAATCTCATCATTAGACTAAGTGAATTCATAATCTAGGCAATTTCCTTTGACTTTAGATCATTTAAAAGTAGTTAATTAATTTTTAGTTAAAAAATTGCAAACCTAAATTTCTCTTGTATTTGGCTAAATATTAACCGAGGTTTAATATCGAGAGCTATCATGTCCGCAGATTGATATCTGGCTCTTACCATAAATATATTACTATACAATAGGTACACTTGCCTATTGTGTGTGATTTATTTCTTAAGTAAAAACCATTTTTAAAACTAAAATCAACATGAAAAATCCATATTAAAAATTATATAGTTTCAAGCACATCAACTATCAATTATCAGACCAACATCTTCATCTTCCAGATTTGAACGGCTCGAGTTGCAGGTTTGTAAAAACATTTGATCTTGATAGTATAGGATGCGTTTAAGGATTTTAACAAGTTTTGATGATGGTTTTGGTGTTAAAACTCGTGGATTTATAAGAAAACATGTGGGGTTTCGGATCTACTTCAAAACCCACGAATTTGGCGCAGAGGGTTGTAGATCTCGGTTCCATGATGGTGATGACAATATTTTCCACCACTGCTTCAATATATCACCATCATGTCATTGATAGTATTTATTCGTAACTTACAAGTCGAATGGCTTAATCAAGTTCGTTCATTGGAGTATGATTGAATGTATGACTACTGATGTATTTTATTCATATGCATGTTTTGTAATGAAATGTTATAACATCGTCTGAACCCAAATTCTCCTCAATAAATCATCACACCGGCATACTCATGAAATGTTGAAGAAATTTTATATATAAGGCATACGTAGAGTCAAGTTCAGCCACCAATCTACCACCTTTTTGATATATCATGACCTATGTCATTGCTAATATTTAGTGATAGAATCCTACACTAACATTCCAGATATGAGGTATTGTATGTGTTGATCCGAGTATGTCGTTTCGCATGTCTAGTTATATTTCAACTACGTTCCCATTGGTTTATGTTTTTTTCCAAATGAGCGTTCTCAGCAATGCAAACCAAAGTATATTCAAGTGTTTAATGTAATATATATACTAAATGATGGAATATATCCTGAAGTCTATACATGTTCTTAACTAAATATCAACCCAGTATGTGGTGGTTACATATCTTAAAGATGGATATTAAAGATTATGGAAGGTGAATTATCATTTAATTATTTTTTATTTTAACTTTTTTGGGTGGCTGAAGGATTGATACAAATTGGTAAAAGTCAATAGAATTATGTGTTATGTGTTACTCATGATATCATGAGTTCAAGTACCATCGAAAATGAATTTGCTGTAATTTAAGTTGTTAAAAAATTATTATTATTTATTTCAAGACAAATTATAATTTCAATATGGACGCTTTTTGTAATGTGTGTTAAAAAATCTGAATCCAAAATATCTGAATCAAATTCGGATAGTGTTTATGAAAAAAAATCGCATATTTCTGATATTAGATATCCGAAAGCCAAAAATAAATATTTTTATTTTTTAATTAAATAATTGGAAAAAAAAAATGCATAATCCGGCCCAGCAAGAATTCGAAAATTCTATTTACCGTTAATCTGAATTAATAGATATGTAATAAATCTTAAAACAAAAAAACCCTAAAGTTCCTAATTCATTCCCATCGTTCTCCACTTCTCCCGAGTCCCGACTTCCATTCTACCACTGTGGCTACCTGTCTGCTGCCGCGAGTCCGCGACAAGCCACCAATCCACCAATGCCGCAACTAGCCGACCATCACTGTAGAAGTTGTTTCGCAGTTGAAGACACCACAACACATTAGCACACCTCCTAATAGGGGTGTTCATCGTTTCGGTTAACGGTCTGCTCGGTTTATTCGGTTCGGTTTAATCGGTTTTCAAAATTGTTCACCCGTAACAGTTAACCGAACCGAATTCGGAAAATGAATTCGGTTCGGTTTTGGTTATAAGCGAACAAACCGAATTCAACCGAACAAACCAATTAAAAACCAAATAAACCAGTTAAAAAGCTAATAAACTGAATTCAAATTTATATTATTAATAAAAATAATATATTTAATTATGATTTCGGTTTAATCGGTTAACCGAATAAACCGAACAAACCGAATTCAAAAAAATCCAGAATCGTTAACCGAACCAAAAACCGAATTCGGATACGGTTAGGAACCGAGCCGAAAATCGGATTCAGAATTCGGTTAGGTTTTTTCGGTTACTGATATGGTTCGGTTATCGGTTTTAAACGGTTTTCAGTTATTCTGAACACCCCTAACTCCTGGCTTCCCTCACTCTAGCAGTTGGTTCTCACTTCCCAGTCGAGCACTCTAACAATCGGTTCAAATTTGTAAGTTATTCATTTGGAATTATGTTTTTCTTTGATAATCTTTAATTGTTGATTTGTAATTTTTTATTTGGAAATTTGTTGGTAAAGTCAATAATTTGGAACATGATTTTTTTTACAATATTAAATTGTTTCAATGGAAATTTCTGATGAAAACAACTCAGACTGTGAACTAGTATCTGAAAATGAAATGGTGTTGATGTAGAAACTGTCACACCTCGACATGGGGGCTTGAGGATAAACAGATTGTATATCAAACTTAAACTTAAATACACATATAATTATTTAGATGACAAGGCACAACACTTTGCATCATTAAAACTAAGTTATGTTTTGGCACAAAACCATAATAGGTCATGGTGTCTACATTGTCAACATCGCTTTTTTACATTACATCAAATTGCCTGTAAGATAACGTAAATAGTTTAATAACATGTGGAAACTATTGATGTGACTCGTCGACTATGCTCCATTATTGAGTGTTTTCTTCCATTCGTTACTTTCCTGAAATACATTCTTAAATATATTTGATGATCAAAAGCTGGTGAGAACTCTCGAGTTTTTAAACATTAAACAATGATTTATAAACATTTGAATAACTAGTGTAATATTATACAAGTCACACATCTGATCATTGATTTAGTCACATTGCCATAACACGTACAATGTTCTAGTTATTTACCTAAGCTTCCCAATGTCCATATCCCCATAATTGGACATATAGTAATTAGTGAACATGCACGGTGATGTTTCCACCACACTAGGGGACTTCCCAAAATAGTACTATCCATGTTACTAATGGCTATACATAGGAGAGTTAATGGAGTGTTATACATGGATAACTTAGAATGGGGAAATCTTGATTATTTATACAATGTTTTTATATAATAGCATGCATTCACCCCAAGATAGTAAAACAAAAGGGGAAAGTTAAAAGTACGAGAACTCACCGAGCATAAGATCTTTGGTCACTTGAAAATTATGTCACAATTAGGTTAAGGTTGTTACATGCCTACCTATCATCATCATCATCATCATCATCTAAACATTAGTCTATTGACTTACTATACATCCAATTTGCTTTATAGCCCATTACTTATATTTGTGAAAAGTTTATTTATTTAGATGTGTGTTATTTGTTTATAAAGTTTCTACATTCATTAAGTTTTCACGGTAGAAACTTTATTTGGTGAAGTTTATTTACTGAATATTATCATTCACTATATCCTTAATAATATGAACTTTTAACATTTTACATGTTAATGATAAGCACATGTGTGAATGAACAATCTATGTGTTGATTTTGAAGATTTAACGATTTTTAAATTTTCGTCTGTTTTAAAATTTTAAACTTGGTTACGAAGTAAATATTATCTTAGTTATCTAATTATAAGTATACAAAATTTGTTTAACAATTCACTACAGAAAAGTAGGGTTTTTGGGACGGAAAAATCAATCCCTAATTTTTTGCATTCAGTCTCTAATGGTTCTTGGAGATTGACTGGGGACTGAAAAATTAGTTACGGATGCCTAGTCCTAGATAGTGGTTTTTGTAACTGAAAATAAGCCCCATTGTGTTGTAAAAACAAGGAACAATGGTCAGTAATCGATAGCCAAAACTTCAATCCTTAATTTGTTAGTCAAGTACCACATCATGAGTCCCCAATACATTATAATTGCAACTGAAAATCAGTCTCTAATATTGTGTTGTTTCAGTCCCAAAAATGTAGTTTTAAGGACTGAAAATCATTCCATTTATATTGTCTATATTGTCCTTAATATGTTTCGATAGGTCTGTATCCACCTATCAAATCAGTCTCTAAAAATATGTGTTAATAGACAGAAAATCAGTCCTTAATACCACTTAAATTCAGTCCATAATATCACTCTTTAAGGGACTAAAAATTAGTCCCTAATTGTATATAATTTTAGTGCTTAATATGGATTATTAAATTCTGAAAATTAGTCATGGATAAAATTTATTTTCAGTCTCCAAAAGGTTGTTTTTGGATCTGAAAATCAGCCTCCAAAATTAGTTCACTTTCATTCAAGACTATTTTTAGTCTACAATACTTTATTTTATATCGATGCCTATTTTTTTTACATATCGAAGCATTAATATCATGCATAAATTTTTACTAAACCAAACATCACAATATCATGCATAATTTTTCCTACCATTCCAATGTCTCCAATAGAAGCATTAGTATCAAAGCAATAACAAATAGGCACGATAAAAGTTGATCATATCTAGAGTTTTATCGGTACTAGTTAACTAGAAACAAAAGTACCAAACATTTCAACAGTTCGGTACTCCAAGTGGTGCTATAACTATTACCAAACAATCCATCTGAACCGGTAGCATCATCATTTACAGATTTGGAGATTATACTCTCAAAATCAGGAAATTTTGTGTGAGGCCCCGATCCCGGGTGACCCCATAGAGGTTGGTTTCGTCATAATACATAGCTCTTAAACTAAAAAGTCTCATAGATAACAGCGAAATTTAAAACATAGTTTATCAAACAAGAAATAATGTTTGAATTAAAACATAAATGATTGCCAACACCACCGGATTCTCCATCTTGATGCCCGAGCTCCACGGTTCTTCTTACCTTAGCTTTAACCTGACATACATGCTAAAATGTCAGCTTACGCTGGTGAGTTCTAGTTTACATAAAACATCGTAAACGTTTTGTTTAGTTAAAACATATTTAACATAAAACATCATTTTGTTCACATAATCCAAAACCTTGTCACATAAACATCCTAATCACCATCATACAACCACTGCTACCGAGCGTAACAGTGGGCTTATGCCGGCACAAGGCTCCATAACCGTTGATCTGACCCGCCGAAGCGTTCTGTAGATCCATACTTACCTAATAACAAGTACTGGAGCAACCATACTTACCCCATACGAATATGGGAGCAACGTCATACTTACCCTGTAATAAGTATGGGAGCAACCATACTTACCCAGTAACAAGTACTGGAGCAACCATACTTACCCCATACGAATATGGGAGCAACATCATACTTACTGTCACACCCCGAGCGGGATAGGATCGGTTGTCCCGACGGGCGGAAGGTTCCCGGGGCGCGATATCGTGAGTGATAATCGTGATGATCAGATTGTTTACATTGCACATGATATAAATGAGAAATGCTAAATATAATAGAATTACAAAGTTAAATTACATCAGTATTGTTTATAATTTAACAATGTAAATCTACCATCAACATCATAAATTTCTATCTTGCATTTACACAAGATATACAAAATAATTTGTATAATGATGTCTTCAAAAGTATGCAGGTCCAAAATACTAAGTCTTCTAGCTGAAGTCCTAGTCCCAACAGAAATAACTCCTTAGTTGACCTGTTCGTCACCTGAGAAGTCATGCAAAAATCAAGTCAACACATGGTTGGTGAGTTCATATAGTTTTATGATTTGGAAATGATTTTGAAAACCTCATTTGGTAAAGACCCTAACCTCATTAACTCCACATGTAATATCCACATCGGTATGCTTATATATAGGGCATATGTAAGGGACAAGCCCTAGCCAACATCCCACCACATACTAATATGCATATGACACTGTTGTTAATGATAATTAAGCATTTTTACCCAACACTTCTGATTTAGATCATGATATTGAAATCTGATTTGCCTTTGATCCTCTTGAATTCCTTATAGATGTATGATTTCCCAAAAGTCAGTGATAATAGTAAAATGCCAAATATTTAATTGAATAATTAAATAAAACATTTAAATACAACTAAGACATGATGATTGGGCCTTATTTAACTCAATCAATTAGACTTAGTTGTTGGTGGTTGTCCAAGTTGTAACCTCTCACACGTGACCCATACCAGGCATAACTCACAAGGAGTATACCTGGGCGTGACGGGATTTTAATGATGCCCGTACAGCCTGACCCAATGGTCTTCTGTACTTGAGGGGACTTTACGGATATCCTTTGATTCTTGAACTCTTTGATTCTCTTGATTTAGACCTGATATAGATTTTATTTGATAGTTCACGTTGTTGCCCGTATAGCCTGACTACAAGAGTCTTCTATACCTGAAGGGACTTTATATGTGTGTTACACGTGGTCTTGATTCCATATACAACTGACATCCACCTTGACTTGAGTATTAATGAGTTCATTAGATCATAATGATTTCATTATTACAATGATTCACACACATTTATGATTTCTGATTCCTTGAGTCTCTTGATTTTGATCTTTAGAATTTCCATGATTCACAATGATAATTGATTCGATTATGATTCTTTGTTCTCAGATCCCACACTGAGATGTGATTTCTTTGAATGTGATCTTTTGATTTTTTTTCATTTGATTTCACTTTGAATTTAGATTCTTGAATTTGAGTTTGATGGACTAAGGGTTGATTTGGAGTTTAAATTTAAGGTAGTACTCATGAGAATACTTAAATTTATTTGATAACTTGATCTGTGTAATAATTTCCGAGACAGGAGTCTAGGAGTATCAACAAACATATATATGTAAAAACATATAATAAATAAAAGCATTTAAATAAACAGTTTAAATAAAAACAGTTTACGCATGCTTCTCAGCCCCGCGTTTTAAAAACGAAAATGTTTAGAAAAGGGGCAATGAACTCACCTGTGTTGCTGTGCAAATGATTCACAAAAGATAATGCGCGCTCTTTGGCTGTTGCTTACGTATCTTTAGCACCTGAGTTGTTTTAAGAAAATTTCGAATACGATAAGTACCTATAATAACGTCGTAACTAGGGTTTGGTCTCGGTGTGCAACTACGTGTCCTAAATTACTAATGTGTTTCTAAAATTCTTTCTATCTAACTAACTTATTACCCATGATTGATCCATATCCCACTTTATTAGTTGTAAGTATTTAGTCATTGTTTTAAATTAGCCCATTTTAATGTGAGCATTTAATTATAAAAAATCCTTTATTTTAGTTTGAAAGAGTTTACCCATTAATTTCTTTTATTAACACATATGTGATTTAAAGAATTTGAACTTTTACGTGTTGGGCCTTGATTTAGCCCAATGGGCCAACTTCGGCCCAGCAATAGACTTTGGGTTTCCAAATGGTTATTTATCAAGATTCTTGAATATCTTGACCTAGATAGTTCAATTGAACCGTCTAAGTTGGTTACATGTCCTTATTGATTTTCCTAGGGTTTAAGTGTAAATAATTAAATCAACACTCAAGGCCCCATATACTGTAGTTTCATCCCTCATTGTTACTATAATCATTCTTTAGTATAATGTCTTATGATGAAACCATGTTCACTCAACTTGAAGTTCATGGAGATGAAAACCCTAATACCCTTCCCCATGCATGAGTCCACGTAAAATACTCCATGCACACACACATTTTATATTGTCATGCATGCAAACCATGCATAATCTAATACTCCCAATTCGTAAGGGTAAACCACCCATCCCTTAGCCGTATGAGTCTTAACCGATTGAACCAGGCTTAGGCCGAATGAGGTCACAACCGAATGAGCCTTAGTCCTAATGTGGTTTCATGCGTCTGAGCATCCGGTCGAATGAGGTTGATGACCGATTGAAAGGGGGTGGCCGAAAGTGATTTGTCCGAATAAAGCTTGTATCGAATGATGATAAACGAATGTAAAATTTGGGCCTACATATTGACATGGGCTGGAAGGGATTATTTATAATTGGGCAGCCAGGATTTCAATTTGGGCCGAATGTAGGAATGGCCGAATGAAAGGTTGGCTTGTCGAATGGGAGGCTGTGCCGGCGAAAGGATGGCTGGCGAATGGTTGGTTGATTCGGCCGAACGAAAGGTTGGCCCATTCGAGCATCTGAAGCAGGCCCATTCGGCGAATGGGAGTAGTGTTTCGGTGGGAGCCATTCGACGAAAGAGGGGGAGTTGAGCTAAGATCATTCGGCGAATGGAGGGTTCACCCTCATTCGGTGAACTGGTGTGGAGGCCATTCGGCCGTTCAAGGAACTAGCGGCAGCTAGGGTTTTCAAAGTAAATCGACTACCGATCGAACTAGAGCTTGTTCCTACTTCATTCGTGGTGTTGTGGGTAGTGTTCCCTAAGGTTTTGTGGCTGTTTAACCGGCCAAAGAAGAGGGGTTCGATTCTAGGGTTTTCAACCCTCAAAACTGAATAAGAAAATGGATTTTTTACCACGATTCTGATGAATTCCAGTCCCAATCTGTTGTACTTCCTTGATCTACAAGTGATGATGATCGTTTAGACACCAAATATGCAAGATTTCGTGAAGGATTGGGGAAGAAAACTTAGAGAGAAGGTGAAGAATCCTAGAGAGAGAGAGTGACGGATTTTTGAGAGAATGGGTGGAGTAATGGCTGGTTGGTGGTGGTGGTTGTGGCTTTAATTGCCACATTAAATGTTGGGAAAATACCTGGGTTCGTTCGGGTTCGTTCGGTTTCGCGTGGTTTCGCGTAATATTGCCGGTTGCTCGTCGTTTTCGTTACGAGACGACTCGGTTTTAAAAATAGAAATCATAAATTTATTTTAGGTTGTGATTCCTAATAAATTAACTAAATATCTTATAATTATTTAAATTATAAAATGTTTACTTAACGTTTAAATCGAATCGCGCGGTCATCGCGCGTACTTGTTTGAATCGTCACCCGATTAAATATGACGATAACTACACTTTTCAATATTGTTTTCTAATTATTGAATATCATTCAGAACGTTAAACTTTCAGATTTATTCGTACAGATCGTCACCTATACGATTAATTCGTCGGTTTAGCATTCACATAACAATATCCGTATGGTTTTGTTCAGTAAAGCCTTGCATACGTTTATACATAATAAACCCTAACAATTAATCACACGATGGTTCTGTGTTGCCAGATAATTATCTGACTCAAGAACCATTGTTCTGAACTTGTTTCTCTGAAATGATTCTGATATCACTGTTTTGATAACATGAAATGATACTGAAACTCAATATGAATATGAAATACACTGAATTACATAAGATTTGTACCTGGTAGCTGTTCACGTACTGTTCTCGATCACTGTTCCGGTGACGGTTCCGGCACTGATGTTACACTTACCCCGTAACATGTACGGGAGCAACCATACTTACCCAGTAACTAGTACTGGAGCAACCATACTTACCCCATACGAATATGGGAGCAACGTCATACTTACCCCGTAACAAGTACAGGAGCAACCATCATTCATCATGACATGATATAATAGCACTATATCATCATTTAGCATAACATCGTAACCTTATCCTAATAACATAGGATTATTCATAAAAGACTATGCTAGTATCATATCATCATAACATTCATCATGGCATCATAAACACATTATGCTAGCATTTAATCATCATAGCATCATACTTTCATCCTAGCAGCCTAGGATTTCATCATAACATCTATAATTATCATCATAGCATGTTATCATACAATTCATCATTATAACTTACTAACATGCATACATAGTCATGGCATATCATTATTCGTTCTTCAGCATCATAAGCACATATCATCATAAACATAAAAATAAGCATGTATGCTAGCCCAAAACATTAAACATAAAATAGGGCGTCAAAAAGTCACTTGATAGTAGACTCTTGTTTCCTTTGCCGAACTCCTTAGCTAGGGCTTAAGAACCTACATCATTTCAATATCTTATTACATTTCATTCTTAGATTTAGAATTTGTTCTAAGTCCGCAAAGCCTACTAGTTCCCCCTTACTGAATCCAAGTCCTCGAAACTTAGCTAAGTATTCGAAACCCTTGAAATTCATTAAGTTCTAATGTACACGAATTCCATAAGGTACACGAACTACTCGAGTACTAGCACTTGTGGACTACCTGAACACATAAGTACTCGAAGCTAGTGCATTAGAACTAGTGTACACAAACTAGTGTATTCGAACTTAGTGAACTCGAACTAGTGTTCACGAAACTGGTATGGTTTCGAGTACACTCCTTTGTGTATGCATTTCGAGTACACTTCTTTTCTGAAAAATCCATTACAGAAAACTATCTAATACTTGGGGGAGCTAGTTCTAGGTTCCTTATGGTATTGCCAACGTACTGGAACCGCAAAGTCACGAACTTTATGCATAAAGATCTGAGCTTTATGCATGAGTTCACTTCTATATAACAATCATAACTTTTGTATAAAAATCCTAACTTTTATACATAAATCACTTACTTGAAATTAGATGATCACTCCTGTAGATTCCTGTGGGTTTCCTCCTTCCTTTGGTCGATCAAAAGCTCGTTTCTTTGAGTTCTCGAAATCTGCTTCGTGTTCTTGAGAGAGAGCGTGCTTCCAGCCAAAGGTTAGCTCGTTTCCCAAGGCACTGATATATATAGGCGGTGTACTCGAAATCTTGGTTCTCGAAATGGGAAATTTCGAGTACAGTGTTTCGAGTATTCACTTTTGTGAACTTGACTTGTTTATATTCCGTCTATTTTCTTACGAGTAAATTATTCGTTACTCATTCGTAAGTTCAAATAACTAGTATTTTTTTTGAAAATTTGGGATGTTACAAGTCTCCCCTCCTTACAATAGGTTTCGTCTCGAAACCTGCCGCGTTACACATCGAACAAATGAGGATACAACCTTTTTATTTCTTCTTCCCTTTCCCACGTAGCGTCTAAACCCTTCTGATGCTTCCACCAAACCTTGACTTTTCGAACCGTTTTGTTCCACAATTGCTTCTCTTTCGTATCCATGATCGCGATTGGTTCTTCGATGTAGTTCAGTCGATTATCCACCTCAATGTCATCCAAAAGAACATGTGCTTGCTCGTCTGCCAAGCACTTCCTCAGATGTGATACGTGGAAAGTAGGATGAATCCCGTTCAGCTCCTCTGGTAGGTCCAGTCGATACGCGACTTTCCCTACCCTTTCTGAATCGAATAATTCCCTTCCATGGTGATAATTTCAGTAACACTCGATCACCAATATCGAACTCTATCGGTCTTCTGTGTTTGTCTGCGTATGACTTTTGGTGATCTTGTGCAGCTTTCATTCGTGCTTTTATCACTCGTAGATTTTCTGCCATATCAATCACGGCAGCCTTGTTTCCCATCTCTTTCTGTCCAACTTCACCCCAACATACCGGGGTCCTACATCGTCTTCCGTACAATGCCTCATATGGGGGGCATCCCGATACTAGAGTGACAGCTGTTATTGTATGTAAACTCCACCAATGGCAAGTGGTCATCCCAGCTCCCTCCAAAATCGATAATGCACGCCCTAAGCATATCCTCCAACGTTTGAATAGTCCTTTCAGACTGTCCATCCATTTGGGGGTGATAGGCGGTACTGATGTTCAACCTCGTTCCCATAGAATCATGAAACTGTTTCCAGAATCTAGAAAGAAACCTTGTATCCCGATCTAACACAATGGAGACAGGAACTCCATGTCTAGTCACAATCTCTTTCACGAACAAATCAGACAACCTTTCGGACGTATACGTTTCCTTGATCGGGAGGAAGCGTGCACTCTTCGTCAGTCGGTCCACAATCACCCATATGGTATCATGTCGTTTAGCTATTCTCGGTAGCTTGGTGATGAAATCCATGGTGATGTGTTCCCATTTCCATTCCGGTACCTCAAGAGGTTGCACATATTCGTAGGGCTTCTGATGTTCAGCCTTCACTTGCGCACAAGTGAGGCACTTGTTCACATACTGCATCACATTAAACTTCATGCCCGGCCACCAATAATCTTTCCGAAGATCTTGATACATCTTTGTCGCACCGGGATGCACCGAATAACGTGATTTGTGGGCTTCATCTAAAATCCTCAACCGAATATCCCCATTTCTGGGTACCCACATCCTACCGAATCGTACCTTTATCTCGTGGTCATTGTCTTCCAAGTTCTTTACTTGTCCAAAGACACGTTCAAAACCCACATTCTCTTCTTTCAGTCCTTCCTGTTGCACCTGCTTGAGCTCGTTCAGAAAGTCTGGCGTTATCACCAAACTATACGATTTTACTCGTATGGCAGGATAATCAGTCTTGCGGCTCAAAGCATCTGCCACCACATTGGCCTTTCCCGGGTGATATAAAATATCACAATCATAATCCTTTAACAGCCCCAGCCATCGTCTCTGCCTCATGTTCAAGTCCTTTTGCTCGAAGAAGTACTTCAAGCTCTTGTGGTCAGTATAGATGGTACTCCTTACTCCATACAAATAGTGCCTCCATATTTTCAATGCAAACACCACTGCAGCGAGTTCAAGGTCGTGGTTTGGGTAGTTAGCCTCATGGATCTTTAGCTGGCGCAAAGCATAAGCTATCACCGTTCCCCGTTGCATCAATACGCATCCCAACCCTTGTCGAGATGCATCGGCATACACAACAAAATCATCATTTCCATCTGGCAGTGCTAAGACATGAGCTTGGGTAAGTTTCTCCTTTAGCACTAAGAACGCTTGTTCTTGGTTCGGGCCCCATTCGTACTTTACATCTTTCTTCATGAGCTTCGTCAGCGGCGTCACTATTTTGGAGAAGTCTTGAATAAATCTCCGATAGTAACCGGCCAAACCAAGAAAACTGCGTACTTCCGTAGGTGACTTCGGAGGACTCCATTTCATAACGTTTCAACTTTAGCTGGATCTACCATAATGCCTTCTGGGTTCACCACGTGACCCAGAAATTGTACCTCACGTAACCAGAAAGCGCATTTGGAGAACTTAGCATAAAGTTTCTCTTTTCTCAGGATCTCCAATACCTCACGTACGTGGCAAGCATGGTCTCCCTCGTTCTTTGAGTAAATCAAAATGTCGTCAATAAACACTATCACCGATCGGTCCAACATCGGTCGACATACTCTGTTCATCAAATCCATAAATGCTGCAGGAGCATTCGTCAATCCAAATGACATAACGAGAAACTCGTAATGTCCATAACGTGTACGGAAAGCAGTCTTTGGAATATCCTGCTCTCGAATTTTCAACTGATGGTAACCGGACCGGAGATCTATCTTTGAGAACCAGCTTGCACCTTGCAATTGATCGAACAAGTCATCAATTCTAGGTAGAGGATACATGTTCTTTATAGTCAGCTTATTCAGTTCCCGGTAGTCAATAGACATTCGCATGCTTCCATCTTTCTTCTTAACAAACAGCACCGGTGCTCCCCACGAAGAGACACTCGGTCGTATAAAACCTTTATTAAGGAGTTCTTGTAGCTGGGTCATCATTTCCTTCATTTCAGTGGGAGCCAAACGGTAAGGTGTTTTGGCAACGGGTTGTGCCCCCGGCACTATGTCGATTTGGAACTTAATTTCCCGTTCCGGTGGTAATCTAGGCAATTCCTCTGGGAATACATCGGGGAAGTTACGCACCACGGGTACATCATCAATCTTCCTCATATCCATACGTTCCTCAATCATGTAGGCCAAGTAGGCTACACACCCTCGCCTCATCATAACATCAGCCTTGATCATCGAAATGATCTTCGGCGCATACATCGCTTTATCACAATAAACCGTTACGGATCTCCCATCCATCACACGTAAACATATCATCTTTCGTCGACATATAAGGTTAGCCTCGTATTTGGCTAACCAGTCCATACCTAAGACTACATCGAAACCTCCCAAGGTTAGAAGAAACAATCGTACTGGGAACTTATGACCTTCTATCTCAACATAACAATCATCTATAGCCTCAGTCACCCTGGTCATCTTACCAAAAGCCATCTCTACATCAAATACCCGATCTATCTTCTTGACCTTCCCAGATAACCCATCACAGAAAGTAGAAGATACAAAACTCATACTGGCACCAGAATCAAACAATACAGAAGCAGGAATATTGTTGATATAAAAGGTACCTGTGACCACGTTCGGGTCCTCAACAGCATCATCCTTTGTCATTGTGAAGGCTCGTGCTTTAGCCTTCTGCTTCTCCTTCCCTTTATCTTCATTCTTACTAGAGCCTGAAGCATCGGCCCTTGGTTGTTTGCAATCCTTTGACAGATGTCCTAACCCATTGCAGTTGAAGCATCGAGTAGCATTTGGGCAATCGCTAGAAAAATGCCCCGTCTTTCCGCACCTGAAACATAAATTAGTGCCCATCAGGCACTGTCCCGTGTGGCTTTTCCCACACTTGTTGCATCGGCTCATCTCATCTCGCTTCACTTTCTTGCTTGAAAACTTTCGTTGGTCTGTTCGACCCCTCTTAGCCCCGGAGGACTCTTTCATCTTTGTTTCTTCTTTGACTGGCTCAGCAGACATAACATTATCCCAAACTATACCACTAAGTTCAACAGTGGAGTCGAAGGTCTTAGGAGCATTTGCCTTTACATGAATCCACACCTTTGGAGGCAAGCCCTCCATATACAGTTTCACCCTGCGTTCCTCAGAACCAATTAAGTGAGTAACCAGTCTTGCCATTTCATTGAACTTTGATGTATACTGTCGATGGTTCATACTCCCAGCTTTCAGAACCAGAAACTCTCGTTCTACTTTATCCAGCTCGTTCTTGGGACAGAACTGTTTGGTGACCAGCTCCTTCAGATCTTCCCAAGTCATCTTCTCCATATCAGCTGCAGACTTAGTCTGCTTGATGGTGTTCCACGAGTGAAGTGCCTCCTCGAAAAAGGAGTGAGCTGCAAACTTGACAGCTTGATCAATTCGGCACTCACTGATGGAGATAACAGCCTCCATCGCAGAAATCCAATGGTAGGTGGCCACATCATCTTTCCTTCCGTCAAAGGATGGTGGATTGCATCCTTTGAAGGCCTTGTAGTCACAGCCTTTCATCATACTTCGGTTGGAGTCACCGCTCTTTGTCTCAAGGATCACGATTTCCTCGTCATCTTTGGTGCTTTCTTTTGTTCCTTCTGACTTTTCGTTCAGCGCATCCTTTAATGCCTTAGCAATCACCGCCGGCATTTTCTCATCCATGATTCTGCAGACTTCATCAGAAATAGCTTTTACCACGATAGGCTCTAGCGTGAACTCCTCTTCATCTTCCGATGGCTCATTGTGCTCGTTTTCTTCTTCGTTGACAGGCTTCTCAGTCTCGACATGTGGCTCCTCAGCTCCCTGTGGTTTCTTTCGTGGTCTACCCCTTTGTCCGGCCATCTAAACTTTCTACATAATGCAACAATTTATGAGTCAGTACAGGAGTCAGTTTAGCACGAAATAAGCTTTGGAAATCGTTCATGACGTTGATCAGGTGTTATTAACCATTTACCCAACTCATAGGCTCTAAACATTTCCCATCCCATCTCCTCAATGTACATGACACTAACTACCTTTCTAACCTTAGATCTATATCTTAACTCGTACATAACATTCAGCTCGTGGCATCCGTGCATCCATGGTTGGCAATCCGCATCATTTAATCCCATTCTCTATTTAAGTCTTCGCATTTGGGATGCTAAGATCTCTCAAACTATGGCTCTGATACCAACTTGTGAGGCCCCGATCCCGGGTGACCCCACAGAGGTTGTTTCGTCATATCACATAGCTCTTAAACTAAAAAGTCTCATAGATAGCAGCGGAATTTAAAACATAGTTTATCAAACAAGAAATAATGTTTGAATTAAAACATAAATGATTGCCAACACCACCGGATTCTCCATCTTGATGCCCGAGCTCCACATTTCTTCTTACCTTAGCTTTAACCTGACATACATGCTAAAATGTCAGCTTACGCTGGTGAGTTCTAGTTTTCATAAAACATCTTAAACGTTTTGTTTAGTTAAAACATATTTAACATAAAACATCATTTCGTTCACATAATCCAAAACCTTGTCACATAAACATCCTAATCATCATGATACAACCACTGCTACCGAGCGTAACAGTGGGCTTATGCCGGCACAAGGCTCCATAACCGTTGATCTGACCCGCCGAAGCGTTCTGCAGATCCATACTTACCCAGTAACAAGTACTGGAGCAACCATACTTACCCCATACGAATATGGGAGCAACGTCATACTTACCCAGTAATAAGTACGGGAGCAACCATACTTACCCACTAACAAGTACCGGAGCAACCATACTTACCCCATACGAATATGGGAGCAACATCATACTTACCCCGTAACAAGTATGGGAGCAACCATACTTACCTAGTAACTAGTACCGGAGCAACCATACTTACCACATACGAATATGGGAGCAACGTCATACTTACCCCGTAACAAGTACGGGAGCAACTATCATTCATCATGACATGATATACTTGCACTATATCATCATTCAGCATAACATCGTAACCTTATCCTAATAACATAGGATTATTCATAACAGACTATGCTAGTATCATATCATCATAACATTTATCATGGCATCATAAACACATTATGCTAGCATTTAATCATCATAGCATCATACTTTCATCCTAGCAGCCTAGGATTTCATCACAACATAGCATGTTATCATATAGTTCATCATTATAACTTACTAACATGCATAAATCATGCTAACACATAAACATGCATACATAGTCATGGCATATCATTATACGTTCTTCGGCATCATAAGCACATATCATCATAAACATAAAAATAAGCATGTATGCCAGCCCAAAACATTAAACATAAAATAGGGCGTTTAGAACTCACTTGATAGTAGACTCTTGTTTCCTTAGCCGAACTCCTTAGCTAAGGCTTAAGAACCTACATCATTTCAATATCTTATTACATTTCATTCTTAGATTTAGAATTTGTTCTAAGTCCGCAAAGCCTACTAGTTCCCCCTTATTGAATCCAAGTCCTCGAAACTTAGCTAAGTATTCGAAACCCTTGAAATTCATTAAGTTCTAATGTACACGAACTCCATATGGTACATGAACTATTCGAGTACTAGCACTTGTGGACTACCCGAACACATAAGTACTTGAAGCTAGTGCATTATGTACACGAATTAGTGTATTTGAACTTAGTGAACTCGAACTAGTGTTCACGAAACTGGTATGGTTTCGAGTACACTCCTTTGTGTATGCATTTCAAGTACACTTCTTTTCTGAAAAATCCATTACAGAAAACTATCTAATACTTGGGGGAGCTAGTTCTAGGTTCCTTATGGTATTGCCAACGTACTGGAACCGCAAAGTCTCGAACTTTATGCATAAAGATGTGAGCTTTATGCATGAGTTCACTTCTATATAACAATCCTAAATTTTGTATAAAAATCCTAACTTTTATACATAAATCGCTTACTTGAAATTAGATGATCACTCCTGTGGATTCCTGTGCGTTTCCTCTTCCTTTGGTCGATCAAAAGCTCGTTTCTTTGAGTTCTCGAAATCTGCTTCGTGTTCTTGAGAGAGAGCGTGCTTCCAGCCAAAGGTTAGCTTGTTTCCCAAGGCACTCATATATATAGGCAGTGTACTCGAAATCATGGTTCTCGAAATGGGAAATTTCGAGTACAGTGTTTCGAGAACTAGTGTTCTCAAATTTAGTTTCGAGTATTCACTTTTGTGAACTTGACTTGTTTATATTCCGTTTATTTTCTTACGAGTAAATTATTCGTTACTCATTCGTAAGTTCAAATAACTTGTATTTTTTTTTGAAAATTTGGGATGTTACATTTCGCGAGCAAGAAGTCTGGCATTCTGTCACGTTTTTTGTTGCTATGTTCAAGTTCTTCTTAAGTTTATTAATCTGATTTTTTAATTCTAAATTGGCTTCTCTTGTTATGGCTTCTCCTTGAGATAGTTCAACTATTGATTTCATCCAAGCATCTTTTTTCTTCGTCACTGGCCCAACGCATACCTCCCAGCCCAACGGTATCTTTTTATCCTTACCACAAATGTAATCCTTATGGTTTCCGAACCAATTCAAATTCGTAATCTTACCCATTTATAAAGAAAACCCAACTTATCACTCCTTTTAATACACACACACACAAAGGTAATTAAAACGACACAAATTTTAATAGGATTGAATTAAGGACAAGTTAATTTCAATAAAAACATTAGTTATGAACATCACATATACAACCATACATGTATAGTAATACCATTTGTTTCTTTAATTATTATTTTTAAAAGCAAAGTAATATGTTATGATGTTATAAGCTTTAAAATGCAAAACAAGATGTGTTATACAATTTTTAACAAGATTTAACAAATTAAGCTAATGGTTATAAAATAAATCTCAATTTAATTGTGCTAACTTCTAATAAATAATAAAACATATAAACTTGAGGGACTGATTTTGTAAAAAGAGAAAATATATATTCAGCAACTAAAGTTAAGACAAAAGGGAGAAATACATGAAAGTCAAAGGACCAAAGGTGTTAAATTCGAAAGTTTCCTTTCTTGCTTACCCAGTTACCCAAACCAGACCCGACCCACAAAGATTTCAACCCAGTTCCATGACAACCCACTCCCATGCGTTTTCAGCCAAATCGTGAGTATTTTGGACATGAATTCGAACACTCAATCAGTGGCAATCAACAATATATCAAATCAAATCCTATAACGTGGTAAATCAATTCCTAAAATAATCCATTTCGAACGGAATACAAACTCAATAGAACCAGCCTAAAATGCGAATTAAATCACTCGAATGGATTCCTTTGATCTCGACGAGACTGTTTGAGCACAAAAACAACACGCACAAACCTTCCAAAACGCGATTCGAAGTCAAGAACAACCGGAACATGCCCTCAACTCGAAATCCTTCACTTCGTAATCAACCCAAGTAAGTCTTGGATGGATCCTAATCGTTTTTACATGTAGATTAATAGCCCTATGGTTATGATCGCGCAAAAATAACTGATTAATCGAATTCGAGCAAGATTCATTCTAGGGTTCTTATTTCTATTTGGGGTGAACCTGACTGATCATCTAAGACTATCTGGAACCAAAAAGCTTCAACGAATAGACCCCAGCCCAGCGGTTAAAACTCATGCCGGGCTAGGGGCAGGTTCCATGTTCGAATAACAGCTGGCACCTCATTCCGGTTCCATGCAAATTTTGCGTATTTCCTCCATTTTTTATAAAATTAATTCTAAAAATTCTTAAAAATAAATCCTAAAAATTCTGTTAAAGGTATTTTATTTCTTAAAAAAATTATACTTATTTATTTAAATATTTTATTCATAAAATGATGCTTTTTAAAAATAAAAGCATAATAACTAATGAAAAACATTTATATATATATATATATATATATATATTCTTATCCAAATATTTAAGTATTGTAAAAATCATTTCAATATCTAAATGTTTATATCATAAATTATATACTTAATTATTTTAACATATTATTATTTACACATCAAAATGGTATTACACAATTAGAATATAAATTTGAATAATTTTATATTGTAAATCTTATTTAAATATTTTTGTCATATTTTTATATTTATTATAAATCTTTATTATCATTCTTGAAATTTGTCTATTGTTCTAAAACAAAGTCATTATAAACAAAACACATAATTATTTTTAAATAAATAAATAAATAAAATAATTATATTCTTTATTAGGATAAATCATTTATTAAAATAAAAAAAATCCATTAAAGTTACATGGAATAATTTTAAGGGATTTTTTTTAAAACAATTATTCATGATCAATGTCTAAATTACTTACATAAAAGAACATAATTTTTTTTAAAATGAATTCCTTGGAAACAAACTTCTTAAACGTGATTATAAAACAAAAAACAAGTTAATCAAAACAAATTGATGGAAATAGGATATTTAATTATTACTCAAAACTCAAACAAGAATATTTATTTGTTTAAAATAGATAGATATTCATATGATCCACTCAAATTTAGACATATATTATGTTAGGAGTTCCATAGATGCCATAGACTCTAAGACATCAAATTTAAACTTTAAGGATACCAAGACTCCTTGTTACTCAAATTTAGGGTGATTTACCTTTGCTTCTTCAAACATTACTCAAGGCTTTGAGGACTAGCTTGTAAGCAATCCAAGTGAGTACATTCATACTCCCTTCTTTACATTTTGTAATGTTTTAGGGATGTTACACATATCATATATAAAACATGTATTCTTAGAGTTAAAACGCAAATGATGCAATTACTTAGTCTTTAGATATTGCCTTTGGTTGTATGTGATTACATGTTGAATTCTATATGCATTATTCTAAACAATTGCAAGTACGTGTTTACATACTTACATTAAGGCCTTGCAATCCTTTGATGTACAAGTATGGTTTGACACTGTTTGAGGA